>JAEAOA010002259.1:1702500-1765000 GCA_016746295.1 Potamilus streckersoni | reverse complement strand
TGGTGCTTATCTCTTCGAGATAGGCTTCTTTTTTCGGACTTTTTACGCTAATTCGGCCAATCGGTCTACTCCGCTCCTGGGAGTTAGGGATATCAGGTGGGAGGTTCCTGATTTTGCCCTTCGCTATCGGTCTTGACCTATATGTCCTGGTCATGGTGGGAAATCTTAGCCTATATAGTGATTATAGGTTTCATGATCCACACAGGCTTGTGCTAGTATGAGTCCTAGCGCCTGTTTTATGTTATGGACTAGGTATGGTGATTGCGAGTATGTTAGTGTTTGTATGCTGGGATGGGTTATTTGGGTTTCGATACAGGCTTATTGATTCCCTTTATTTGATATTATTAATATTATTAATAAGTACTTTCGGTAGGTTTGTTTCAGCTAACTTGTTGTTTCCATCTCCTCTCCTCCCTGTATGATTTCCTTTTTATATCGCATTATTTACTGTGTAATATTGGATGATTCCGTTTTATCGTAATTTTCTCGTTAATTTGGAAAATAGTGTGGACTTATTAATAGTTATGTGGGAGCGTTTGGGCTCGAGTTGTGTTTCCTGCTTACGTCATTCGAGTGCTAAATTTTGATTGGTTGGTATAGATTTTGGTTTTCAATCCTTCGTTTACCTCAAGATTGTATTTTTCATTGTGGCTAACGCGCGGCTATATTCGGCCAATCAGATGCAGCCTTAGATTACGGGCTTATGTATTTCGTATTTCCTGTTTTGTAAGCTGGTACAATATTAACCGTTATGTTGAAAGGGGAATTTTGCTGTTGGTAAAAGTTTGATATTTAATTTTTTTTCCATAAATGTTTTAAGGAATATTCATGTATGGGTTGTGTGATTAAGTATTTTTAATATAGTGTTTGGGGTTATTGATGTGGAGTAGGACATCTGTCCAATGTAAACTTTTGGCTGCCCACGTGGTTGTTCCATAAGAACAAAGGAATTTGTAATTGATAGTTTTTTATTATGTTACAAAATTGTTAAAGGATGGTATATTTACGTTATTAGTTATAGTAAGAGTTATTTGAGGTGATAAAATTCAGTACTATTTGGCTTTATTAATTTATAATTACATTGTATTTTTAGTAACGACAATTAATTTTATGGTTATGAGGTAAAGTAAATTTTAAATAGATTTTTATAAATTTAAGTAGATTTGAGTAGATTTAAGTAGATTTTACTTTACCTTAGCTTTTCCTAGTGTATTATACCTAATGTGAAGTGAATCATCCAATATTATCCTTACAGTCCGGGAGCTCAGAAAAACACGTTCGCTCTTTTCCACAGTCCAGCGCAAATCCCATACTCTACTCGGATGAACAGACTGTCAAATTGTATCTCACTTGCATGACTGAAGTGCGTACGTAAAGGAAAACATCCCTTCCATTTCAACTCCAACTAAAATATGATCCGGGAAACCGAAAGATGTGAAAGAGCATACAGTCATGCAGTGACGATGCAAAAACATTATACACCATTCTTATGATAAAAATCAAGAATTTTGTACTAGTGATCTTGTAGATATTATTGTCTCGTATCCAATACCACTTGTATTACAGTATATAATACAGAGTGTGACTAAGAAATTGAGAGAGAGAAAAATTTTCCATGGGATAGCCAAGGAAACGATTGTTCTTGCGTTAGTTTTACTCTGTTTAAGCATATTTTATTTTATTTTTTTGTAAATAGCCTAGCAGTGAAACACAATCTATCTCGACACTGTGGGAAGAGCTACTGAAGTCAATTAGAAGCAAACGATACATAGTTTTGTTCGATGGTAGTGTGGCAAAATAATACCTATGCTCTTGCGTTGTTACCAGTGCAGTACAGACAGACTGGAATGGAAACGTACAATTACTCTGTTGCGTATTGTACCATTTCTTCTTACCACATCTACTAATGAACGGTCTTATTATTAGTTCGCGTTTTAAATCTGTCAATTTCTTTTTATCTCACTTAAACATTTCGATAAACACACATAGGTAGACTCAGAAGTGTTACAATATTTACTGGCATGTTCTTTTATTCCCTTAAACTTATGAATCTGGGATTTGCTGGAGAGTCGACTGCGGGTCTGCCATTTGCGAACGATGTGCGGGCACATTGAGTAAGCTGCAGAATGACCCAGCTCAGAGTCAAGCGCCCTCTAAAAGTGACAGCCGCCTATTCCGGGGCCGCAGCCAGTTGCAAATACCGAACCGGAGGAATACTCAACTATCATCCTCGTCAGTCAGTCAGACAAACTTGGTATTCTTTTGTAGGGCTTGAAATTAGAAAACTGAACAAACTTAAGCACTTTGCTAAAGATATATTTAGCAACAAACTGAACAAAATAAATACCATTACAACAATAGAAAACCTTACATCTTCTATAAACATTAATGCATTAAAAATAGATATAAAGATGACCGATGACGAAAAAACAAAACCGAATTTATCAATGACAATGCCATGTATAGAACTAACTCATCCTTTGAGAAGGTATGTTGATATAATATTTCATATACAAACAAGTTGAAAAAAACATGTATAATCAGAGAGAAACCTTAATTCAAAATTATTTTTTTCCCCAAATTTTTATTGTCTTTAGGGAAGATGCTTAAACACTAATAATGGGTGAACAGGGAAAATACACATCAAAGCTTTGGTATTTTCATATAAAAAAGAGGGTATATTACTAAAGTTCTAAATCAGTTCTATATGTTGGGACGGGACTGTGGGATATCCACAAATGAAGAACAGATTATCAGGTCAAGTTGCGAGTGTGTGTGTGTGTGTGTGTATGTGTGTGTGTTTTGAAAGTGGCATAACGTGAACAGAAGCTCTTCTTGTGACTGGCAAAGTTTAGAGCTTGAGAAAGTGTCACCTAACTTTATGGTTTGTAGTCATTTCGTCCCAGATCTTGTCTTGAACTATTTCCTTCAGTCTGATTTAGGCATGTTTAGTTACATGGTAGTTTGCTTTCTCCCACTATATGGAAGTGGTCATCTGTGTAAGGACAGGAAACACTTGTCCTTTGAATGTAGATATAAGGCGGTACTTTCTGTGTGGTTTAAAAAGTACATATGGCTTGTAGGCACATATTATCTTCAGTAGTGTTGAATTTATCGTCAGTAAATTTACGTATCTTCATTTACGGAATGTTGTCACAATTGCTTTTAGGAAAGCAGACCAGTCCATTATAGTGGGACTTTATATTAGGGGAACTGACATGTGATGCAATATATATATATATATATATATATATATATATATATATATATATATATATATATATATATATATATATATATATATATATATATATATATATGTAGTATATATACATGATATATATGATTTTCTATATATTGTGCAGATTTATATTATTTATATTATCACACGTTAAAATATCACTTTATGTGATTCTGATAGGTCCAAATAATCCTATGAAATTATTGTGCAGAAGTATCCTCTTTACTGATGGGCCTTGCCTATGGTTAACTCTCAATGATAAAACCAAAACATGCGTTCAGAAAAATGTAACAATGTTTGACCTATTTTCTCTCAGTTTAGACTGTTGATATAACATGGCGCGTTTTGGAGCTGCTTTTTCCTTGTCCTTAGAATTGTAAAAGCTTTGCAACATTGTTGTTAGCATGTACATAGAAACACACATCTCTTAAATTTGGAATTTAAAGCAAATGTTAAGCGGTCAGTCGGCAATAAATATCACACTAACATTCATATAATATTTATAGAATGAATGAAAACATTGAACATTTTTCATATAGAAAAGTATGGCTGTCTTCATTATCTTTATCATATAACACTGCGAAAAATAACAGAACCAAAAATAGTGTTGTCCTTTTCTCTTTTGTTCTTTACCATTCGTTCTTTCTTTCCTTAATGCTAATGCTGTCTGTCCATCTCCCAAAACGCGTCTCCATACCTACTGTCACCAAATACCTTAACACTTGTGTGTGTGTGTGTGTGTGTGTGTGTGTGTGTGTGTGTGTTAGCTTTTGCTTACACACATCTTGCTTGTACAAAAATGTTTATAAAGAAATAGCAACAACTGACGTAAACCATTTAATTTCGCTATGTAGGTGTATGAGTGTCATCGTTCTCAAATTTTCTGCAAGAAACTTTTGGGGCTACAATATTGTAATAAATATTCTTCATGAGGTCCCAAACGAATTTGAACTTGTTGAACGAACGTCGTTGAACTTGTTCGTTCTGTCCACATGAGTCTGCAGTTCTATAACGCACGGCGAAATGTTTGACAACATGAAATCACATTAACGGTATTATATAATAACACAGCGAAAGTAAGCGTGACCACAACCCTCCGTTCGATTCGAATTTTCTCCCGCGTCTTTTATCGCTTCGAAGACTGAAAAACTGCACATATCCATTCATAAGACAGTAAGGTACCAACGCATCACTCCCTGATGATCACCGCATGAATCCAATCCGGCGAATTAACTTTTTTTCACACTTACGGTCACAAACCCTGAAAAGAAAGGAACCATGCCAGGAAATAGCTAATTTCTACCACATGCTAAATAATGTCATGAAACAAAATTTACAAGATAAAATGTTTAGCTTGTTTTTTATATTTCAGATGGAATCATAATAATTTTTGTATAAATTTCCATAACAGAAATATGAAGTTAAGGTTCTGATAGTACAAATAACGGTTAATGACGTCATCACATTCAAATATTAGAGCCTAGCATTAAAAGATCACAGATTCTACACCGTGTTCGGAACGATTATTTACTGCAGGGTATAAACTAGAAGAAATTGGCTACCTCCTGGCATGGTTCATTTTTCCATTTTTAATTTTCCTGACTTTCACAGAAATAAGATACAGTGCATCCCTATTACTATCATTTAGAGCAAACAAGTAAATCAGTCACTTGACGGGTCAAAGTGATATAAGGACATTGCTCTTCTGTGACAAAAACAAATGCAAGCACCCATGAACTATCAACATATCCGGTTCATCACCCCAAAATCTTAACAAAAAGGTATAAAAGGCAATGAAAAGTTCCATAAGTTTTATTATTCTGACAAATTAAATAAATGATGCTACCATTTTAAGTATAACACTGTGGGAAAGGGTAAGGATGCAAAGAATATACAGTCATTTCTTCAAAACTGGGAATGTTCCCGACAGCAAAGGGAAAAATGTACATTAATCTAAAAGAAAAAGCCACTTGAAGTCTGCTACATAAGGACAACAAGAGAAAGATTCGAAAAAAAAACTGCATAAATTTCCTACAATGCTGACATTTCTGTTGGAGACGGAAAGCCCATGTGCAGACCGCAACGGCCCAAGCCAAAATGAAAGCTGGATGTGGAGAAATATGTTGAACACTTTGCTATGCAAGGGTAAGTCCCGGTTTCCATGCAATATTCACACACTGATATAATTTATAGCTTCTTGGTAAATTTAAGTAATAGAACTGAATTGCATATTAAAGTTGTCTAACACAAAATTTTGTACCTACATTTACACAAAACTCATAATAAGTTAAGTCAGCATCATTATTGTGGCTACTTTGTGTGGATGGTATGTATGGTGTGTTTTATGCCTTCGCATTCATTTCTTTGTATATTAAATACGGGTTTTAATTTCTTCTCTTCCTTTCTGTGTGGATGTTATATTGCGTGTGTGTGTGCGTGTGCGTGTGTGTGTGTTTGTGAGCGTTCGCATACGTTTGTGTGGATAGAAGGTATGGTGTATTTTTCTTCTCTTTCTATTTTGTGGGTTGTATAGTGTGTTTTATGCGTTCGCGTTCGTTTTGTGTCGATAGTAAATGTGGTGTATGTTATGCGTTTACGTACTTTTGTGTGGATAGTTGATATAGTTGTCATAATTCCCTAGTGTTATGTTTCCATGGGTTGAAGCTATAAATACATACTAGGTTAGTTCACAGGACTTTCCTGCAAGATGGGATTATAAATAGTGGGGATTTCTATAAATATTTACCACAAGCTGTAGCTAAAAATAATAATAGATTTTTCTAAAAATGAAATTTCCAACGTCATAATGTGATTTCATGCGCATGCGCTTTAAACTTTGGCGTATGTAAAATCTAAATGAAAATTGTGATTCGCGTTCGTGTTCAGCTTGTTGCATATGTCCAGTACCGTGTCGTCATGCCACATGTTCTAGTCATATTGTTCACATACAAAATTCACAATGACGCTATAGTAGCCTGAGGTGTGCCATTTGTCAGTATACATCTTGTCCGTATATAGCCCAACCATGTTAAATTTCCCCAACAGGTGACACGAACGCGGATGCATAAAACATACTATGCTATCCACTGACACGAACGCAAATGTATAGAAATGAAACAGGTGGCATGTTCCATTCCTATTGTTCTTATACAAAATTCCCATTGTTGATATACTGGCCCAGGATGTGCTAGTCGCTTTACAAAATTTCCATTGTCGCGATAGTGCCCCGGAGTGACATTTTATCACTATAAATCTTGTAGCTATAGTAAAATGTAGGGTCCAGAAAAGCTAATTCCCATTATCGCTATATCGTCTCAGGATGTGCCATTTGCTGCTATAAATCTTGTACAACCCCTGTTTTAATATTAAAGTCACATTGTAGCTACGAGATACACATATACTAATATGGTCAAACCTGGAATCATATCACTGTGATTCAACAAACGACTATTGACACATCAGCACTCCATAAGCTATAACAGACTTGTCATCGCCTTCAGTTTTGGATTTCCACCGAACTTGTACTAAGATTTATTCAGGACTTAAATTACTAGGACTTGTGTCTGATCTAATGCTTGGGTTTTTTTGGGATTGATATTGATATATTGACATTGAAACGCTTTGCTATTAGTAATTGTAGTATTCTATTATCTTCCCGGGCAAGTGATTGACTGTCTTCATCTCTACGCTGATTTATCACCATTGGATTTCTGCCTGAGATTTCCTTGTTCTTCATGGGTAGGCAACAAAAATAGATAATCAACAGCACGATATAAGGATCTGTTACATATTAATGAGAGTGCTCGTCATATCGATCGATAAGTGACTGTACTTGGAACAGAAGCTATGAGTGGTCATGCTGAATCATAATTGCGATAAAAATTAACACACCCTAAAAATAGAACTAACAGTGCCTCGCTTGGCTCTCCGCATTAAGAGTTAGGACTGGTCGGCCTGGTTTTAGAATGTGACTGCTAAGACATCACCACAAACTATCACAATGCAGACATCGTAGCGATATGAATAAATTATTTTAAAGCTACGTAAAAAAACCAAATCACACACACACACACACACACACACATCTTGCCAATATGTTGTCCTAATCCTACGAAAATAGTTCTCATCGTATAATTGCATAATTGAAGACATTTGAAGCACATCGTCTTTTCTGCATTAGCTTTTGACCTCGACAGATGGATAGAAGTGTTTTGAAAAGTAAGATCCACACAGATTAGAAACTCAGCTATAACATGTTATTCCAACATTAGTGTCAGAGAACGATCGTATAAAATATACAGGCAATACACGTTACCTCCAATCGAGAGTGTAGTTTAAAGATGGGCTACTTATATGGCAATTATGATACTACCACCACCACCACATGTAAAACAAGATTTGAAACTTAAAGGCTTTTGACAAGATTGAATGTACGAAAATATTGGATAGAATAGAAAATTGAATACTTAAGCTTACAGATCGATTGTACAGTTAGTTAAAATCAGCCAATGACGTTATGACGTCACCAGTTAAATAGTTTGTGTTAGGAACAAGGTCTTTGAGCAATTGTTCCAAAATCGCGACCCCATAAGGCCCAACGAAGACAAAAAGTTTCCGCCTGTTTGTTACACAGAGTGGAGAGTCTGTGGTAACAGACAATGTATTTTAATTGTAGATTGCAGGATATTAAATTACAGATGATAATCTTATGTGAGGGAAACAATACAACATGACAGATTACGATTAATGTAATAATAAAATCCAACTGTACTAAAGACGGAGTGCTTAAATTGTATTACCATTCAAACAAATGCAAATCGACTGTTGTTACACAACTCTTGACTTGAATTTTCCTAAAGTTCTGTGCACAAATAATACGTTTATTTCGTACGACAGAGAATCTTAGACTAATAAAATGTTTTAATTTCGGCAAAGATGTTTTAATATATTTTCTGGGAATCATACTTAAACCATAAATAACATATTATTGTATGTCTCAAACCTAAAAACAATTTTAAAGACGTTGAATGTCAATCAAGTTTCATATAAACACTAAACAGCTATATGAAGAAATGGGCATTGAACCCAAAGGCCGCAATTATGTTAGAAGTTTTATTTGCCATTATACAAAATAATACCGTCATTTTTACAACCGTATGAAACAACCGAATAATATTCTTTTCACGAAATGTATTTTTCTATGTAAAATGTTTTCTGGTAGTGATATTTAAATTGGGATGCCAGATTTCTCAGACGTTAGTAGAAACTCCGTGATGCCTTATTTTGTTCATTTTGTGCTACTGAAATCAGCACTTATAAAGGACATCTTCAACGAGGATATTAAAATTAGTGTTGATATCTATTATAATCCATTTAAAAAATTACATTTTCCAGTTTGCAAAACAATATTTCCTACAATTTACGTTTACGATGAATAATTGTTTGAAGGCAAAGAATGATAGTGTAAGCTAAAACATTACAAGTGACACTTCATATATATATATATATATATATATATATATATATATATATATATATATATATATATATATATATATATATATAAGTTTAAGGCTCTGCTCTTACAATAAGTAGCAACAAAAGAGTGAAGACAGCAAGATTTGTAAAATGTAACAGTTAATGTATGAGAAAAAGAACTAACGGTTTTACGAATCAAATCCAAAATTAATCCAAGAATTATAAAATAGAAGTCCTATTATTACAAAGTCCTAAATGAATTTGAGTTCGAGTTCTGATGAAGATCAAATTGGAAGGTTGATGACGTTGGTTGCGGTCTGCGTCGTACTGATGTGTCAACAGTTTCTTTCTTGAATCAAATAAAATAATATTACAGTTTGGATTTGCTCATAGATTACAGTGAATGTCTTTGTCCAAGAATTCTGTTTGAGCATTTATATATTTCCAGGAAGAAAAATCACTAATTCCATAGAATAAAATTTCAACTCAAACTGGTCACAACAAAACACCTTTAAGTGTCAAGAGGGCGATCTGAACAAATTCTATTAAGAAACCAGTTATACACTAATTGAAGACGCAAAATAGATTCCCGTATTTGGATCACATGGTCACCCTTCCAGAACAACATATAGTTTTTTTATATACCTAGCACCACGTAGTCCCAGTATGGCCTTAACTGAAATCAATGGTTCTTGCTCTGAGAATGAACTAAATTTTAAAAGAAAATGTTTACTAGAATTGCTACTGTTTCTGACTAAAGTTCAGAAACTAGTTACAGTGTTTCTACTACAGCAAAATAAAAATAGGTCAAACCCCTCAAACAGAACTGAACTAAATTTCTAAATTTGTGTGAAATCCAGTAGACAAAGTTTTATTTACAATAACATGTTATAGAAAAAAATATTAAAACTGAGAAACAAATAATGAAATTACACACACACAAACAATCACACACACACACACACATATATATATATATAAATATATATATAAATATATATATATATATATATATATATATATATATATATATATATATATATATATATATATATATATATATATACACACACACACACACACAAATTCATCAATTTTGCAAATGAATTCAACATTTGTCAGAGACCTTTCAGTGCCTGCAAAAGGGTTAACAGTGTCCGGAATGTGTGCCATTTTCATGGAAGTTAGATCATCGGTTTAAAAACCCGTTAACAGGTACAGACAAACGTAAGGCCTAATCAAAGAGTTTGCTAATTTAAATGATATAATATTTTTGTCAATATTTACTCTTCATGTTCAATAGCCTGCAGATAGGGGCTATTGATTAAAACGACGCATCTAGGATCAAATAAACTTGGAATCGTTATATCTTTGATTAAGTTCAACTCTCTTTAATTACAAACCCTATGTGACCGGTGATGCAGTGAAATTTGAATATTAATATTAAAAACAGACATGATTGGTATTTATTTAGTTCTCGTGCACAGTTAGTGCAAACTGTTGGACAAAATGATGGCCATATTGAATATTTGTGTTGTTAGCTTCGGTATTTTAAAGAGTGTCTATTACCAGGCGGAAATGAGACGCAAAGTGTTTGCTGAATTAGAATCTAAATGAAACGGTGTACAATACTAGCATTATGCTGGACTTTTTTATTCATCTAAAGTTAGGGAAATAATTTTTATGTTCCGAAATTCCTCTTAGCGTGCATGTAACATTACACCATTACGTTGTTTCAAGTACTTGTCAACTGAAATCATTCATATTTTGTTTTCTGTATACTTTTATTTCATAGAATGTATATAAAAGTCCGTCTCCAAAGAGTCAGGAATGCATATCTTTCATGTTTTCGATACAAAATAACGAATTTAACCAAATGGAAAGTAAAAGATACGATCTTGACGAAGAAAACAGCCCCGTTGATTCAGAAATATGATTTAACAGCAGAATTCAGCAAACGCAGATGTTTAGTTTTTTATGGTCATTAGTGTCATTTTTGAGGACTTCAGCTCCATGGTAACGTCAAAAATTGGACTATAGTACATTATCTGTTAGAGTTTCATTTGTTGTTTTAAAGATATTTCAGCTGCAGATAATCTATCATTTAGGAGAATCTGCGAAAAAGCTCACTGCATGAGATATTTTTATTTTTACTTTCTGATTTAAAACTTATGGCTTATAACATTTCTATTCTACTTTTGATTATCGGCTGTAGCAAGACTTGGAAATTTCCAACCAAAAACATGAAAAACTTGAATCTGGAGCTTTTTTTCTGTATTTTTGGTTCTTGTAAACATTTTTTACATTTATCTCGAGGGAATAAATAGAAACTTGATGCGCATAAATTTTAATGTGTCCAATTAAAATAGTTTTTATAAATGCGCTGCAGTTTAAAAACATCATAATAAAATCATTCCACTCTAGAGAATAGGCTAGCGTATGTCCGACTGAATTGTCATTATGCTCCGAGAAATGCAGACTATATTTGTCATATTAGTGACCCAAAATAATTTTTATTTTTTTGACCACTGACAATATTTTTAAACTTAAACTAGAAAATGGAAATGGTGGAATCAGATGGGGAGAGTAAATTCTAGATTTTCAAGTCGGTTTCGTTACCCACGACTCTATCAGTTAAGGCAAGGGTTTAGCTTTCTTTCAAATTAAAAAACTAATTCTTCTGATTCGTAATCTTTTTTATTAAATGTTTCATTCTTTAGCTTTGATTTATTAATTTTTATATTACATCAGGAATATTTAATTTAAAATATCCTAAAAATACAAGAAGGAAAACCTTCAAAATCATTTTGAGTCAAGTTTGTTTTAAGAAGGCAGTGTCTTGTGAATGTGGCCGAGTTAAAGGCTGTTAAAAGTACTATTTTTCCCGAGAAGTCGTAGATCTATGAAAAGTTTGGATAATTTAGATTGGTCTGAAAGGCAAAGTCCTGAGGTCAGAAAGGGTCCTGTCTTCTGTAATAAAACTTGTCTGCGGCCAAGACATTGCAGACAATCCAATTAAAGACAATTTGTCAGTAAACGTATTTCTAATTGTACGTGAGCAAGAAAACAGAATTGAAAGCAGCGGTTCACCAATTAGAGATGAACTATTTTTTCTTTAACAATATCCGAGATAATTATCAGTTCCCTGATAGAAATTAGATCGAATGCAACAGAAAGGAAATAATTCCAAAAATGATCGACGGCATGATATAATGATGATCGTTTGTGAATCGAACTTCGGCATCTAACGACTTTATTTAAAAACTGAGTGTTTTGTCCCCAAGCTATGAAATTATATTGTAAGAGTAACGGGATGTTGAAGAAGGGTACTTACTAAATAGCAATATATGTACTTAATTACTCAGAGATTTGACTTATCGTGAAAATTGCAGTTTGTTAGATGTCTTGAATAATAATGATATATAGAACAATGTCGCATACTAATCGATCGATTGTGGAGAACGAGTTAATAAAGGAATAATAAACGATTTGTGAACTTCAAACGTGCCTGTAACACTTCCGCCAAAGGCGAAAAGTCATTCATAAGTGAATTGCAGCAGCTTCTTCCATGTCAGCAACAAGAAGAAGAATAGATGAAGTAAAAGCGTTTACTTGTAGTTTCTAATATGGAGTCTTGCATCTCGTTTGCTGAGTGTCCAATATGGAATAATGAATCTAATTTACAAGCAGTAAATACAGAATTTCAATTATTATATATTTCCTGCCAATCACAAGAGTATACGTTTGTGGCACTGATCATGTGATATGCATTTGGTAAATTATACATTTTAGACTCGGTGATCTGGGGCGAACGCATTGCAAAATTAACTGGATGTTTCCAAGGTAACGATGCTTTCGTTGTAAATGAAAACTTATAAACTTTTACTGTTTGCCGGATGATGACATCGTAACTGTCATGCACATTTTACCTGTTTTGTTTTCAGCATTGCATGTGTGTATGTGTGTGTGTGTGTGTGAAGTTTTCTTCGCGAACAAATATGAACAAAGCAAATGTAAGCAATTTTCTGTATGCCCTTTAAGACAAATGAACACATTAATGTACCTGCATCGTACAAACCCTTTTGAAGCTTATTTCAGGTCATGGTATGGAACTGTGGCATGAGTTTCTTTTATGACTGACTTAACATTGCGCCGTCTTAAAATGGCCGCATCCCTTCATTCTGATCGAGATCAGGATTTTATTTTCATTTCGCTTTTTTTCATCCCTTCAAGTATGATGTCGCATATTTACTTTCTTGACGTTGTTTGAAGTATTTGCACAGTATTATCACAGGTCAAAGAGTTTTCTCCCTCCACACTGAGTACGCCAACATGCAAATATGAAACTTGATTTCCTGTTCATTGATATGTAATGCCAATATTAACAAGATTCCTTTCCTTCATCCACTGAGTTGCTTTTATTGTTTTCCATGTGTTTCAAAGTAATTATCTTATCATTTTACTAAAGTTACAACGTATGCATTATTATTGCTGCCTCAAGGTGGTGCTGGGGGGGTAAATTTGCCCAAAGAGGTAAATTGACCCAAGGGGGGTACATTTGCCAATCAATGTATTCCTCATGCCAATCACGTAATATATAGTTCTAGGAGGATGAATCCATAGAAGACAGTTATGTCTTTCAACGAGATTCCCCTTGCTTCAATAGTGAATATATAACAAAACATACAAAACATATTAATCATGGAGTCAACGAAATAAAATGCGATAAAATTGTAAAAATAATTTTAATTTCAATAAAATAAAAAGTGATATTAGTATAGCAAGCGAGTTCCTATTACCGAGAAATTTCACATCAAATGCCAATGATGATCAATTTTGCTTCGTAAATTTAATGAACCATAACTTCTAATAATTTAATATTGAGATGTATTACGTAAGTGAGATAATACTTTAATGTCTTTATTGCATGGAGAGTCTATATGAAAAACGGCTTGACTAATTCTACCACATGCGTACATCTAAAAGGACAGCCGTGCGCTGAACCAGAGATCTTGCCATAAACTAAGCAAATATATTATTACGTTAAAATGCTTGAAACAATTGAGACGATTAGTACACGTAAGTGCCATTTTGGACTACAACCATAACAAATGGATATCAATTGTTAAATATATATTACATGTTTGTAGCACTTTTAAATCATCGAAAATCTTTATATCTTATTGTAACTAAAGCGGGCTAAAAAGTGTAACTTTTATAAATAGATGCTAGTAAAGATATCAAACAAACTTAAAAAATGTTTTGCTCAGACAGAAATTTTACGTACGCTTCTGATTTGGCTTTATTCGTCTTTAAAGAGAAGTGATAAAGAATGAACACACATGGGGATATTGCAGTTGGGTCAGCCTAGCAATATATCTCCATGACAACCTGGACAAAGCTTGGACATCTGATACTTACGTATTTGGGATACCTCTCGAATCAGCATTGGTCTAATGGATTAAAATATACAGAATTGTCCGATGATTCATCTGATGTATTAAAGCACACTGAATGGTCTTTAGGCCAGTCATCTTTGAATGGATTAAGGGCACTGAATGGTCTATCCATTTTAGTGACTGATAAATCAGATGTTAAGCATTTGGTACCCTTTTACATGCGCCCTGAGTCCTCATATATATTCTTCTCACGATAAATTTACCATAATTCTGTTGATCGTATACTTCATATCAAGTGAATGTGAGATAGCGTGAGTTGCTTTTCCTTTTAAAAGATTCCCTCGAAGGTTTCAAAATCAGGAAATATAAGAAATAAGAAATTCATGCATTTTAATTTTGAAAAAAAGTAATGCACCTTTAGATTACTCAAAAAGTTACAAGTTTTGCTATACCTTGATTTCATTTTCTTGATTGCAGCCAGCGGGTGTAAATTATAGCAATTTATGTTCAATCCTGCCAAACAGTTGATTAAAAATGTGCCACAGATAATTCCATGAGACAACCTAAAATTAAATGTATAAGGATAAATAAGAGAACATTGTATTCTTTGTTAAGACCATTTATCATAATGACTTCTCAGTTAAATAGAAGCACCAAATGACAAATTATGAAAAACACTCAAAAAGACTAAAATTATTGCCTTTTATATTCGCTTATAAGTCGAAGGCAACTGCCAACTGCACACCCCTATATCCAGTCAGTATAACACCCCCATATCCAGTCAGTATAACACAGATTCTGATCTGCCTTGGGATAATACGAATGAGTTGTTTGTAGTGAACTAGACTTTTAAAATAGTAAGTGTAATTTTGCATACAGAAAATGTTGTCAGTGTTAATAGGCGATATAAGGTTTTTCTATTCCCATGTGAATGTGTGTGTGTGTATATATATATATATATATATATATATATATATATATATATATATATATATATATAATTCATTCATAAAGTCGATACGGACCACTTTAGATATCGTTTTAGCATTGTTTAAATGGTCTATGGGTGCGTAGATGGCTGATGAGACTGATGTGTGCACTGAATGTTCATACACTCATTCCCAGACTGATGAAATAAATACTTCATTTCGATCAAGGCGTAGGCATAGCATAAAGGTCACCATATGTGATATTTCACACCATTTTTCAATTAATGAATGTGCTAAATGCTAAAGACAGGTAAGGCAACTTAATGACATGGTCATTTTCACCACCAGTCACACTAAGCAAGTTATCTGCCATTTGTACGCAACTTCCGGATGTTAGCCAGAGCTGATAACGGATAGATCAATTGTACATCACCTTTAATTGACGTCAATAAATCAAAAAAGTTTTAAAAAATAAAATGAAGCAAATGGAATTTTCTCCACCTTAAATTCCAGATTTGTCCGATTTGTACAATTTATTTTAAAATTTTCACTAGTGAATATATGTCTTGCGTCGTTGCTTATCCTTCCAAGGTTATTGCAATGTGTCTGACTAACTTGTACCGACATGTATTATTATTTGCATTGATTATTCTCGTGTTTTTGTGGATATTTGATTCTGTAATTTTTATCCCATGAGTAGTAACAATACTACATCCAATTATCTTCACCTGGAGTCATTAGGTACGTTATGGGAAATGTCAAGCTCCCTTCGATAGCCCAAGCATTGGCAAAAATGTGCAAGATTATTAATGATAATAACTCTATAGAATTAATAATTAACCATATGAAAATATATGTAGAGAATTAATGAGAATTCATCTTACATATATTTTACTCTGATTCATAAGACTGGAAGAAGGAATAAGCAGTTTCGCACAGGTTATCAATCGGAATAGTTACTTGACGTGGATGTTTCTCCGGGTAGAGCGTCATCCGATGTTATTCCAACTGGATGAAATAGAAGCGCCTTGATCAAGTTAACGTGTTGTCCAGGAATCCATACGTCGCTAGATTGTTTTTATTATTGGGCAATTTTCCTGTAATACTTCAAGAACATAAAAAGTATTTAACTATTTAATAGAGATCAAGTTTTATGTTCTGCTGCTAGTTTGTGCAAACAACTCTTGTTCATGCATGTGCAAATTTAAATCAAAACAGATCTGTACTAAAACTTTGCTTAGATCTAGTCGTAGATTTGTTCATATTTCTCGGCTTTATCATATTTCCCTTATCATGTGTGTCATTTGAAGTAACTTTGCAGATGAGGTACCAAATAAAATTCAGAATGACAATGGCAATACAGTGGATAAATGTAGAAGCCCAGTATGCATGAAAAGTAAAGGTATGACCCGATTAATTCTTCTGAAAGGGATGATATCGCTACAGTAGCAACTTTAGTCTAATGCAGTTTAAAAGCATTTAATTGAATATTATTTAAGTAATATCTAGCCTCTGGTTAACGGAAAGAGTGAAGTTAACGTGCATTGAGTATTTTCCTTCAAGAGTGAATTATCAGCAGTAGTTGTTGCTGTTGTAGTGGAGCTTAACGCCATTTTTCAGCACACAATAGGCCATCATGGCGGCCAGTGTTAATGGTGGAGGAAGAAACCGGGAAATCACCGGAAAGAACCACTGACCCACGAGAAGCTACTGGCAGGCTTTCTCACATACCTACATCATATCAGGAATATCTGTATGAACTACGGTATGACCATAAGGATACGCAACATACGTACGTAGATACTTCTGTACACACATTCATAGATATACGTATGTACGTGCATGTATACTTACATAAATACATTATTCATCTAGTTAAATACAACTGACGTATCACACAAATTCAGAATTGATTAATAAAGAATGGCTTATTTGCAAGAGCATGGTAATATAAAATAAAACAAACGAAACACTAAAAAGCGTAATTCTTAATTGTATTGAGAGAGAAAGAGAGGAGCGGTAATTAAATGTGAAAAATTATCATGACAGCAAAATATATGATTCAGCTATTCCAAGTATAATTATGTTATGTGCGTCTTTGATTAGATAAAATAGCTCCTTGACGAGTGATGATTGAAGACAAGTATCAGTTGATTGCATATTTCATACATGTCAATGCAAGTTATATTCATATAAATATTTTATGACGAGGAACACTTCATAAAGATAAATGCATTATTAACCATTTGTTTGTTAAATCCCTCAGCAACTATATTACCCACCCCACCACCCACCCCAAAAATGTTTGATCATAACGAATGGCTTTTTATATTAAGAGAGTGACAGTTTCATGAGACATTGATACACTATTAGTGCATATAGGGATAGTTAGCTACCTTAGATAAGTAAAAAGAAAGGGCACGCGAGTAATGGCATGTAATAAAATTGAAACTAAGGTTAATATGAATGGTTATAAAGTTTTCAAATGATCGCAGCCATTCAGTAAAGAGAATATTACACAATAACGTCATGGACTTATTTGCACCAATCAGAATCAGATGAAGTTATATTTTAACATGTAGTAATATTAAACGTACGAAACTGCACATACATACTATGTGATAAAGGAGAGATATATTGATATTACTCCGCTGCCTGGTAATCATATGCGTATTATATAAGGAAAGCAGCGATGAAATAAAGCTGAATGGAACAATACACATTAAATTTTAAATAATAATAGTATCACAGAATAAGGCTATAAATAACTTGGTTTTGCCTTTAATCTATTTTTCACATTTTGTACAGGCGTACGTTACCTTGGGTAAATCACTGGCAACCAGGTAGAGTGATTTTGAAATTACATGCAGGCGGAAAGCCATGGAAAAGTATGGATTACATGAACATTTGACCATAACTATTATTCACTTCTATGGATTTAAGCTTGATACATTGTGAACTGAGACACAAGTCATTTGAATTTTGTCAGTGGTGGGCGAAATTTCCACCATCTTCTCAGGCCATATGGGTGTCATAGCTTTATTTTATTTAATTTGTGAAACCTTTTCTCCGTTTTGTGTTATGTCGAGTGATAAAGTTTTTGTTTTACAGTGCTTGCTTTGATATTACCATTTTAGTAACAAATAGTTTTATTTTGTTTTAGCCTGTTGGATATTATTGTAGACTACGGGATCCTATTGTAGAGTATGGGAGCTATTGTAGACTACGGGAGCCTATTGTAGATTATAGGAGCTATTGTAGACTACGGGAGCCTATTGTGATTATGGATGCCTTTTGTAGATTATGAAAGCTATTGTAGACTACGGCAGTCTATTGTGATTATGGAAGCTATTGTAGACTACGGGAGCCTATTGTGATTATGGGAGATATTGTAGACTACCGGAGCCTATTGTAATTATTGAAGCCTATTGTAGATTATAGAACCTATTGTGATTATGGGAGATTAGTGGAAACTATTGTAGCCTATTAGATAGTGAACATTGAGGGACCTTTGTGGGCACCATGGAGTTTAATGGACATTAAGGGAGCTTAGTGGACATTATTGGACATTATTGAGCCGACAGAATCTTATTGGAACTGACGAAGCCTTCAGTGTCCAATGAGAGCTGACTATAGCTATGTGGTTGGATTAGATGTAGCTATCTGTATTTCAGCAAACCGTCTACGTCTAGGCATATGAAAATATGTATGTTTGTAAATTAATATACATAATGGATTCATGATGCATATGAACGTGGATCGATAAGAAAGGGACCCAGTGAAACTGCAGAATCGAGATCGTATATTGTATAATCTGTAGTCACAGTTTAGCAAGTGAATTCCAGTTTACAGTGATGTATGTTTATCTATTTGTGTTGAACGCAGGATCTACTCGAATAGAAATAACAGTATGAGTATTTCTCATTTTCCTTTTATCTCAAGAAATTTCGTGAATCTCGGTTTGATGCGCACAAGAGATTAAGTGAATCTCGTCTTTCATTTTTCACTTTTAATTTTTCATAATACGTGGTGTGTTTGTTAGGCTAGAAGTCAATGAATCATATTTTTTATCTTTTTTATCATTTCATGAGTGTATGTAGGACATATTGTATCATTTGTATGATAGTAGTGTGAGAATCAGTGTATTTGTTTTATAGTCACATATATATATATATCTAGTTTTCATTTTATAAATTCCAATCATTCATCACTGTTATTCATTTTAGTCCAAACAGAGAAATCCCACTCGGTTTCAATTATGTTACAAATAGAAGACGAAGATAAAATTGCAAGTATGTCTATTAAGCATGATAAATGTAGCTGGAAAGTAAAGCATTTTTGTTCTGACGTAAAATTTCGTAATTTTTGCATATTTTAATACTAATGAGATTACATGTCATCTTTCATATTTAAAATTCATCCTCCTTCAGCTTAATATAATAAACCTATATGTTAGCACTATTTTTGGGGCCCCGAATAGCCAACTCGTCTAAACCTCTCACCGTTACTGATCACTGCCATCTCACCTCTGTCTGATTGGGATCGAGTCTCGGGTTTGGCCAGTGTAGGTATAGAAAGCTTGCCAGTAGCTTCTCGTGGGTCGGTGGTTCTTTCCAGGGTTTTTCCGGGTTCTTCCTCCAACATTAATACTGGTCATCATGTGTAGACTGTCTGGTGCTGAAAAATGGTGTTAAACCCTATAACAAGAATAAAACTGTTCTTTAATGAATGAAGATACTTATTTATGTAGCAGTAATACAAAAAAGGAACACTTAAAATGTGCTATAAAATCAGTTGTGCAAACATCTAATGTTCTAGATTGGAAAATTTGTTAGCGAAACATGGTGGACAAACCCAGCCAGTGTGTATCTAAACGCAAAACAGAGTTGATACAGGTTTTTGTTTTAATCTTACGCCTCCAAGTACTTTAATGTCGGCTAGCATCTTTTAAAATAATTTGCAATTGATATTGTTAATTAGGAAATTTTGACGTCAGTTAAACTATAGATTCACGATGTGGATACTGTAATACATTTGAAGTGCGCATTTTGTTAGAGCGTTGCGTTTTAAGGAATTCTTAGATTTTTGCGACTACTTGTTCAATTATTGGAAGTCAATCCTGTGGAAATGTTCCTTAGCCCGAAATGATTAGACAAATACAAGGAGTAAACGTCACGTAGTGAAGTGTGAGTGAGTTTCCAATTATGCCATGGTCAAGTAGTAGTGAATTCAGGTTAGAGCCGCATGAGTGTCCCTGTAGTTCAATAGTCCTTATTAAAATCTTGTGGTGTACATTGGTTGTGACTGCAGTAGCAGTAATTATAGTAGGAGACCTGTATATTACACAAAGGAATAAACAAGGGACACATCAGATTCCGTTTATGTCGACATGGAGGCAAATGTGAAATATATGTATTTGTGAAATGTGCCTGGAAACCATGAATTGACTGGCCTAAGGTGACGTAGTTAAAATAGTTCTCTGTATTAGGTGATAGTTGTATAGTTTTCTACGGCCTGATTTGCTGAAGGTACGGAAACATGATGAAGAGAAGCCATGCAGTGTGCGGTTGATAGATATTTGGCAAGATGTGAGATCAGTGGTTTTGCAGTGAGTAGAGTAATATTTGTCATAGAATGGAAACGTAGGACTTTCTAATTCACAACTGAAGTTGTATAGAAGCCTTTGAAAATTTGTGGCAAACTTATAACTTTTGGCACAGCTCGGTCAAGCAAATACCCCTAACTTGTAACAATACTATCAATCCAACACATTTAAATTCTAACATTTTTTTACGAACCTGACTGGTTGTATTTGGTCGCTTCTATTGTTCTTAGTGTGGGCTGGGAACATATTCTAAATATTATATTTTTTCATGGTATGGGCTGTTAACATACTCTCACTATTCTATTGTTCATGTTGTGGGAAGCCAACCTATTCTCAATATTCTATTCTTCATGGTGTGGTCTGGGAACATATCCTCAATATTCTATTTGTCATGGTGTGGTCTGGGAAGATATTCTCAATATTCTATTGTTCATGGTGTTGGCTGGGAACATGTTCTCAATATCCTATCGTCCAAGGTGGAAGCTGAAAAGATATTCTCACTATTCTATTGTTCATGGTGTGGGCTGAGAACATATTCTCAAAATTATATTGTTTATGGTGTGGGCTGGTTACATATTCTCAAAATTATATTGTTCAAGGTGTGGGCTGGGAACATATTCTCAATATTATATTGTTCTTGGTGTGAGGTGGGAAGATACTCTCAATATTCTATTCTTGGTGTGGGCCTGGAATATATTTTCAATATTATATTGTCCATGGTGTGGACTATGATAATATTGTCAATATTCTATTGTTCACAATGTGGGAACATATTCTCAAAATTCTATTGTTCACTGTGTGGGCTGGGAAGACATTTTAAAAATTATATTATTCATTGTGTGTGCTGGAAACATATTGTCAATATTCTCTTGTTCATGGTGTTTGCTGGGTACATATTTTAAATATTCTATTGGTCTTGGTGTGGGCTGGGATCATATTAACTATATTATGTTGTCCTTAGTGTGGGCTGGGAACATATTCTCAAAATTCTATTGTTCATGGTGTGGGTTGGAACATTCTCATATTCTGTTATGCATTTTGTGGGCTATAAACGTATCCTCAATAATTTATTGCTCATGGTGTAGACTTGGATTATATTCTCAATATTCTATTGTCCATGGTGTAGGATAGGAACATATTCTCAATATTCTATTGGTCTAGATCTGGGCTGGGAACAAATTATAAATGTTCTTTTGTTCAAATTGTGGGCTGGGAACATATTCTCAATATTATATTGTTCATAGTGTGGGCTGGGACATATTCTCAATATTTTATTGTTGATGCTATAAGTTGGGAATATATTCTCAATATTATATTCGTCAAGATTGGGCTTGGAACATATTCTCATTTTCTATTGTTCATGGTTTGTTCTCAGAAGATATTCTCAATATTATATTGTCCATGGTGTGGGATAAGAACATATTATCAATATTCTAGTGTTCATGGTGTGGACCATGAACATATTTTCAATATTGTATTGTTCATGCTATTGGTTAGGAATATATTCTCAATATCTCATTGTTCATGTGGACTGCCAACATATTCTCAATAACCTTCTGCTCATGTTGAGGGCTTGGAACGTATTCTCAATATTCTATTGTCAATGGTGTGAGCTGGGAATATATTATAATTATTCTATTGTCCTTGGTGTGGGCTGGGAACATATTCTCAATATACTGTTACTCATGGTGTGGGCTGGAAATAGATTCACAATATTCTATTGTTCATGGTTTGGCTGGGAACATACTCTCAATATTCCATTGTTTATGTTGTGTGCTAGGGACATTTAATATTCCATTGTTCTTGGTGTGGGCTAAAAACAAACTCAATATTCTATTGTTCATGGTGTGGGCTGGGACATTCAATATTCTATTGTTCATGATGCGAGCTGGGAACATATCCTCAATTTCTAATGTTCATGATGTGGGCTGGGTAAATATCCTCAATATTCAATTGTTCAATGGTGTAGGCTGGGAACATATTCTCTATATTCTATTAATTTTCTTGGTGTGGGCTCTGAACATACTCTCAATTGTTATTGTACATGGTGTGAGCTTTGAACATATTATAAATATTCTATTGTTCTTGGTGTGGCCTAGGGACAAATTCTCAACATTCTATTGTTCTTGTTGTGGGCTAATAGCATATTTTCAATATTCTAATGTTCACGGTGTTGGCTGGGAAAATATTCTTAATATTCTTGTTCTAATGGTGTGGGCTGGGAACATATTCTGAACATTCTATTGCTCATGGAGTTGGATGGGAACACATTCTCTATATTCTATTTTTCATGGTGTGGACTGGGACCATTTTTTCAATATTCTATTTTTATTGTGTGGGCTGGGAACATACCCTCAATATTCTATTGTTCATGGTGTGGACTGGGAACATACCCTCAATATTCTATTGTTCATGGCGTGGTCTGGAAATATGTGTTCAACATTATAATGTCCTTGGTGTGGGGTGTGAACATATTCTAAATATTCTATTGTTGATTGTGTCAGCTGAAAACATATTCTCAATATTCTATTATTAATGGTGTGGACTTGGAAAATATTCTCAATATTTTATTGTCAATGTTGTGGGCTAGGAACATATTCTCATTTCTACTTCTCATGGTGTGGGCTAAGAACATATTCTCAATATTCTATTGTTCTTTGTTTAGGCTGGAAACATTATCAATATTCTCTTATTCATGGTGTGGGCTGGAAACATAGTCTCAATATTCTATTGTTAATGGTGTTGGCTGGTTAACATGCTCTCAATATTCCTTATTATACTGTACATGTTGTGGGATAGGAACATATTTTCAATTATTTATTGTTCATTTTCTGGGTGGTAAACATATTCTCAATATTATGTTGTCCATGGTGTGGGCTGGGACCATATGAACATATTCTCAATATTCTATTGTTCATGGTGTGGGCTAGGAAGGTATTCTCAAAATAATATTAGTGATATTTTGTGGGCTAGGAATATATTCTCAATAACTGGTTTGGTTGGGCTTCACCCGCTTTGACGTAATTTATCAAGAATGTTTCTGGGTGTTTCTTCTTCTGAACAGTAACTTATACAACGCAGCAGGGGTTTGAGTTTCTTCATAAACTTTTATTGTCATCTTTATACGATAAAGAATATAAATCAGCCCCCCCCAACCCCCACACATTGTTAAAGAGAACGAATGAAGCTGACAAATAAAATAAAATAAATAAACTTATCGGTCGTATCTCAAATAATTCTATTGAATATGATTGTTAACATACGAAGTGGCATCAACGAGGCCTGCGTAAACCGTGTGCACTAGCCAGGGCTTAGATTGCCTTATCTTGTCCCCTCACGTGGAGGAAAAAGCTTTTCTCATCCAACACATGCTACTTTTTTCTTTCTAAGGAAACAATGTCGAACATAAATAGTCGATGTGTACATCATAATATACTAAATATATATGCCCAAGGTATCATAAAGGTATCAATATTTGGAAAACGTCGGGGATAAACTATGTCCTCTGGCTAGAAATAATAGGATGCTTACAGGAAATGGGTCTAACGGTTGAGAAAATGTTGGCATGCGTATTATACCTGAAATATAACCGTCACCTTGCCTACTATACCTGATAATTAGAATCTCACTCATTATATCATACTAATCATTGTGACTTACCTATAATATCTTACGGACAATATATTAGCTATACACACGATCATAACTTCTTAGACAACAAGGCTTGGAACATCTTTACAGTTGACGCATATATTAAGGGCAATGGTCCGACCAGCTGAATGAGGGGTATATTTACATAGGTGTTTATTTACTTAAACGAATCGAAAATTTATATCCCATTACGCACCAAATTCAGCTACAGCTTGCTTTCCTCAGGTACATCGCTCATCAAACTACTGATATGGCTGCCAACTGATATTGCACATCATTGTGCCTGGATTCACCTCGGTTAGAAAAAAGGCATCACAGTAAGTTTGGTAAAGCAATTAGACTATAAGCTGTAACACATTGTTAAACTAGACGGCCAAATGTTTGAGATATTCAATAAAATCTGGACTCCACTTCCCCTGACGACACTGTTGAAACAAAACTACTGTCATCATGTACTGAGGCATAAGGACATCAAGATCACATTCTGAATCGAAGCGTAGAAGATTAAATTCCTTCTTCATCAACCCACTTAATTTTGGGATATATTGTGAACATCTTTTTCAGTAACTAAGAGCAACAATCTTATTTTCAAGAATTCATCAATTGGTATATTTTTTCTCAAAAGGATTTCATGAGCCGCTCGACACCATCTACCGTGGGCCCAGCCAAACATTAACTTGGCATTTCCTAATCTCTTGCATTTAATTATAGTTTTACATTTTGTGAACTATCTGACTATTTTACTACAAATGTAAGTCCGATTGAGAAATTCGATAAACCCGGATTATAATGCTGTTTACCTTTGGGTGCCACCGCCGCTATATAGACTTCTTTACGCAATCTTCTGAATTAGACATCGTTGTAAAGGTATTATAAGGACTCCGACTTACAATAGTTCGAGTGTTTGTAAAAGCGATCACTTCCATTAGGTATTGTGGGATTGCGGAATACATGCAAGAAGAACCACTTACCTCCGAAACTGTAGAGCTTGACAAGCGCTTCAAATAAGCGAACACAACTGAATTTAATTCTCTGTGAATTAAATAACTTTCAATGCTTTCAAACATACCAGTTTTTTCATTTCATGACAGAACAACATCAAGTATGACTCTGTAAAATGTATCCCATTTTCAAATCGTATAGAAAAAAATCCTTTTGCATTATCTTTTTCTTTTAAATAGCTTCAATTGGAAAGACCTTGTTTTTCTATAGAATGATGCACATAAAATTATTTTAAGAGGCTGTTTATCATTTAGCTATTAAACCGTTATTTCATTTATTTTTGCTTTGTTGTTTCTTCGTGCACAAATTCTTTTTTGTATTATTCTGGGACAATTTCAGCATACATTTAGTTATATATTCTACTAAGTATGCAGAATAAGATTACAACATGCATGAGACCATTAAACAGCTATCACACCTTTTGTTCATATCGTATGTTGACATGGCATGGAGACAATGGTATACTGCGCGCAAGCTTACAAGGATCGTTATCGGTCCTGAATTGGAGAAAAGTAGAGTCCTAGATAAGATCAGAAGTTGGGCAGCCTCGCTGATCACATGTGGTTTTGCTTGTGGTACTGATAACAACTTCGTCAGTCTAATAAGGAGTTAGATAATCGACTATAGCTATTACGGACATCAACGTCGATAAAGACAACGATGCAAAATCAGTAGGGAATATTTTGATAACATTCATCATTAGTGATGTCGAGATTGCATAGTAATTATGCAAATTAGGTCTTCATTTGTTTCCTGAATAAATCGGTAACCAGCAGATACAGTCCATTTCTTGTTGGCTGAATTACAGACAGCTTATGATACTAGGACTAGGCTGATATGGTTAAATTAGACAGAAGTCTGTTAAAAGAGATTTTCTTGAAAGGAGCAAGAAAACTTGATATGGCTGCACTTAACATTTAACAATGACACAATTATAGTGAATCTGTCTTTGTTTATTTCAACAGTATATATGCACAGCCGTAAAAGGAACTAAAATTGTTGGACCACAAAATATTAACATGTATTCGGTTTTTCCGTTCAAAGTTTCGTAAATATTTTCTTATTTAACCATGTTTGAAATATTGGAACTGTATTATCTTACGTATCAATTAAATAAATCGTGATCAATTTTGTAAATTAAATATATTTAAAGATGTTTATCTTTTTAAGTCGCTTAACCATCTTGCACCTTTTAAACATGGAATATTCCGATTTGCACTTTTGTATCAGTCATATTGCACATGCTATGTCTACCAGTTTTTTTTTTTCAAAGCTTGGTATAATTTTTATGACTCTTCTCTTATTAGTTAGGAGAAGTGGCAATAATAGTGTTGTGCTTCAGGACAGACGGTCGGTCGTGGATGAACTTCCAACGATGGACAACAGACCATATCATAAAGTCTTGTTGTCTTTGACTAGTACAACAAACAAAACTTAGTAGTTCAATTAATATAACAGTGGTAAACATTCATATCACTGTTAGTAATGCTTATAATAAATGCGCAGCTGCGACCAGAATTCGTGATAAAATGATTCAATGGACTTCAGAATTCGATTTGTTCCTGACGGCTGCCTAGCCGTTATTTGTCCTAAGCAAACAGATACCATGCGGATATTAAAAGAGTAAAATCATAATCAATAATCATAGGCGTTGAATATATTGAAAAACATAATTAGAATGTTGACTTGCTGAATAGTAATTAGATCATCACTTTTAGAAGTCTTTCGCAAACTCATGTTAGCTTATTTTCCTCGATCACTGTGGAAACAGTGACCACTAATAAAGGGGACATACTTATCCTAAGTTTGCAACATAATACTCAAGTCAAGTGATCATCATCATGATTGCAAAATAGGGTTATTTGCTCTCACGCTTGTTATAAATTGCGATCAGCTTGGTATATTTTCGTTTCGCAACGAAAACGATACCTTATTTGTCACGAGTGCGAACACTTTAAATTTAAGTAACATGGATAACAAGTATAAATCACGTGAAATTACCTGTTTCAGCTGCACCAACTAAGATGTTTTAAGAACTATAATGGGACTTAGCAGTTGAGAAATAACATAATTTGATTGGAATAGAAAATTAATAATGCATCTAGCGTCCGTTTGGATCAGAAATTAGCATAATTTGTAGGCCTCCGATTTGATTTGGTTAGTAGCTAACTTCACATTATGTCATATTTGTATTGACTCGTGTGCATTATATTTAGAAACCGTATAACCATTTTAATTACAACTCGATCTTTTTGCGTCATTAACAGTCATCCATTGTCACTATGGGGCGTTTTCATGTATCACATATCTAATGAATGAATACAAAATGAGGAAAGGGATGAAATAAAACCATTGAGTGATAGAAAATCAAATGAGGAAGGGGATGCGATAAAATCATTGATTGATAGAAAATCAAATGAGGAAGAGGAAGCAATAAAACCCTTGAGTGATAGAAAATCAAATGAGGAAGGAAAAGCGATAAAACCCTCGAGTGATAGAAAATCAAATGAGGAAGGAAAAGCGATAAAACCCTTGAGTGATAGAAAATCAAATGAGGAAGGGGAAGCGATAAAACCCTTAAATGATAGAAAATTAAATGAGGAAAGGTATGCTATAAAACCCTTGAGTGATAAAAATCCAAAAAGGGAAGGGATGCTAAAAATTATTGGGTGATAGAAAAATACAAAGAGGGAAGAATGCCTCTTTCGTACGTTAACAATGTAAGACTTACATTGTAGCAATTTTGAAACCAAATTCTTTTCTTCTACGAGATCACGTTATGTAAATATTCGTGATTTTGTATCGAATATACAATTAAATGAATCTTAGCCATGTCGTAATTTTGGTCAATTCGTCTCCTTTTGTGCTTTAAATGCCTGGAATTGTGGTATGATCCATTTGATTCAAATTAACTGTCATGTAATTCTCATATGATTCTCCATCTGCATTAATCGTACATTAATAGGTTGTCCATTTTAAACGATTTATGATACAAATAGTTAAAACAGGAACTTAGCTTTCCTCGTCATTAGTTATTGTAAACCAAAATGTAGATAGGTTAGTTTCAACTTAGCAAGAGATTTTTATGGAATTTTTAGATTTGATGAAATTGACGTTAAACATCTGTCAATCGACAAAGTTTCAGTGCAGTTTCTGTACTTCCTCATAAGATCTGATGAACGTAACAATATTAAACAATATTGAATTTTGTTGTACTACATATGTTACAGATTTATATGTAACATTGTATTCAGAACAAAATATCTATCAGGATGATCCGTTTGTTTCTATCCTTGGGGAATATCAGTATATGACTTATTGATACAAGATCTTCGAGTTCTTTATGTGTCGTATTATAAATGCTAACATTCCTCGTATAAGGAGATACTTTACAACGCGATCTAACTAGGTATAAATTGAGATGTCGTTTCTGTTACAATTCTATGGTCTTAAATTAAGTAACAGAAAGAACTCCAATCCAAAAAAGATTTGTTGGAATATTCAAGAAACAATTTATCTCCCAAGAATACAAAGTGAGAATTAAAAAGAACTTACAATCCCAAATAATCCTAAGATGTATGTCACATATTCAAATGTAGAGAGGACACACGGTACTAATTTTATTGAAAAATGAGAACCAGCCTAGAAATGGTTGAACATTAAATAGAGTATATTCTGGTTTGGCCGACCATGATTGGTTAATATTATAAGTTATGTTTTAAAGAAAAGAATCTTTTGAGACCTTTTCCAAGCTAAAGTGAATACAAATAGAGACATTGTTTTATTGATGGAATTTCCGTCCTTTGGGTCTTGAGTTTGGACCAATCATTATTAAAATTAGCACCTGATTCTTTGGTGCGGAATTGAAAGCACGTTTCAAACATACGCAAGTCCAGAAAATGCCGCGGCTCATATCCTTTCCTCTGCACAGAAGCTGACTTCCAGGTTTCATACATACTAATAAATATAGGTTTGGTCATAAGCTCTCAAACATTTTAAATTATTGAATTTTTGATATCATGGTGTTTGCATAGGTTTACTATATGAACAGAATTAGTACTGTGATTCCTAGAGTGTTCCGAATGAACTCCAATCCTGAATGTGCTTAAGCACCAACTATCCTGATGTATCAAAACAATATATAGCCATAATGTCTTTGAAAGATTTTACAACTATTCTAAAATAGTATTTTAGTCCAAAAGTCGATGATCTTCTCTTTGTAATTCCAATGATTGATCTAGAAACACCTGTATGGCTAATGGATGCAAAAGGTCTAGAAAAATCTATGAACACAAAGGAAATAATTATATGTTCTGATCTTAAGAAAGAAATCAGTAATTCTGTTTATGAAAACCGTATTTAAAAAACCATAATAAAATAAGATGATCAGAATGTATTTCATACGTTCTCTTATAGAACATTTCAAGGTCGAAAGGATACGTCAACGTGTTTCCAAGTTATCATCTTCTTAAAGTGCAATCTACAATCATGGACAAAAGCTAAGAACAAAATATATAAATAAATAAATTATATTTAAGACTTACCTCTTATATATATATATATATATATATATATATATATATATATATATATATATATATATATATATATATATATATATACATATATATATATATATATATATATATATATATATATATACATATATATATATAAATATATATATATATATAAATAGATATATATATATATATATATATATATATATATATATAAAGAGGCAAGTCTTAAATGAGGTCATGATGTATTGTGTGATGTTATGAGTTGTTATTACACATGTTATATATACAGAGTTTGTCACATACTCGAAACATATGATACATAGTTTTCAAAGTTTAATAATTTTGATACATAATTGGGACTTATTATTTATGTAATTCTGAACCGGAAAATTCTTGCACACTACTTCTGTATGTATTGACTGCTATCGTAGGAAAACTTTCCTTATACTGCCTTGTGGAACGTTTTGCTTTAATGGTTACTATCAAATTAAGGCGGCCATTTTTTGAATCGATTGCCCAAGGTGAAGTGGTAGAAACGGTTATGTGTGTCTAAATATGGCCAATTAGCCATACAGGTGTTTTTTCCACCATGCATCCTAAAAAAGAAAAAGAACAACATCAACAATAACAACAATAAAGACAAGGTATTAATGGTTTGATAGCGGGCGTAATGTAGGTGTGGGCTGTATACGCTATCATGGAATCACATTATAAACCAGTTATGTAAATGGTAAGTTGCAGGAGTAAATAAACACACTTCTGGTCATCGAAGCAAGCGGATATAAACTATTCTCTCAACTGCTGGAATGATATCGAATCACATTATTTTTACCCGGTAAAATAGCTTAAACTATATATAAAATGTTTCTTTTTATGAGATGCAATTCCGACTCTAACTAAAAGAAAATGTTTACTGTAGTCTACACCAAATCATGCAAATATCCTATCACAAGTACATTACAGTAAATTTAGACCTTTTGCATCCAGTAATCGTCCTTCTTTCACATGAATATTCAACAACTATTTTGACACACTGACACACTTTAGCTATAAACGTTGATCGCGTAATCTAACCAGAGTCAAACTATATGACATCACTCAGAACTTTCGCTGGATATTCGGTATAGTAAAAGGATGTCGGAGTTGCTATTTGAACCATAATTTGTAATAAAAAAATGTCTACCTTTTATTGTCAATGGTTATAGAACCACCCATAAATTTGATTAGAGTCTGGAAAAATTTTGCACGTGCAGCAAATTAAAGGATTAACGTCTGAGTCGGAATATATTATCGATTCCATAATTTGTATTTGGACACCAGCCCATGTTAGTAGGTTGGAGCACAATACATTAATTACAGATACTTGTATAAATTATGGACTTCGTGATGCTAGAAAACAATAGATTTTTTTTAAAGATAAAAGTGCATACTAACGTCTATAAATATATTTCTTTAACTTCTCAAATAGCAATTTTGTTTCTGAAACATAAGTAAATGAAAACCCAATGACGCCGTGATAGCTATCTACCTGTATATCAAGTCTACGTCTAAAAGATCTAAATTTCACGACTTTCTTACCAATATAAGAAATGAATAGAAATTTCTCAACATTCAGAAATAATCTGTTTCCTTTTACTGATTGGTTTCACTAATTTGACTTTCGTGTTAATTTGGAAATGCACTACTTTTTACTCTCTGAGAAAAGTCATATATGAAAAGTTCGATATCGCCAAGATCTCGAAATCTAAACATCAAATTGTATACATGGTGTGGACATGTGATCAGGTCACTATTACCTTGCGATAGGATTTCCATGTTTGTCAATTTGTAATAACTTCACCATTGTCCATTTGCAATAACGTACACTATTGTTTATTTGAAATAACCTAAACTATTGACAATTTGTAATAATTTTTACTATTGTCCATTTGTAATAACTTACACTATTGTACATTTGTTTGTAATAACTTACACTAATATCAACATCTCAAATGTTTGGAATGTTTATCACTCGATTGAATGTCATCAAAATCCAGAATGGTCGATGTTGATCTTTCCTTCAAGCAGATAATGTCAATATTTATGTGATAGTGTTATTGTTATTCTTTAGTTGTTTTGCAGAGTATTATTTAACACACCTTTCATCTAATTTCACGGTTTTCCATATAAATCGATCCATTTTGTGGCGTACAGTGTCAGTATTCGTCACGTTAAGCGTCAGAACATTTTTTGTTTGTCTTCGTTAAGTTCACATTTTAAGGATGTTTCCCGATCTAAGTTATTTTCATTTATTGCTTACATGAAGCTATTACATTGAATACACAGGATGCATATTACTGGTTGATTGCTATAAATAAGATCATGATAGAGATTATATGTATATATAAATTTATGAATCCCAAAATTTTCTCTTGCTTTTTATTTCGCATATTTTTTGTACGCCAATAATGAAAATTATATCTAAAAGAAAAAATCTATTATTCCCACTGTATATGCATTTAACACCAATGGTTCGCGGTTATTTTCAATATTAATAACATGTTGTGGAGTACAACATGTACAATACTGATTTTAGTTTAAGCTTCACTGTTGTTTATATTTATTTTGTTCTGTGACTTCGTAATGTGCGCAACGTGTTGCGCGTAAACATATTTTATATTCATAGTAACCGTGTGACGTCCTAATTCACAATTTGTTTATGCCTCGGACTGTAGTGAAATTTGTAATTAATGTAAATAGACAATTTATTTTCTACATCATTCAGAATAAGTCAGAAAACTACAAGCTGTTTGGCAGCGTTGGTGTGGGTAGTGTTTTAATTCTTCTGACTGGTTTAATAATTATTTACAAATAAATCGTGTGTTGATTATCATACGATACGATGAAATCGGAATATGCTCACAGTATAACATTACAAAACTTATGCAGATGAGAAATATAAAATGTTTACTGAAGTAATCTTAATTGGCGATGGTAATGACGGAACTAGATATGTTAAAGTCACTCGCTCACCACTTTAATACATTTATGTAAAAAGGAATTTAAATACATCTTCATCTCATATGACTTTTTGGATGAAACACTGATCACCGTCGTTGTGAGAATCATCATAAATTTTTGCATATTCAGATTATCACTTTGAAATGTTGGCATGAAATCAATAGTCCATTGAATGAGTGATGCAGTCTAAGCATGGAAATTCTCTGATTCAAGCGAGTACAAATGTTGCGTGCATTTATAAAGAGTTACATCAAAAACAAAAACCTTCATATAACAGTTTAAAATTTTCTATGCTTTGCAAGTAATCTAATATGGTCAAAGAAAATGCTTGCTTTTAGTAAATTTTAGTAAATTTACAAATCTGTTCGAACTATAGCGACTTTTAAATTTTCTTTGACCATATTCTGAGTCTGTGAAGTACAAGATGAAATAGGACCATTTACATGGTTCGCGTTTTATACTTTAATGGATGACCTTATACAAAATTTCATTATGGTGGTGATTTTAGATCGTAGTATTAAAACGACTTTATTTCTTCTTCAGTCATAACTAGGGCCATCAGTTTGTCTAGGGTCATCCGTTAGAGAATGATCCATTACACATCTATATTCAAATTGTCTGATAAAATACACTAGATTTTATCCTCGATATGACAATAAATTCCATAGGATATATTCTTCATGTGTGAGGTTCATCACTACAGATTATAATACGTTTGGAGGTCTTTGCAAAACTGCAAAACTGCATCATGTAATTCAATATATTTACGACAAGAATTATCTATATGTAAAGGCTTGATTTACGCATCATTCACCCAACTCCTAATCCCAACAATAAGGATATAACGTTCGATCTCTTTATTCAAGCGATTCTAAATGGTGCTATAAATTACACTGCTTATTTCATTTCCATGTGAAGATCTTACCTTTATCATGTGCATATTCTGGATCTAAGGTGTCAACTTTCCCACCATTGTCAAATGTTTATCACGTGTCAACTTTTCCACTATTGTCAAATGTTTATCACGTGTCAACTTTCCCACTATTATCAAATGTTTATCACGTGTCAACTTTCCCACTATTGTCAAATGTTTATCATGTGTCAACTTTCCCACTATTGTCAAATGTTTATCACGTGTCAACTTTCCAACTATTGTCAAATGTTTATCACGTGTCAACTTTCCCACTATTGTCAAATTGTTATCACATGTCAACTTTCACACTATTGCCAAATGGTTATCACTATTGTCAAGTTTCCCACTATTGCGAAATGGCTACAACGATTGTCAAATGTTTGTCACTGTTGCCAACATTCCTACTACTGTCAAATGTTTGCCTCTATTGTCAACTTTCTCAATTCCGCAAAAGTCTGCTTATTGAAATATTAATATAGAAGTCTATCAAATGTGACAAGCACTGCAATCGCATAAAAGAGAGACAGTAGTGGATTACACAAGCAGAAGACTCAAACTGACTTTCTACATAAATTTTCAGAAATTTTTTTTACACATCGCGAATGTTTTAATCTTTGCCAAAAAATCAAATAGCATTAATTAATACTGACACCAGATAAAATGTTTCTGTTTATTTCCTGAATTTTTCTACGCAAAATTAGGTTTACTTCTTCCTTTAATAGCCCATACATTTGCTGCATCTAATGCAGTGAACACTTCAGGAAGAAGAGAGAATTAATTACGTAGAGAGCGATATTCGAAATAAATATATTATTATAGGTCTGATGACAAAATTATTTTGCATTTAACTGAATAAAAATAACTCTAAAACCTTCAGTTTGATATCATGTCCAACGTCACATATATTTATTTCTTTACTTGTTTATTTATTTATTATAACATGAAAAATGTTTTCGAATCAATTATTGATGCTATATTTTTATGGCCTTGGATTTACTTATCAAATTGCTTTTTGAATTCGTATAATTGTGTTATGGTCAGCAGATTTTCCGTGACTGTACCTATTCCAAACACGCTTAGATTTACAGACTAATTAAGAAAATATACGAATCTAGCCACACGAAATAATTCTTCCACCTCACACCATCTTTTATAACTGAAATGTCGAATTTATCGCCTTGTGAATGAGTTGTTACGCTCGGACATATCAGTTTCAGTTTGTCGTTATAAATTCTAAATTACTTTTGATTTCAATAGAACTGGGATGAATATTTCATTGTCATATACAAGAACCCGTCTAAAACTACAAAGTCCAATAATTCACACATAAATAGAATTATCGTCAGTTGTGCCATTATTTGTTGAAAACTCCATATATAATAGAGTGCAGTTGACGTTGACAAGAACAAACATCATTAGATTTTACAAACGACATTTACATTTGAAATCAATAATAATAAAACAGTTTTGAGTCGTCAATGCATAATTAATGTCCCATATAATTGATTATAGTGTTGTGTATCAAAAGGCAGCTGTGAGCTTAATAAATTTTCCCCAATAGGTTTTTATTGGAGGACCATTTTGATTTCCTGCAAACGTCGGCTAAGTCTTAATAGTTCAGTTCTTTTTCAAAGCGGATATCAAAGAATTGAAATATATGTAACCTAATAGTGTCGTTTTTTGCGATAAATATTTTTCTTATGAAAGATGATTTTTTGACAAGGTGTAGTGTAAACAGCATTTAAGGGAAATTCTCTCTAACAAGCAATGTCACTCGTTTTTCTAACACCGTATATCAGAAATATGGAAGTTTGTAAAACGAAAGTGTATGGTGATTTTGACAGTGCTGATAGAGACTTTGATTTGTTCGTATTAACACTGATATAGGGCAAAATCAAGGAAAGAGCTTATTTCATTTATTACTTTTTAAACTTTCAGTATCATTGTCCATCAGTTTAAAAGAAATTCATCCGTAATTTCTCTTTTCATCGGACATAGGATGTTGATCATTTACCTTGATTTTGTTTAGACACATCAGTTTTTCATGTTCCTCAGAAGCTGCATCTTCGCTAGCCAAGTTTCCAATAACCCTTTTACGTCTTGGCATATCGAGCAGGTATTTCTGAGCATCGTGTCTGGATTTCATTGGATGCGGCGGCATGCCACCACATCCAATCAAAATTAAGTTGTTCAAATTTGAACACCGTTGGTATGTGATCGAGATATGGATAGCACGCAACTTGAATGGACTGATAATAAGCTCTTTTCAAGTGCCGGTCCTTGTTTGCACAAATACCTTTCACTCAAAAATACATATAACGGCTTTCCTCTGATATATAGTCATACTTTGGATGTTAAACGTACAAAATATCCTTTTTGGGTCAATTGCAGACTCGGCCTTCAGGCAAGGCGAACGATGCAACCGCCTTAAGCCTCGCGATTCTCTGCGATGCAATTCACACACACACACACACACACACACACACACACACACACACACACATGCTCAATGCTTGCTGCCTTGGGCCCCGCTCATCATAGAGCCGGGCCTGGTCAATTGCCACCACCTTTTTCTCCCGATGTACGATTCTCGATGCTAATGGTTAGTTGGAACTACATAATAAGGAAGGCAACACATGAAATTTAATAGATGTCGCTAGGACAGAGCACCGATATAGCTATTCAATCCGCCAAGGTGTAGATGGGGATATCGGAACTTTGGTTAGCAAAGATGCAGAAGTTCCTGCTTTTGTGACGTCTAACCAGTATTCACGTAATGTAAAGAATGAATAATGGTACAAATTAACTGCTATTTTAAGTACAATTCCAGGCCAAATCACAAATACTAAAACTAATAACATTCTGAGAAAAACGTGACATTAAGGGTTTTTATCTATTTTCACGTATAAATAAACTTATCTATTTTCCAATTTCTATTTCCATTATCTGTTACGAACATTTGCATCACCTTGTTTGAAGAAAGGGGTCATTCTTTTCGAATTTTGCAAAAAATTTTCCACTTATAAAAATATAAAATTCCTCCTGAACGAATACTTGTTTACTTCATGTTCATCTAAAAATACACGTGTGCACAAAATTAGCAAATATAGGACCAGTCGCATGACTCGTGAAAGGTAGTGTATCGTGCAACCATTACTACCAACGAGATATGCCAGTGAGAAGTCGACAAACGTTCACTATGTTAAATTCAGTTCAAATCGATGCATTGTTATATTTAAATTTAACTCTAAAGTTTGGTTATTTTGTTAGCAAATTGGTATAATAGTTTTAAATTAAATGAGAGTTTTTCTGTATTAATAATTAGTTGGAGCTGCATGTTGCTTTATGGCATGGCAACACAACTAAGTTATTTAGTTTCTAAACATTCAGAGTTAAGTGCCTTGCTCAAGCGCTCACCATTATATAACCAAAAGAGTTGATGGCCACAGAGAGAGAGAGAGAGAGAGAGAGAGAGAGAGAGAGAGAGAGAGAGAGAGAGAGAGAGAGAGAGAGAGAGAGAGAGAGAGAGAGAGAGAGAGGGGGGGGCAACCGATCACCAGCAGTGATCTGGGAAAGACCGGAAGCACCAGGTGATGTTGTCAACCAGGCAGTCTAAGTTCAATGAACGACTCAATCATCTAATGAATTTTGGTTTCTCAGGAACACAACTGCTAAATGAAATTCGCATAATTTTGTGACACTATTTCTGAGAGAAAATGAATCATTCTCATGTCATGTCTGATTTCATTTTTATTTTTGTTAATGCAATAGATGAAATTGCATTTTACATACGGGAGTTCGTGTTATTATACTCTATATCTCTGCTCAAGTCTTTTGTTCTACTTCTTGGTTTCATATTTTGTTTTATTGTTTACTCAATCCGGGTAATACCATCGTGGTTGATCACTTCTTAGATATCGATAAGACCATAAGGGTTGGGGTAGATTTCTCATCATCCACAACGCAATGAAATTTAATATTACAATAACCAAACCAAAGAAGCAATATTTGTTGAAAACAAGCGCCTCAATAGCAGTGACCACAATGACGACGGCAATAATGATGTGGATGAACACTATTGGTATGAATTCTACTGTTCCTTGAGGAAACATGTCGGCTCATTTGCAAATTTCATGATTGCGACATATAAAACAGCTACAGCTAATACACAGTAAAAGAGATTGAAATAAAATGTCATACAAAAACCAAAAATGTATTGCCGAATTGTAAGACAATATTTAATATATACGATTCGAGTGATTAAGAAATCACAAGTCGTCGCAATAAAACAAAAGACTCACTTACATGGGGACAGAGTGATAAAGAAATCGTAAGTCTTCGTAACAAAACAAAAGGCTCACTTACATAGAGATAGAGTGAACAGGAATGTACAAGTCGTAATAAAACAAAGACTCACTTACACAGGGACAGACTGATAAAGAAAATACAAGTAGTCGTAATAAAAAAGACTCACTTACATAGGAACAGAGTAATAAGAAATGTACGAGTAATACAATAAAGACTCGCTGTCATATGGACTGAGTGATAAGGAAATCACAAGTCGTCTTAATAAAACAAAGACTCACTTACATAGAGTGATAAGGAAAGAACAAGTAATAAAACAAAGACTCACTTACATAGAGTGATAAGGAAAGAACAAGTCGTAATACAACAAAGGCTCACTTACATAGAGATATAGTGATAAGGAAAGTACAAGTCGTAATACAACAAAGACTCACTTACATAGAGATATGGTGAAAAGGAAAGTACAGGTAGTAATAAAACAAATACTCATTTACGTAGAGATAAAGTGATAAGGAAAGTACAAGTCGTAATAAAATAAATACTGGCTTACATAGAGATAGAGTAATAAGGAAAGTACAAGTCGTAAAAACTAAAGACTCTCTTACAGAGGGACAGAGTGATAAGTTAAGTACAAGTCGTCCTAATAAAATACTCACATAGATATAGAGTGATAAGAAAAGTACAAGTAGTAAGAAAACAAAAACTCACATAGGGACAGAGTGATAAGGAAAATACAAGTCGTCGTAATAAAAAGACTCACTTACACAGGGACAGAGTAATAAGAAATGTACAAGCAATAAAAAAAGACTCACTGACATAGGGACAGAGTGATAAGGAAAGCACAAATCATCGTAATAAAACAAAGACTCACTTACATAGAGTATATATATGCCTATCCATATACATAACCATATATATAAATAATGCCATGTTTTCATCTTACTTTACCTAACAACGAGTCAGGCTTTGAAATGATTACTCGTTTTGTACTCTTCACTAACTCTCAGTCCATTAGTATCCTCTTCAATACAAAAATTCATTGACCATGCTGTCACACTTAAGATACTGTGATGCATAGATATAAAATAAAGACGCTAATCTAGAGACTATTTCGGTTTCTTAATAATGCCGTAGAGGACGAAACACATTTTCTTTTCTACTTTGTTATACTGTCCGATATATCAGTCATCGTTGCTCACATTGTCTGTTATCCTGTCTAATACAGTAGTAATAGTACGCACATTACCTATAATCCTGTCTATTACATCCGTATTTGGATACATAGTTTCTGTAAATGTACACCATGAGAATTAAAGATAAGTGGAAATCAATAACTGATGAAAAATTGAGATCCATCTCTAATGGCAGTCATGCATTGATGAAAATGTGAGATCGATCTCTAGGGTGTGTAATAGCAATCATAAATTGATGATAAAGGGAGATCCATCTCTTGGGTGTGTAAATATAATTAGGATAAACATATGATTGTCTTGAAGCCAAAAGAAAATGTATCTGTCCCATCTGCAAAGAGAACTCGTTTTTTTACGAATAAAATACTATTGGTATGTCAACATATATTTGATATTACATGAATATCATTATGTAATTCACATATCATTGTGAATCAATCCACAATTGTCACGTGACTGTTTTACTTTGTAGTTGTAAATTGTTTATTCATATTTTCTACAATCAAGAATTGAACATAATTACGACTGATTGCAAACGCAACCTTTTTCTTATGTCAGACTAATATGTAAGTCTCTGACCAATATTTTCTTGACGAACGATATTTCTTGATATAACTGAACGGTGAACACTAAGTATTTACAGGCTTTATTATCGATCATTGTAATGTAAAATATGATGTTTGTATAAAACAAATAATATGCTGAACTGTCATATTTGAAAGTAAATAAATATTACAGGCCACATTGAGCAAACAAATGAATTCTTATTATTTACACAATTGCCATTGAAATTGTCAACAATGTATATAAGAAGCTAAATACATCGATATGCTCAGTAGAAGGGCAAATAAATCGAACCAGATGTACGCATGAATTGTATAATTGTATCATCTTATCTCTCAGGAAAGTGAATCAGCGACCCCATGCTGTCCATGCCTTAAAATAATGCCGGCAAACGGAGCCATTGGGCGTCTCCTTTCCCAACAGCACGCGAGAGGAAGGGAAGTCCACATGCGGGTATGTAAATATCCATTGTAATACATGACTGCAACGTATTTGTATTATCTGTAACAGATGCCTTATTCAAACGATGCACGCTGTGTTGTGTCTGTTGCAGATAAAGCCGTTAGAGTGAAAGAAATTCTTTTTTAAACGGTAAACCGTAAGAAGCCTACAACATAAATAAAATTAAATTTCTTAGAGTAATCTTTCTATTCTCCAGGCTGTAAATAAACTGGGAGATACAGTAATCTTCGTGTCCGTTCGTTTGTCCGTCAGGCATACAATCACGTTAGTACAACTAGTTCTTGATGGAGAGTTAGGAAGTTTAGTAAATAACAGAGCCATCTGAACATATCGTGAAATAATCTTACTCTCGAATTTCTTTTAGTTATTGCTTTTTTGTCTTGTTATGTTTAGCATACAACTCGATCTCGTAAGTACAACTGTAATTTTCAATGATTGCCACTATCTTGGCAAATATTATGGCCATCGCATGAAGATGCAGCAATACTCGTGCGATTTTTATAAGAATTTAGGTCACTTTTGACTGAATGCACTACGTGACAAAATGAAACACATTGGGTAATTTTGATTAAGATAGCTGAGAAAGGTAAACTGTTTAATTGTTATCCAATTAGGATTACAGGGATTCTCTCCCATCAGTTCAATATCGTGCATCAATCTGAAACGTTACATTATTCAGCCAAGATTGTTCCAATAACTGGTTATTCAGTAGGCTGGTATGGTGTTTTGTTGATTACATTGTTGGAATAGAGGACTAAACATCACTATAAAAACTAAACAGGGTGTTTTGTTAGTATTTCCTGATGTCTGAATCGAGCGGACAACGAATATTGTCGTTGCGAGACTATGATCAATGTTTTTTTTACAGTCTTGTGAATCTTTGCATGGCGTAGATCACAATACCTGCACTGTGTTATGCGGTTGTCTTCACATTTTTTATTATAAAGTCTTATTTACCTGCTTAGGCAAGAGATAACGTTTGGTACTGGAAAAATTCCACTTCATGATCCATTCATATTCTGTTGCATGACGCATTCCTATTCAAATGTATAACCCATTCCTGTTCTACTGTATGACCTATTCCTATTCTACTGTAGGACCCATGCCTATTCTCCTGTATAACCCATTCCTATTTAACTGCATGACCCATTCATATTCTACTGCATGACCCATGCCTATTCTCCTGTATGACCCATTCTTATTCTACTGTATAACCCATTCCTATTCAAATGTATGACCCATTCCGATTCTACTACATGACCCATTCATATTGAATTATATAACCATAACCCATCTGTTTTCAACTGTTGACCCATTTGTATTCAACTGCATGACCCATTCCTATTCTATTATATGACCCATTCCTACTCTTCGGTATGACCCATTACTATTCTACGGTATGACCCATTACAATTCTACGGTATGACAGTCCTATTCTACTGCATGACCCATTCAACTGTATCACCCATTCTTATATATATATATATATATATATATATATATATATATATACATACATACATACATACATACATACATACATACATACATACATACATACATACATACATACATACATACATACATACATACATACATACATACATACTGTACGCAGAGTAGACTCGTGCTCATATGTTTTAGTGTCTGATTACCGTACATTAAACACAGAAGAATCAAAATTGCATGCAGAGTGGACGCACGATCATGGAAATTAGTATAAAGTTTTTGTTACTCGTATGAAAACTCCATGAGAATTAGTTACAATATGTAACTAAAAACTCAAAGGTGTAAATATTTAAGATATTATTGACGACAGTTGAAGTGATCCTTATGTCAACTTTTGCATATATATATATATATATATATATATATATATATATATATATATATATATATATTACTAAATAAGGGTTTAGAAGTAACTTTTATTTAGTTAAGACATTTTAAACAGAAAATTATTTTCAAGAAACAATATTAGTTCTATTTTCTTTATATTACAGGTACAATCCTAGAATTAAATAACCATTTGCTAAGCGGTGAATTGTGCATTTGGCCTTATATTTTTGCGAAGATCTTGTGTACGTATTTAATATCCTTGAAAGATTAAATCGTTTGAGTTTAATGGCCATCAAATGTGATACTAGTAAATGACATGGAGATATTTGACAACCATTGTATCTATCTTAAAGCAGTCGTGTCACTATCAGATCCGGGTTTTGGAAGAAAATTTAACCATTTACCGATTTGATTCTCTTCAAAAAGTCTAATGAAGGTTTTGGTGCATACAGACAGCAAGCTGTACCTGTCCTGCAGAACTCAGACGTGCATGCAATTATATAGCGCTTTAAGCGTAGGCGATAATCTTGACTTGGTCACATGAATTAAATGTTATGTCTTGTACAGATCAGACGTATACTTAGGGAAAATCATGATTGACCGCCATGAATATACATGAATGATGGAGGCATTTGTGAGATATCTTTTCTTAAATAATGAATGCATTGTTCAGCATATATTTTACTGTTGGAAATCGAACAAATAAGCCACGAATTTGTTTGAGTAAAATAACAATGCATTACTTTTGATAGATGACAGGAAATTCCAAACTTTTTGCATAAATCCGTGCATGGATACTCTAGGTGTAGCCTAATCAATGTCAATAAGGCCTAATTTTTAATTGCTAACAATTATGGCAAATTTTGATCATTGATCTTGGTCACTTTTATTAAAATCGCTTATCAGTCGAGTCAAACTGCAAACACGTCGATTATTCCGCCTGTAAATGCGGAATTTAATTAAATCAAACATGGTACTTCAAACTTCAACTTATTGTAAGCATGTGTACATGAGGTTTTATTGGACCCTTTTCCACGGTGATCTTAACCTATGAGGCGGGTGGGAGTGTGTGCTGGATTAAAATATATAAAAGCGAAATCTCTCAATTTAAGTGTGAGATGTGAAGAGTGTGTCTATGTCTTATCAGTCTTATACCTAGACAGGGCAGTGCAGAGGATTCTGCCCCCCCCCCTCCAAGCTTTCGGCAAGCAGAATTTGCCGTATTTGACTGCGTGTGTGTGTCCCCCTTGGGGGCTGGGCCTCGAGCAAATTGCTCAGGTATCTCGGCTTTTGCACAGCCCCGTTTCTAGGTCACAGTCAAATGGAAAGGGTGTGCATGTATCTGCATTAGACGTTTTCCTACGTCACAGTCAAATGGGGAGGGCGTGTATATTTACGTACCCGACTTCCGGTTTGACCATTCGGTTGCATCCTAAGGGAAAGATGTCCATTGCAATAGTAAATGTATAGATATTTAAGAACATGTATTGTAGCTGCAGTAATTTAAGGTTCATATCAGAGGTGATGCTTGAAATGGGATTTATCTTCGTTGAGCTAAACACATTGAAATTAAACGGAAATGAACCTCTAAAATATTTAAATAATTATAGTTTAAAACCTAATTAATTAAATTTTCACCTGGTAATATTCATTTCTTTGAGAATTCGCTTGGCATATATTTAAAGATAAGCAAAGAGAAATATTATTACATTTTTTTATACCCAAGATCTGTTAACAAGCATTCAGGATATTGTCATAAACTCCGTTCATATCTCTTTCTAAACCACAGCGTGGAAGGTCAACATCTTTTGAAGTATTTGAAGATTATTAACTTTGAAGTTATCTTGTCGCTTTATCGAAAAAGAGGGCTGTATCATTATTGATTTTTGTATCTGGTGTTCTAGAGAGAAAACAAAGGTCAAATGTACCAATAATTTAAATTACTGTAGAGTGATATTTTCAACAATTTTTCTTTCCAGACTTCATATATCGCAGACTTAGCATGAATATGCTTGTTCCATGAAAACGATTACCTCCACCTATGGTTGTTGGTTGTGTCTCGTTTAACATAAAATTTCACAAGTAATGTAAGGGAACTAAACATTTGTGAATTCAAAAATCATTTATCTGCTCTCTGAAATATAGATTATATAAAGTACATCTGAAATTTAAAGGTCCATTGTACCAGCATAAATTTTGACAAAGATCCAAGCGTGGTGTTCTTACCTGACATTTTCACAAATGAAAGCAACTGGCCAGATATTGCATGTTGAATACTTCCGTCTGATATAATTTCATATGGCCTGTTTAGGAAAGATATCGTATCCATTAAAAGGATAAATCCATGATGTGAAATTATTGGGGTGTACGAAGATTCTTAAGTGTGGTCCTCGTACACTTTTAGAAACATGTACCAAGAATTTTTTTTTTAAAACTAATTATTTCTTTCGAATTTTATTAAGGCGTGTGATTACTCAGATAATACATTATCTACATAATCATCGAAAGACAACGCTGGTATTGGATTATTTGCCATCAACTTTATCTTCTGTCTTCTCTAGCAGCGAACACTCAAAGTCATGGTTTCAACACCTTAATGGCATTCAACATAAGCGCTCCTAACGGCTAAGAAAGATTACAGTATCTGTTTGGCAAAATAATATAAATGAAACCCTTTTTTACATTTTTTCTTCATTTCCATGAGCGAAGTTGACGAATCTATGTTATATGTAAATAACTTTCGTTGTTCATTTCGAATTCACGTATTACTGACTCTTGTTCGACAATCCCTAGCGAAGGGACATTAATAACTCATAATTTAAGAAGAAGTCGATATTTTGGCTGCGTTTCCTCAATTCTCTATCGTATTATCGTTCTCTTTGAGCACAAATTTGCACAACGCCCGATCAAAACATTCATTACTAAGGGTTAATATTGCATAACTATGTACTTTATCATTTTTTTAAAAAGATTCTGTTTCACGTCAGTATAATTTAATTGACACTTTTATGCGAACACGCAGAAATTGCAACATATAAATACGTTAATAGAATTTGCCTTGGTATCTTTCAAACTTCTGATTGTCTTTTTTCATTATGTTTAAAATTATTTTGTCGAGTTCTCTTTATTATGGTTATGCAATGTCTTGATAAGGCAGGGTCCTCATTATTATGGGATGGGAAAAATCAGGATTAGACAGGTCATTATTATGATACAAAACCATAATTTAGCATGGCCGCGTTATTTGAGGATAGAAAAAGTTATAATTATTCAGGTCCCCGTTATTTTTGGATAGGTAAAACGGGGATTAAGTCTTCATTTTGGGACAAACAGAAAAGCATCATTTTTTAAAATAAGAACATGGAATATATTTTGTTATTAGCTAATAATTCACACATATCTGTATGTAAGTATTACACATAATGCGATCAATCGAAAGAAATCTCGAATGTAATTCGTCACCATTAAGAACTCAATTCAGAAGTACTTGGGTTCACATTGTCACACTTTGGCGACCAAACGAGACTAATTCAAAATCGGAATATGGTCAACCTTTCTTCTCCTTACATAATAGGTGATGTATGCCTGAAGCGAATCACCAAACCCATCACATTTATGTTTATTCCTGCAACCAAATTCTAAGTTAATTCACGAGATATTCGAGAGATATTCCGATTGCAAATACGATGTTCGATTCGCTGTATGAAACTTATATATCAGAACAAAATAAATTATAATGTTAGCACGAAGACCAAGACATGGAAACTACTTTCAGCTTTCGTTATTACACTAAAGGCACGTGCCATCTGCTTCTAATTTTGTTCTCTTTTGTTGCATGTTATTAATGAACATATCATTTTCCTTACACGACATTTAAAGCCTGTTAATGTCATTTAAAAATTATTGTTTAGTTCAATATTGTGCAGATATCTGAGAGAGAGAGAGAGAGAGAGAGAGAGAGAGAGAGAGAGAGAGAGAGAGAGAGAGAGAGAGAGAGAGAGAGAGAGAGAGAGAGAGAGAGAGATGTCATGAGCAGTTGATACTACTACACTTTATTTCTTGTCTGGGGAGGTGCATTATAAATATACAAAACATAGTTTCCTCGAGTACTGAACTTGACAACTCACCATAGGTTACTCTTTGATTTCAGGCGCGTGTTGATTTAAGGAGACATTTTAAACTGTGATATAAGTATGAAGAAAATAATTCATTATTATTGTATACCGTTGTTAAAATTGAAGTTTATTGAATGACTTTACGCATAGAATTGAGTGCACACAAACAACTATATATCAACGCAAATATGTTACACTGTCAACTTCTTTGAAACCACATCTTAGGCAGCGATGTAAATAAGATCTGTTCGCAAAAGTATGTTTACTAAACTGTTTCTTCCGTTCTTGAAATCAATTTCACTACTACTTCCTGCGGTTAGTCAGATATAATCAGGTCTTGTTTGTCATATAATAAATCGAATTTACACTGGCACTACTTCAAATGAAGTTTATGAAACTCAACAAAAAATATTTTTTCGATGGCAAGAGATAGACAAGTTCGATTTATTTCATATTTAATATACAATAATTACTAATGCGAGAAAATGTACAATATCAAATCTAATTTGACTTCACTACTTTAGACCTAATTGTCGTGAAATTTTCACAAGGAACTAAACGTTACAATCTAATAAAAACTTTTTAAACGAAAAAATTGTATTTAATGATAATTTGATCCTAATTATTACGCGTGCTTATCTGATTCGGCGTTTCGTCATTTAGGATATTGCCATGACTACAGGTGTAAATTTGACACTAGAATTTAAATATTATGAATAATATTGAAATTAGCTTACCTGGGAAACATGGTGCTCTAACAGTGATTCAAATAATAATATTGACTTTGACTATTAATTTCTGGTCATCCTATTTTATGACTTGCCACAAAAATGTGACAAAGACAACTGGACTATATTGATAGTTGTATTATTGACGATGATGATAATAATGATAACGAAAATAAATTGGATTACGTCCTGCTTAGGAAAAAATCTTGAAAATTTTTCATAGCACATTTACATAACAAATATAATGACAGATCACTAACCACATTTATATAACAAATGTTCTGACAGATCACTAATCACATTTATATAACAAATGTACTGACATATCACTAATCACATTTATATAACAAATGTTCTGACAGATCACTAATCACATTCATATAACAAATGTACTGACAGATCACTAATCACATTTATATAACAAATGTACTGACAGATCACTAATCACATTCATATAACAAATGTACTGACAGATCACTAATCACATTTATATAACAAATGTACTGACAGACCACTAATCACATTCATATAACAAATGTACTGACATATTACTAATCACATGTTGAATACGAAGCATGTGTTCTACGAAAAATTGGTACAATAGAAAACTAATTTTCTCGTTCAGAATGCAGAAATAATTTGATTCCAAGACCATTGTCTGTAGCACAAATCAAGCATTTCTTCATGTTCTTAGATTGGTTAAAAAACTGACAGTGTTGACCGAACAGAGATTATAGGAGGAAAGAAAATCGATATTTGCTTATATTCATCTTTAATTACTATTGGTCATACAGCATCAGGTCTTACTTACCGAACCCTGAACTCATTAGTTAATGTCGTAACTGTATTCTTGACTGCACAAGTATTAGACGTTGTCAGTCTACACACCCTTATATACTTAGTACTCCGAAAGGGTCTCGGAAGCACCATTACAAATAATATAACATTACATGATGGATTTGGATATACTTGCAAGTTATTTTTTATTGTATGTTTTGACGCTGTTCCCTAGACAATGGAAAATGAATGTGCAGACGGCTGTATGTATTCGCGTATAATACGATTTCAACTGTAAACTGAACAGACTCGTATCTGCGGTCGTATCATGCTCGGGCAGATCTGGTTCTGTGCAATTTATTAGGAGTAATCGGTAGAACACAAAAGCACAGACCCTGATCTATAGGCGCATTTTGTTATGACAGATCAAGATCTTTAACAGTTGCAGTCTGACTTGACTTATATTGCCTTACCTTTTAACTCATTTCCTGATTCAGGTGGCTTAGACTTACTCCTTCATATCATACCATAGGGTGAGCTTGAGTCACTGCCGTGGTGTGTCCTTGGATAAGTTACCTGGGCACTATAGAATCTACATCAAAACAATACCAAACTCTCTCGATCTGCACAGAATATAATTTCTCTTCATTTTTATGTTTTCCGAGCAAGAATACACCGTTTAAACTCGGTTATGAATCGAGTCAAACTGCAAACAACAAAGACACTGATATACCATAATGTCACGCGCCTGAAGATCAGGGTATGTGTTGTTTGTTCTACTGATATCACCAAACAAACTGCATAGAACCAGATCTGCCGGCGCGTTATGCAACAGCAGTTATGTGTCTGTACAGTTTGCAGGAAGGACTTATCTTATAAATGGGTACATAAGGTACTGAAATGTAACCACTAAGGTGGCCTAATGAATAGTGTCCGTCTCAGATGCGGGAGGTCGCGGGATCGTTGTCCTGCACCCCCACTGATAGTTTTTTCCTATAGTGAGTTCAAACACGTGCTGTGAACATTATTGTTTTAAACGTTATAAAAAACCCAGCATTGTGCGTTAAAACTTCGCAGATTGCTCCCTTATTATGTTTATGTGTATTCATGCTGTTTCTTATGCTTCATTTCTTCTTGCTTTAACATTTTTGTGCAGAGAAACATTTATTATTTAATGATGACATGTGTGTCGCAGTTGTCTATGTCCTTACTCCAACTCTGCATTAAAAATATGTTATTTATACTGTTATTACAAATATGTATGAAACGTAACATTTGAGATTAGGTTAGACGTAACTGAGGCAGTTCATACTGTTATTACAAAATTGTATGAAATGCAATGTTTGAGTTTAAGTTAGACGTTACTGAGGCAGTTCATACTGTTATTACAAAATTGTATGAAATGCAATGTTTGAGTTTAGGTTAGACGTTACTGAGGCTGTTCATACTGTTATTACAAAATTGTATGAAATGCAATGTTTGAGTTTAGGTTAGACGTTAATAAGGCTGTTCATACTGTTATTATTTTATCCTCTTAAACCTTTTGGCAGCACAAAGGCAAAAACTGAAAGAAAAGAAAATTAAATAAGTAAAAAAAATTAAAAAGTCTTTAGTTTTTTTTCAATCTTTCCTTTTTTGTACAATAAAGACATTACGTTTAATTTGATATAAAATAAGACCCTTTTATTCTAAAAACATGTATTTCAGATAGAAACCATATTAAAGGTTTTGTTGATATACAAATATTTTCTGTTTCTTATCTCAATTGAGGATGACAAACTAGACCCCTTCACATGCAATGTTTGGGTTTATTTCATACGATTCAAGAGTGGCAATGACATCTCAATTTCTCTGTACGAAAGAAAATTGTATTTTCCTCTTTGAAGGTTTATCACGTGACGAAGAGGGCGATTCTTCTTATGAGTATTTTCAACTTGTTATCAACTTCCCGTTGTAGATATCTTTAACAAAACGTGACGGGCTGCCAAGAATTCTTTTCTTTCTCTAAAACGTGTTGCCTTTTACTCCCGTCTAAAGGTTATAGACAATTCAAAAAGCATTCCGATGGAATGGCACAGATAATACCTTGAAACAAAGCCAAAATGTCAGACCTGCTGTGAAACGTGTGCTCCATCGATCAGTGGTATAAGTGTCTAAGAACAATTATGCTTTCCGTTAGGGATACAGAGCGTGACTTGTTTAAAATAATTTTTTTATAATTGAATTAGCTAAAGTGTAAATTTACAAGACAAAACTGTTTTAGAATTGTTTTTACAACATAACCAATTACGATGGAAAAAATGTCCCGTCGAAAAAAAACATTCAAAGGTTTTTAACGTTTTGACCAAGCAATACTAGCTTTTAAAATAAAAAATTGTACATGATCCAACACCGATCAAAGTAAATAAGTGATAAGGTTCTAAAACAAAACAACCAAAAATCATGTAACCAAAATATATGGTTCAACATTATGATTAATGAAGAATGTGAAAGACGAAGACTACAAAGGACAATATTGACAAAGAATAGAGCACTTACTGGAAATTTTTGGGATGCATTAACACTGTCTTCCATTGCTTTGAAAATCTTCTACATTATTTTGACTAAGCAGTTAAAATAGCAATGTACTCTTATCATGTAGTTCCATAGCTCCTATGCAGAAAGTTGGTTACGAAGTGAGAACTCATAATTTTTCAACATTTCGTTGCTTTTATTTGTCTTTGTGCTTGTTTTATGTGTGTGTGTGTGTGTGTGTGTGTGTGTGTGTGTGTGTCGGGGGGTCGGGGGTTTTATGTGTGTGGGGGGGTGAGGAGGAGGATGAATAAAAAACAATTACAAGGACACGACAGACAGAAACATTTCTAATATCCACATAATGAAACGAATAATCCAAAAAACTATTATACATGTCAAATAAGGAATAGGTTTACTTGAGAACACATAACTTGACAAATAACGTATTCCATTTCTGTTCTTTAATCTATGATAAAAAAAGTCTAGGAAAAGTACAAAATTTGAAAAGTAATACGTCTCAATACGTAAGAGTAAAAACATTGATAAATAAATTTAAAAGAAATAAAAAGACTACAATCCGATATTTTTCCACTGCCAAATTATTGATCAAACTCCAGCACTAACTTTACACATGAATTTAAAATTTTAAAATTAAAAATGAACAGAATTTGCAATTGTGTCAATTTGAAGGAGTTTTTTTTTAAATATTGGATAATATTTTAGAGTTTGCGGTGGCTGTTGTATTGTAACAGAGTCAAGCAGACATAGCTTCAACATTCTGTTGAAGCCCAAAGATGGAACATGTGTTTAAATATTTATCCTTGGGTTGAAATGTGTTTAAATATTTATCTTTGAGTTGAAATGTGTTTAAATATTTATCCTTGGGTTGAAATGTGTTTAAATATTTATATTTGAGTTGAAATGTGTTTAAATGTTTATCCTTTGGTTGAAATGTGTTTAAATATTTAACCTTGGATTGAAATGTGTTTAATTATTTATCCTTGGGTTGAAATGTGTTTAAATATTTATTTTTGAGTTGAAATGTGTTTAAATATTTATCCTTGTGCTTAAATGTGTTTTTCTTACGGAATTTATTAATGAAATAATCAATCTAGGGTGAAAAAATGTTTACTTAAAATGTATCTGTGTAATTGGATTTCATTTTTCTATAAGCAAGAACATCTCACTACGTGTGGATTACTGCAGTAGAATTAAATATTAATATTTCGATTAGATATGCTTAATTTTTACTCAATAACACCTGCAACCGGTCTATTCAAAATAAATCTGTATCAAATAGCTGGGATGTGATTGTGTTTGTTTATTGGTGGCGTAATTGCTTTACCGGATCTAGAGTAATTCTGGACACTTTTCCATTGCACGAGTTTGATTTCTCAATCATCCGCGTTTCAAAAATATTGGATATGATTTTATTCAGAGGATATTAATTCACATGAAAATTAAAACGATTTTAAAAAATACAAAGTAGTTTTAATGAAGCGCACTATTTATTACAATGAGGGACAAATTAGGGGTGTCGAAATGCACCTGTATTCTTTTATGTTTAGATTTTGCGTTATGTTATTAGCACTGAGTTTCAACCGATATACATTTTTGTTTTTGCACTTATATTTTCAAGCAGAAGGAACGTGGTAAATTTACATTAATTCAACACCTATTCATGTTTCTGTGTTCAAAAGTAACACTGCAATAGCTATATGGCGATCAATGAAGGTTCATGGAATAAAAATTAATGTTCACTCGCTAGACAATTTGGTTTCCCATTTAAATTTTATAGAAGTTTCCTGAAATAAGCAAGAAATGTTTAATACAGCTATGTAATTCAGCTTGATGTATATCACTTACTGTATGTGGCTTTTTCTTTGCCTGCAATGCATTATATATCTAACAATGCTACTTATGTTCAAATGTGAAGGTAACTATAACTTTTGACGATTATTATGTGGATTACAGCGATGCTAGTTTTAACTACACAATTTGTTTTCTTCGATTATTAATACTTTCACAATTAATGCTAGTCCTCGTATTTGAAGAAAATGAAACAGCTTAGTTGAACTTATTATATTGGATTCCTTTCTGAGAAATACAGACTGATTGCTCGCGTACCAGTGAATCTAGTCGATGCATCTTTTATAATTATTTTGATTATTTTTAATCAAACCTACATGCCACGGTATTGCTCCAGTTTGCATGGGAAATATTAACCTGAATCAAACTGCATATATACATACCTGGCGAGTTCTTTAAAGACCCTCGAAGCTTTACTTGCGTCAGCGTTTTCAACGTCAATTATAATGTACAGATTCATTACACAGTCAAAGACCCTCGAAGCTTTACTTGCGTCAACAATTATAATGTACAGATACATCAAACAGTCAAAATATTTTATTTATATAAAATAAGTCTTCATAAAGCATTGCATTTGCATCCCATATAGATATGTTTGCCACAGTAAAAACAAAAATAATTCTAATCTCTGAATTTGTCTCAGCCAAAATGGGGTTGAGGTTTATATAACGATTTTATACCATAATGTAATAATTGTTTTATACCATGATGTAATAACGATCAGCGTTGTGTCTTTGTAATGCGTGTTTGCCTTGCAGATACTGCAGCCAGCTGCAATCGAATTATGTTCGATTCGTCAGAAAGCCTCTTTATAATTACTCATGATGCACAAAAAACTACCCAGAAATAAAACATCCAGTTTAATAATTAAAGATGAGTTTTCTTCTTTAACAACCTCTTTGGTTCGTACAGGCCAGAGTATAGAAATAGAACTACAAGATGAAGCGAATAATTCTCTAGTAATCGATGGAACTGTTTATTGCACGAGGGTTTATGACGGCATTTAAACAGTTTGTATGAAAATGCTATATCGTAAAAGACAGAACAAGCGGACTCGGTTTTCACGCAGGTGTCCTTCTTCAAAGTTTGAAAAACATTTTGATAAATGTAATTATGAAATTTTGTTTAAAGACTGAAGATGGACTAATTGTCAAAGTCTCGATTATTTTGTCATAACTTAACTGCTTGTTGCAAGTAGGGTTGGTAGGTGTATATTCAAAGTTACATTTTGTTAAATTGGTGGAGCCTAGCTACATACTTACATAAGAATATTAATCGTATTACGTTACTGCAATTGTACCAACTAATTGTAGAAGATTTTAAACAAACTGATGCGTGCCGAATAACAAAAAAAGAGAATCAGTATAGCAAGAATACAACGCAGCCTGAATAGCAAAACAGTGAATCAATAAGAAAACGACAGAGGCCGAATGCCAATACAGCGTATGAATAAGTAATCGACACAGGCCGAATAGGTGGTTTTCTCTAGTTTAGGGTTCTGTTTTGCATAGGCTAGATTTTTAAAGATCATGAATTTCCCCGGTTTTTCGTACTGGTTATACTGACTATTTTTACAAAAACAACGTGCATATCTTAGGTGCTGTTCAAAAAATGAATTCCCTGTATTTTGATGTATCATCAATAAATGTAATTTGGGTTACGTAGTCAATAGCTTGGCGTTATTTTAGATTTTCACCTTTAAAAATTTGTTAGTTAATTTCACTTCTTGTACCTAAGATATATATTGTCAACACAAATGCCAATAACTATTTTATATGATGTATTAATTTTGTAATTCATTCATTGTTCTTTCAGAAGATGAGATTGTCCAGTCTGAAAAAGTTTGTTTTTCTTACTTTAATAACATCTGAAGATAGTGTTCGTTTTATTAATTCCAGCTGCTTTATGGAGCACTAGGAAGCAGTAATGCTGGTTAACTACTTAGATCATATTCATTTAAGTAAAATATCCAAAGAATGTTCAGCCACAGTGCACGAAAGTAACCTAAAGGTTCCCTTCATTGTACATGTTTCAAATGCAAACAATTTCACCTTGCACCTGTCACTGTCGCAAAAATTCATAATATATGTTTAGCGTCCCCATAAACGTCATATAAGAATTATTACGATATTATTTTATTATGGTTGTAGCTGAAACATGTAAATCTCAAGCATTAACACAGTTATTTGGAATAATTATATCTCAAGTATTAAAGCAGTCCTTTTAAATAATTAACTCTCAAGCATTAAAACAGTCCTTTTAAATAAATAACTTTCAAGCATTAAACAGTCCTTTCAAATAATTAACTCTCAAGCATCAAAACAGTCTTTTTGATTAATTAACTCTCAAGCATTAAACAGTCCTTTAAAATAATTAACTCTCAAGCACTAAAACAGTCCTTTAAATAATTAACTCTCAAGTATTAAAACAGTCCTTTTGATTAATTAACTCTCAAGCATTAAAACAGTCCTTTTAAATAATTAACTATCAAGCATTAAAACAATCGTTTTAAATAATTAACTCTCAAGCATATTTGATTAGTTAACTCTCAAGCATTAAAATTCCTTTTAAATAATGAACTCCCAAGCATTAAAACAGTCATTTTAAATAATGAACTCTCAAGCATTAAAACAGTCCTTTTGATTAATTAGCTCTCAAGCATTAAAACAGTCCTTTTAAATAATTAACTCCCAAGCATTAACAATCATTTTAAATAATTAACTTTCAAGCATTAAAACAGTCCTTTTGATTAATTAGCTCTCAAGCATTAAAACAGTCCTTTTAAATAATGAACTCTCAAGCATTAAAACAGTCCTTTTAAATAATGAACTCTCAAGCATTAAAACAGTCCTTTTGATTAATTAGCTCTCAAGCATTAAAACAGTCCTTTTAAATAATTAACTCCCAAGCATTAACAATCATTTTAAATAATTAACTTTCAAGCATTAAAACAGTCCTTTTGATTAATTAGCTCTCAAGCATTAAACAGTCCTTTTAAATAATGAACTCTCAAGCATTAAAACAGTCCTTTTAAATAATGAACTCTCAAGCATTAAAACAGTCATTTTAAATAATGAACTCTCAAGCATTAAAACAGTCCTTTTAAATAATTAGCTCTCAAGCATTAAAACAGTTTTTTAAATAATTAACTCTCAAGTATTAAAACAGTCCTTTTGATTAATTAACTCTCAAGCATTAAAACAATCGTTTTAAATAATTAACTCTCAAGCATATTTGATTAGTTAACTCTCAAGCATTAAAACAGTCCTTTTAAATAATGAACTCTCAAGCATTAAAACAGTCCTTTTAAGTAATGAACTCTCAAGCATTAAAACAGTCCTTTTGATTAATTAACTCTCAAGCATTAAAACAGTCCTTTTAAATAATGAACTCTCAAGCAATAAAACAATCATTTCAAATAATGAACTCTCAAGCATTAAACAGTCCTTTTAAATAATTAACTCTCAAGCATTAACACAGTCCTTTTAAATAATTAACTCTCAAACATTAGAACAGTCCTTTTGAATAATTAATTCTAAAGCAATAAAACAGTATTTTTGGATAATTAACTCTAAAACAATAAAACAGTCCTTTTGATTAATTTTCATTGATCTTCAACAAAACAGTATTCATCAGCAGGAAAGCCCCACACAAACCAAGCAGGTACACACCGAAAAGTGAACGTTAGAATAGATCAGGTTCATGCAGATCAAAGGTCAGAAGGTAAACTATTTGCATAGTCGTCTAAGACTAGTATACGGGAGAAATCGAATTTCATTTCTTGTTATAAATATCAAAATTTTATTAGAAAATGATGAGGAAAAAAAAGATTTTCACTTTATATTTCTTTCAGTAAAGACAACAATTGTACAAGTTGATGTGATGATATTAAAAGAGGAAAAATAATTGCACGACAACATTTTAATATATTTAACAAAGTGGCACTCTTCAGCTTCGTATTTTGCATAGGGATAGATTTTTAAAGAAAAAGTATTTCCCAGGATTTCCACACTAGTTATACTATTTAGAAAGACCTTACATATCTTATGTATTAATATTCAAACTTTAAATTGCCTTTAAGATTCATGGTGAAAGTTGGGTTTATATTAGCTTTACTTCAAATGTCATTTATGAAACTGCTAGCTCTGCTTGGTCATTTTCACTTTCTGGACTTGAGAGTTAAATTGCAAAATGGAGATCCATTAACTTTTTTCCCATTATATTATTTTGGTTAACTGTAGGCTTAGATCATGTACAATTTTCCCAAGTATAATAGTGAAAGAATGGTCAGACACAGTACTTGAAAGTATCATAACATGTACAGTGGAGAGAATAGTGGCATACCTCATGCCAATATCCTCTCCACTGCATATGTTAAAAGTGAAAATTTCAACACACACACATGTAAACGTTTACAGTTAATGGGTATTTAACATGGGGAATTTTGGGACTATATACGGATAAGGGAAATTTTGGACTGTATAGGGACTTTAGTTATAGAACAGGTGGGTGACGTCACGTTAATGGACGTCGGCAACAATATTGCAAGTGGCTGGTCTTAATCGGGCGAAACATTTATAGCAAGACATGAAACTTTACATAACGCTTGGCTAGGAGGGAACATGTACTTTTCATAACTGGTTGGACGGGATATATCAATGGATATACATAGACAAACAAACAACCAAAGACACAAGAGAGCAAGTCTTATGGAGACATTGGCATGGCGCTGAAAGGGCCTTTGGAATTCTTCTATCTTCTCTCCTCTCTTCTTTGTCTTCACCAAAACCTTATCTTCTCTATGACATTCTTCGTTTTCTTCTCATTCTAATCCTCATCCATATTCTCTTTTTTTTCCTCATTTTCTCGTTACATGCTCTCATTTGTTGTTTCTCCTCTACATCTTTCTTTGCCTCTTTTTCCTTTTCAATAATCTCCCTTAATTTTGTTTTGCTTTTCTTCAGATTATATAACTCCATCTTCAATCAATGGAGACTATAATCGCCATGTTCCATTCTAATCAACATTTCCTCCACCACTCCTAGGGTATCCACCACCTCTTGCAATATAATCATCTTCTCAGTATGGTTTGAAGCCATTTTGGAATATTTAATGTTGAATGGCTTGAATCACGAACGCTTTAAATTATTTGTCTCAAGCACGGACGTGAAGGAAAACAAAATCTTACCAACTAATGCCAAATATTTTTATGTTAGGGACAAAGTTTTTTGCTAAGATATAGAACAAACAAAGGTACGCGCATGCTTACAAAGACAATATATGCACACACAAAATAACGTACTCGCACGCATTCAAACGCAAACATACACACGAACAAACGCACCGTGAACGCATACAAATACAATTACACACACACATCATTAAAGGAGTTAGGGTTTTGACTCACACTACTCCACATTCACACAAATTGGCAATTGATCAGACTATCTTTTCTGGTGATCTGGTTAGCACTGAGAATGACTATTTTTTGTTAAACTTCAGATGTACCCGGTTAATGTTGACATCTCATAGGCCGGACCCCACTGACACAACGGCGGTTCAAGTCCTGCCCCCAATTTGCGCGCAGGGTTGAGAGCATATAGGTCGGCTGAGTGGCCTCATAAGCTCAGTCTTCACTTTGCGGGATAGTGATGCCTTCCCTTTGTCTTCTATTCTGCATCATGGGATGAATATAACTCTTTATCTCCTGTGGACATTATCGCACTGCCTCTTCTTCCCAGTTTTCTCTCTGGGGGACAGCGACTTTTGGTGCTTGATGTGTAGGTGGCAATGGCTGCGAAGGCGTCCTCACCACAGATCTGACCTCATACAAAAGGCCAAAGTATGACGTAAAGTACGATACTTTCCTTCTCCTTATCTTTTTTCTTTGTTTCTTCCTCTTCTTCTATTCTTGCTTCCTCCTGGATCGCCTCTATGGCCAGCTCGTCAAGTACGCGCCTAGCATAGTCCAGTTGCATCCGAAGCTCCAATAGTTGTGTTATTATGCTCGTCTTTGAAGTTAATGAGTGAACACTGGGTAGTCAGACTACCCCAACCCCATAAGGTGTTTATAGTCGTCTCGTTACTTGGTGCTTCCACGACTTAAAGTTAATTGCTGAACCAGAGGCCCTTCCGTTTCACTATATGCCCCAGGTTGGGCGATGACCCTCTTGGGAGAGCATACTGCCCTGGCTGGATGTCGCTTCGAAGGGGCGACACTACTCCCCAAGGAGGCTCTTATCCCTAATGCTGGTCCTTTTCGCTTTTGACCTTTGACCTTTTTGAAAGAGAACCCAGAGACAACGAAAAGAAACAACCAAAGTAACACGCTGACCAGGTACCCGAAAGCCCGCCCCACCAGCCACCTCCACCCCAAGCAGCCGACCCGCGCACCAACTGTAGGTGGATGAATTGGGACATCATACACCATCCCTTATCAGCCAGAACAAAATGTATGCAAACTTTGACCAATATGTTGTACCACAACAACACACTGTACGTGATCTTGCACGGCATATTTATCACACCAGATTTTAAATCAATTATTGCACTATGACTTATGCGACTACTTACAGTCCCAGTCTTAAACTGCAGTTCCCTTTAAGAAGGCACTTGGCCTTAGAGCTAGGCCTTTTCCTGAACGCTGTTGGGAACAGGGACCTTAAAAGACCATAAATCCTTGACCGTTTTTCCAACCAGACCCAATGGCAGACCGCCCCAGCCCACCCCTCCAGGGCTCAACTCATACCTACCCCAGACCACCAACAAAGACGTCCACCTTGCCAGCCATCCCTTGTATGTTGTCCCTGCAAGCCTCCTCATTTCCTTCTGTTGTATGTCATTCCTTCGTTCTGGCAATGTTCCCAAAAAGGCTCCAAGATTTCCGAGCAGCCAAGTTATCCTTATTACATTATCAATTCATATCCAGTTGTACTATGGATAACTTAATACCAATCATGTGTTTGCTATTTCAGCAATTGGGTCAAATATTCGTGAGATTTGAATTTTGAATAAAAAGTTTTAGTTGTAATTTCGCGTACTGAGCTTACTTGGGATAGTCTATATCATACCAATCAGTGGGTGTAAGCCACCTATTTTTCTTTAGCACCGCGTAGATGTGTGGTTCGTTTTGCATGCCAGCAAAATAATCCAGTTAGGGAAAAGATTGGTCTTCCTTCCCGAAATAAAGACCTGAGCTTGATCTTCACCCATCAGGGAAGGGATTGATGCTTTTCCGTACAACCACCCCTCTCCTGTGGGTGATTAAATGGGTGTCCGAAACGTAGGCCCTCAAGTGGAAGGTTTCTGAGTTGACCTCCGCTGGAGCGATGCCTTACCTGAATGCCTTAGTCATGATGGGAAATCTTAGACCTACATAAAGCTGTAGGTTTCAGGATCCCATACAAGTATTCCTAATATGAAGCCTAGCACCTGTTTTATGACTTAGACCAGGTAATGTGTGTTGGTGCGGGAAATGGGGTTTGTGGGACAGTTAGAGGGTTTTATATTGTTCCTTTATTGTAATCTATGCTATAATTTGTGTTAATGTGTAAGTGCAGGCTTGGGGTTCATGGGAGAGCTACTTGGAGAGCTTCTTAGTTTATTTTAATTAAATGTTATAGATCAGTATATGGGGTGGTTACTAATGTTCCAGGTTATTAAGTGTGCATAGGTGTTGTTGTGTGTCTGCGGGGCTGTGGTTTTTGAACAGTAAGTATGACCCTATTCGGTTCTTGAACTCTGCTAAACCCTCTCCCTTGATTTTGGCTGCAGATACCATATTATCTAACTGTTGAGTTCACTGTTCCCCAGTTCTTAGAGCGTGGCTCTAGAATATATACGTAATCTTCTCCTCTACCCTCTTCTTCTCCTTGAATACCATAGTTCATTGGATATGGCTCTGATTAATTCTGATGTTTTAGGAATCTGCTGCTCCCACGTTTCCTAGAAAACGAATCTGCTGCCCCCACTCCCTGTTAAGTAATATTTCATGATTTTTGAATTATTGTGAATTGAATCTGCCGCTCCCACATTTCCTGTTAAACTTCTTTTAACTTGAACCATATTAGGTTATTTAATCAATTGATCTAGGATAATTCACCACTACTTATAAAAGTGATAATTTAAATAAATGAGCATGGTCTATTTGCTTCGATTAGTATATAGAATTGTATGATAATGTATAATATAGATATGGATTATATATATATATATATATATATATATATATATATATAGATATATATAAATAGATGTATGTATGTATGTATGTATGTATGTATGTATGTATGCATGTATGCATACATACATACATACATACATACATACATACATACATACATACATACATACATACATACATACATACATACATACATACATACATACATACATACATACATACATACATACATACATACATACATACATACATACATTTTTCTTTTTTTTTAAAGTTTGTATTGTCCTTAAAACAGTAAGGCCGGGAGCATTGGTGAAGTATTATCAACCTTAACGTCATGTGAGATAATCTTTGAATGGTATTCGAAATCGGGGCTTTTTGTCAGAGTATGTGGTTGATGTTTTATATGTAGTGTGTCAACCGTTATTACCGCCTTTTAGAGCTTATTGTAATTATGGAGTCATTTAAAGGTATGTGTGTATTGTTAAATGCTAAACAAGTCTAGTGTGTATGAACTATGTAGTGTGTAGTGTCTTTAAATTATTATTCAGATATCAAAACATGATCTGATTTCAATTTGGATAATGTAATGAGTATCTGTTTTGTTGTTAGTATTTATGAATATTTGAGTATGAGTTATATATATATATATATATATATATATATATATATATATATATATATATATATATCCTTTCTTTGCAAAAATCTCGATATTTGGTTCGTGCTCCTATTCGTCTTTGAAAGGCAAGAAAAGCTTTTCTAGAGTGCGAGTAGTGTGGACATTCATTGAAGATATGATGAATGGGTGTCCTCCATTTGGCACATGTCACAAAAAGCAGAAATGTCATGTCCATGGCTTGTCCTGATTAGAGTCTCTCCAGTCCTCAGTCTGTTGATGATTCTTTGTTATCTGGGTGGGATATTAACTTAAAACGAGTTGTTAGAGTAGCCTTCCCTTAGTCGAGGTTGCCCGCTGCTGTTGCCACTGATGGTTAATGGATTCCTTGATTACGCTGCATTTTCTTGTACACTATGGGCAAGTGTTGTGATCTCTGAATCTTGAAGTCCAAGTTTAGCCTCTGCATCAGCTCGGTCGTTCCCTGGGAGGTTGATGTGTGAGGGTCCGCACAAGAATTCTACAAGAATATGGTTAGATCCCTGTTACCGTAGAATCAATAGGTTTCTTGTAGCAGGTTCTTCCTACTTTCTGATCGTCCTGATTCCATGAATTTGAGCAAGCTGAGTTAGTCCGTGATTATGAGGTATCGAGGTTGATTTTGTTCCTTTATCCATTTTAGAACTTGAAGGATCGCCCATAGCTCTTCTGTGTAGATGGATGTTAGGTCCGGTAGTCGTTGTCCAATTGTGACTTGCAGGGATGGGATGATCACCGTAGCTACTGTCCTATTGGATGCATTAGAAGAAGATCCATCTGTATATATGTGGATATACTGTTAGTATGACACATCTAAAATAGAAAGAATCCACGCAAGAATATTCCATGAATTATTTTGCTTCTTGTCAATGTATTGGACTTGCAGATTGATAATTGGTGCTCTGTCTGTTCCTCCTCCACGGAGTAGGATCGATAGCCAGACTGACAAACGCGTCGTTTATATCCTTGAAGCGCGAAATTGAAGGAAAATATACCCTTACGCCACGACTAACAATATCCACATCACCATAACAAAAAAAAAACAGAACGAGCGGACTTAAAAGAAGAACTCAAGTTTACTTTTTTCACCAAAAGATACGCGTTATTAATATCGAACTACTTTTTCATCGTTTCTAGAATAGTCAGAATCAAAATAAGCCACTAAATGTTTTAAGGAATACCCAAGACTGCGTTGATGAAGAAAATATACACAATATTGTCCACACACCATATATTCTGTGCTTTGCAATTTGACATGATCGAAGCGTGTAGTCTGGGCATTTCTTCTCTTAACGTCGATGATGTCGTCCTCCAAATCGGTAAACAAAAGGAATCAAAATATTCTTACAGACATCATGGGGAAAGTAGACGGATACCCAGTGGGGTCCTGCGAGATGACTGTCGTCCATATTGATGACAAGCTTGATAGTCTTTGTGTTTGCGATGAGGAAGTTCATCTTTAGCACACACGACAGGATTCCAGGTTGCAGTGTTCGAACTGTTGTTTAAAAGGCACTAACATTCCCAAGTATATAACTTTTTGTGTTGTTACTTTC
>JAEAOA010002259.1:1375000-1697500 GCA_016746295.1 Potamilus streckersoni | reverse complement strand
CAAGTACAAAAGTAACATAATTCCCTACTATGTCAATTTTCAACTGCTCCGTTTCCTTTTTATATTCCTGCGACTGACAAAACAGAATTTACAGGAAAGAATTGGCAGACAAAGCACTAATTTTTGATTGATAGTCACACCAAAAGCTTCACGTTGTCTGTTTGTGTTAAATGGAGGTGAAATGAGATTGCTTGGAATATTATAATACATGTAATTAGATAGATGTATACTTTGCATCCTATACATTGGTCTTGAGCAAATTCTGGATTTTCTAAAATGTTAGGAATAAAGAGGATATAAAATGACAGTAGAAAAAGAAACACTTATTTGATTGTCCTTATACGACAGAATACCTGATACGGTAATCTCATTATTGTTTCGCCAGTCATTTCACTGACTTCATAAGGGTCATTGTTATTTTCTAGACACTCAGCCTAGTTTGTACTTTTTATAACTTGCTAATTATGTACAGGTGTTAATAATGGCTGAACTTTATGACCAAGATTCATATCCAGTCCCAGCATGGTAAATGAATGTTTTATAAGTTATGAAAGGATTAGAAATGCACAGCGTTACTAAACTTGATTAGCTGAATCCACATCCATTTTATCTCCATTTTCTCTTTAGATCAAGTAAGCATAATTTATACTTAATCAATCAATCAATCAATCAATCATTCATTCATTCATTCGTTCATTCAATCAATCAATCAATCAATCAATCAATCGATCGATCGATCAATCAATCAATCAATCAATCAATCAATCAATCAATCAATCAATCAATCAATAGATAGATAGAAGGGGGAAGATAAGAGAGAGAAACAGGAATCTCGTTTTACACATTTTGTCTTTATCTAGTATATTCATTGGTAATAGGCCCAGTTTAGCCATAGCATGCGTTTTGTGTTCACGCCAATAGCTGTCGAGACCACTGATGTTATCGAAAGAGTCTTATGATTTGGTTAAGTTAATTTTTAAAACTCGTTCCTGATGGCTGATAGTATAAACTCAGTCACAGACTTTTATGGTATGACCTTGAGACATTTCTAATCTTCACTAACCCATGTACTAGTTGGTATACAGCAGTAGTATAGTGGGGTAGTTTAGCTTCAACGGGAGTTATCATTAAAGGACAGGATAGGTTAGTTTGGCGTCAATGTTTGATGACGTCAAATGGAACAGATGGAGTACTATAGTCAAGGGAAATTTTGTATTGGCACATTTGGGCCTGTATTGCGTCAAGAGGAATGGCACAAGTGGCATGACGTCACGGTACTGGACGCTTGGCAAAAGTGTAGCAAGGAGCTGACCTAGTTGACCTAAATACGCGCAGCTAGCACTGCTACTCTAGGGAGGGACATATACACGTACAATGATATACATAAGAGACAAATAAAGACATAGAACACATAGATAGCGATATGGCAATTTTTTAAAAATTAATTTTTTTTCGAGGCGTTAAAAGTGGCCCTGAACAGGGCCGTTGTTTGTAATGCTAACATCATTCGTTTAACATACAGGACATCGCATAGCTCTTTTATTTCTCAAATTCTCAAAGCTTGTCTTAAACTGCATCTCACTTCTGGTCCGAGGATAGAGTCCGCTTGACATATCAACTCCTGTTTCAAACAGTGGCACCCTTAATCCGGATGACAGCCCATTTTGTTTTCACATACATGGGTAAGTCCGTACGGAAAAACAATGACGATACCCAAGTGGAGGATTCAACGTCGATCAACATCTTCTTTGTGACGAGAACAGATGAAGGAAATGATGTAAACCTCGTTTATTTATAGGGGAAGACCGTATCTAAACGGATTGAAATGGTTGACCAATCCCAACACGTGTTGCAAAATTCAGTCACTTCGCGGAGACTGTCATCCAATCCGAAGAGAGTTACCTGTGACGTCACATTTCCTACATAGACACGCCAACGTTTGTGCGCAGTGAATTGATGTGACATTGATAAAAATTGATAAAACATGACGGAAACTAAGAGGATAATGAATCTGGATGCACAGGCTGTGGAGACAAAAAATGGACTTCTATTGTTTCGAGGTAAAGATTTCAAAGATGGAAAATACATTCACGTCTATCATGACGATGAACATTGTGATGACATTACCTGTATCACTGTATTACTGTCATACAGTTATAACTGTGAGAAATGGGACTATGGCTATAACAATAGAGAGCAACAAAAGCATTGTGGATCGAAATGCTCACGATGTTTGGCCTCTATACCCTGTCTGAACAAGGACAAGAACGAGTGCATTGCTCTGATTGTCAGCATAAGTTTGTTACTCCTGTCTGTTAACAACAACATTTGAAGACGCAAGTACCTAATCGGAAATGTCGACTCCTGAAATTGTGCCCTACGTGTGGACAAGGCATACTTAATAAGAACGCTAAGAGCCATGTTTGTTCAGGAAAAAAGCGATGTCACATCGCCAAATTGTGGACTTGGAAAACCAATGCTACATAAAACTTTACCATTCTAATCATGAAGAAGAATAAAGGCAATTTAATCTTTTCGATTTCGAATGCATGCAGAACAACTGGCACTCACATTCCTAATTTCTGCATGGCTCACCAAGCGTGTGCATCCAAGAACTTACCTTTGTTCATTGCTTTCGCTATAGCAAGATTCCTGGAAGACGTGAAAAAATCTTTAGGGGGTCTCACACTTTCAACGATTTTTCCAATGGATCTTAGACCCTATTGACGAGACATTGAGCTAAGAAGACTTCGAATGTTACGGAGATTGTCGTCGCTATGCCACGGTGATGGCTCACAATTTCTCGAGATACGATGGACAGTTTCTGTTGAGATACTATACAAAACAAAGTACCGAACGTCCTAAAGCGACTTTGAACGGAGCCATTATTTCCATGCAAGTGGGACAAGTGCAGTTTAAAGATTTAATGAGTTACTTTGAGTCGTATGCCTAAAACTTTCGTCATGAAAGAAATAGCCAAAGGCTATTTTCCTCACTTTTTCAATACAGAACCAATCTACATCCTGTTCAACCCCATTTGCCTGAGGTTCACTACTACGTCCCGACAATACGCGGACTGAACAACGAGAAGCTTACTAAGCATGGTACCAGATTCACGCCTCGAACCATTTTGAATTTCAGGAAGAAATGTTAAAATATTGTCGTTCCAACGTAGACATCTAACAGAGTAGCTGTGGAAAATTTTGAGAATTGTTCATGGAGCACGGAGGGATCGATCCTTTGAAAGAAGCCTGTACCATTGCCAAAACGTATTCCTTAGTGTACCACCAACGATTCACGCCCGAAAACGCGCTAGCTGTGATCAGTCCTCAAACAACCAATTTTGTCAAACGTCAATACTCGGTCAAACACAAATTGATTCGACATACCCACAACGGAGGGGGCGAGAAAGAAATCAACAACGCTAATGACCGAGTTTACCCAAGACGGAATATTTGTCAGAACCTTCCCTCTAGTTACAGATGATTTACGGCAAAACCAAATACATGAAACACGTGGATGTCCTTCGTGAGGACATGTTCTTAGTCAATTTTACGACGCAAATCAGAAATCAGAAGGTATTCAGTAGCTGTCTGAGACTTAGAAAACCCCCAGATCATGTATGAGTTTAACGGGTGCTTAATTCACGGATGTCCGACCTGTTACCGTCAACGTGACACTAAAAACCAGGTTTTACAACGCACAGTTTGTACGGAGGACGGACGAAAGCCATCTGTTTGCTATGCCAAGCTGACTAGGAGTAAAAGAGAAGAAATCACATACTTGTAAGTGTGTTCTCTCTAACCGTGCAAATATTGTCTTTTTCCCGCATGGCAACCACAATTGCTGACCAATCACTTCGACGTGAACAATATTAGCCAATACGAAGAATTGATCAAAGTGTAAAGTCGTGCCTCCCACGAACTTGTGTCATCTCGTGTTACCACATCATTGCCAAGGGAAACAGATGTTTCCCATGTGCCGTACTTGTGCTGCAACGTGCAATAAAGAGCACCCTTGTCAGGACACTAAGGAAGAGCCCACCTTGACTGGAATGTGGGATAGTTTAGAATTGTTTAAAGCTCTGGGCGTGAAATACCAACTGTTAGAAGTGTACGAAATTTAACACTTTCTCAAGACAGAAAAACACCACAAGTGAGACGAGACTCAGAAAGATATTTTTTTATACCTCGTGAATGCCTTTTTGAAACTGAAACTAGAAACCAGTGGGTATTCCTCTCCGTGTCACACTCCCGAAAGCTAAAATAAAGTCAAAGAGAAATACTGGGAGTAGGAAGGCATCACTTTAGACCACATCGATTAAAACGAAGGAAGGCTATCGTTTTCCAAAGTGATGTTAAATTGTCTTGGGGCAAAATGACACAAATGACCGAGTTTACCCAAGACGGAATAATTGTCAGAACCTTCCCTCTTCTTACAGATGATTTACAACAAAACCAAATACATGAAACACGTGGATGTCCTTCGTGAATTAGTCGATTATGAAGAAGAAATGGACTTTGTAGAAGCCGACGAATTTGGAAATGTCATCATTGCGGTTTACGTGACAGCCCATGATCGCTTAAAACTTACGAAGCTTTAGAACAGTTAGCAGATCGTGTGCTGTATTCTGCCAGGGACAGTTACATCTACATCAGTCGTTTGGGTCAACAGCAACCTAAAATCAAAGGAGACCGTTTAGGAGCATGGACGGACGAGCATCCCGAGGACAAGCTTCTAAGGTTTGCCAGTGGCGGTCCCAAACATTACGGTTACGAAAACCGTAACTCTCAAAAAGTGCACACTGAGTGTAAAGTGAAAGTTTTGACTCTCAATTATCGCACCAGTCAAGTGGTAAACTTTGGCGTACTCAAAGAAGCCTTGCAGTCTTGACAGGATGGAAACTTTAAAGTGACCACTCACCAACCTAACAAGATTGTATGTTTATCCACACATCAATCGTCAGTCGATCCGTGGAAAAAGTTTATCAAATCGTGTACCAGAAGTGACTTCGGCTTCCCAATCACTTTATTTACAGTGCAGACATGCCGATATTGGTCAGCATATAAAAAGGGACATCGTCCATTGTGCCTACCAAGACCAAGAGAGAAAGACCAATCCTTTCACATAGCAAATATTCAGCAAGAGTAAAACCCAGCGCGATGGCATATATGTCGATCGCTGTGACCTCAGGATTTAATTACCACATTATCGTCATGGGAACTTTGCTATGACGACCAAGCCTATCATGGAAAGAGATGATGATGTTATACGTGTCGAACCTGACGGATGAGAAAGTGATGACACTTGTCTTCGTACACCTTCGCAATTTACTGGTTTTCATTGTCGGTGTCATTCTCCACAAGAAACGACGCGACTACCACCCTACGGATGTAGTGTAAAACTGAGCAAACTTCTGCTTCTTTTACCTTACACTCATCGAAGTGAATCTGCACATTACGAATATTCGTTCCCTGTGCGTTTACAAGAATACCGTGATTATGAAAGTTGGATCCAAGCCTTCCGAGGAAAATGGCCAAAGTATCTGGAAGTACCTACCCTCGAAGAATTAGCCAGAGCCTGATTTTTCTACTTGGGAGACGGGGGATAAAGTCAAGTGCTTTAGTTCTGGCGTGTCACTTCACGAGTGGGAACAGAAAAATTCCGCCTACCTGTAACATACTCGTTGGTCTCCAGATAGTCACTATCTACCTTTAGTGGGACCTCATCATTAAAGTAGGACCAACCATGTCGTGTAAGAAAGTAGTGACATTGTTAGGAGTCAAACGTTGGACCACCCTTATTCAAGTATTTAAACCCGATAAAAAATAATCTTCAAATATTACATTTGAATTGCAAGAGAAGATCTGCAAGGCCATTTGACAGGGACTTGTCAGAACCAAATCTCAATTTGTGACCAATTTGTGACTGTAGGAATTTTGTGTCGAGAAATTCACAAGAGAAAGTGAAAAATGTCAACCGGCGAGTTCGATGTCTCTGGATCAAGATTGTGTTTATTCTTTGTTTTCGCTTTAGACAATTTAGATATGAAAATTGTATTGACATTCTTTACTGTTACACTGAATGGCAGTTGACAGAATAACGCACAACGTTCATTACTTTCGCTCTAGGAGAAGTGTTTGATACATGATCATGGATCCGTTACAAGAGAACATTCGTGGCATACACGTGGAGTTGAGAGAATGCATTTACCGAGAGTCAAAATGCAAGTCAAACGCAAACAAGAAATGCATCCGTTACGTCACCTCTCTTTTTAAGCACTGGTGCCTCAATGCTATGAGAAAACTGATTCGGATGAAAGTGTTCCAGTGGTCAGACATTGATGAAGCGGGTCATATTCCTAAATATTTGGCTGCCACTCATTCAACTTACAAGGTGATAATAGGACACCAAATTCCAAAACACAAATTAGAGGATTACAATCAATCTTTAAAAGAAAAATTCCTTTTAGTTCAAGCGAGAACTTATGTGCGAAGTGTGGTGTGTGAGTTAGTGACCAGTCGTTTTTGGTGCGGTACTAAAATAAAAATGAAGGTATTAAAAATACACTTATTACCTGACACCAAAGAGACTGCAGAAACATTTTACCATGCCACAACCTTTATCATTGGTGATACAACAGATTCAGTGGAAGGAGATCCATGACTATATTCAAACAGTGGAGGATTACCATTACCTTTTACGAGAACTGTGTCCATTGAAATGGGGTCGACTTGTCATGTGTGTCTTAGTGATGCTTTCTGGGATTTCGTTTACCGTCCGATGCTTTGTGGACTATTTACGAACAATACAAACCAATTGATAAAACATGAAAGTGATCCCTTTCAAAGTTAACGCGAGTGCTTCTTTTAAGTCCATGTGTTTCATATGATGGTACAAAATTTGGGTGTTACGTCCGTGTACCTATGTCTTCACTTTAGCTCTGAAGACCTACGGCCCAAACAAGATCCTTTGGCAAGGCGTTCAAAATTATACGTCCACTCAATCCGAAGCGCTGATACATGCTATTAGTAGGCGGCAAACGCCTAAAGATTGGTACATTTTCGAACACTATAAGTACGCCAAGTACGCAAAATTCAAACTTCAATTCTTTATTCAAAATTCACAACTCAGGCTCATTAGGTAAAATGCACAGGTGGCTCACACAAAATTGATATAGGGACACCCGTAGGAAAATCTGGTATAAATTTGAACATAAACCCACCAAACTGAAATAAAGTTAGGTGAGGTAAAATACTTGGAGGATCTGGTGCGGAGATTAGCGGCCCGTCTAAGAGAGTAGGTTGCGGTTCTGCCATTTTGGAGTGACAAGTCGAGTTCAGAATAAAAATGGTCTTTTTTAGGGGTCAAAACAAACAGGCCAAGCATCAAGGCCTCGCGTCCTTCCGAGGGGACCTCAGTCCATGCCTCGGACTGCAAGCTCCCCCCCCGGAAGAAACGCAGCCCAAGCCCGGGGCATAGAAAAGTGTCAGCACCAGACACTGGTGAGCCCGGCCCCGGAAGGGGGAGAGGCCACTAGCCCTTTTCAGGGCTTAAAGTCATAAAACACGAAAGTGTATACATGACTATAATACATATGTCAAGTCAAGTTACGTCCGTGCTCTACGGATATAAATTCAATCTCATGTCAGTCTGACTACCATTGTAAACCAGTTCAAATCCAACATGAGCAGCCGACTACCAAGCTTCTTGAACTCCAAATGCACCTGGAGTATGCAAGGAGGTTACTAGATGAGCTGACCAGGGAGGCAATAGAAGAAAAAGAAAGAATCAAGAAAGAGGAGGAAATAAAGAAGAAAGAGAAAGAGGAAAGTATCTTGCCTCATCACTTCTTCTTAATCACAATGTGAAGTAAAGCTTGAGGTGAGGACACCTACAGCATCAGCAGCACCACCACCAGCAATGCCACTACCATGTATGCATGTATGTATGTATGTATGTATGTATGTATGTATGTATGTATGTATGTATGTATGTATGTATGTATGTATGTATGTATGTATGTATGTATGTATGTATGTATATAATTTTTAATAACTTCCATGGACGCTAAACTACCTCACTATACTACTTACAGCTATTCCTAACAGAATCCATGAGTTGAGTATTACATCTATTTATCAACGATATTATGACCTGACTAGCACATATACTTATCAGTTATATTTTGAGATGACTAACACATATATTTATCAACGATATTTTGAGTCGATTACCACATCTATATATCAGCGATATTATGAGTTGACTACCACATCTGTTTATCAAGGATATTTTGACTTGACTAGCGCATATTTTGAGTTGACTAGCACATATATTTATCAACGATATTTTCAGTTGACTACCACATACATTTCTTAACAAATATTTGAGTTGACTAGCACATATATTTATCAACGATATTCTGAGTTGACTAGCACATATATTTATCAACGATATTATGATGCTGACAATAATTGTCATAGCAAAAAAGATTATATTAATTTTTATATTTACGGCCTTTTTCAATACAAACTAAAGTTTTCTATCGAAATCTACACACTGTTCTACTATAGCTTTATGAACATTTAGCTATACTTATCCGCTCACCTTCCTTGCCACACCACCCAGTCTGATGTCATTCATGTCTTTTTTATGCAAGAAAGGGATAACCAAGTCCCAAGGAATCTTGTTCAAAGCGCGACAAATGCTTCTAAATGTCTGTCATGGTGTTTTGGGATATGCACAAAACACTATTGATTTATGCCCTAGATACCGGCCTCTGAAATATTGCTCTGTCAAATCACATTAGTTCATATTAATTTTTCTCTGTACCAGAATGACATTCCTTAAAAGTATGATTTATTGGATGTTTTTAATATCATTACGAAGGAGCCGTTCTCCGAGAAATCTTGCTGTCTTTTATTGTTAAAAAGGGAGGAATTCTAGGAAGAAAGTAATAAATTTACACGTATAAATATCTGCTCCGTTTTAGCGGAAAAAGTAATCTAGAAGATGGTGAATGGAATTTATTCAAACGTCGAATGCCTGTGGCGAACAAAAACCTATCGATCTTAGACGGAAATCAATCTAGTAAAAAATTCAGAGAATTCAGTTGATCTTATTCTTGGCGGGACTTTATCCTCGCAGAGAAAACATCAAACTCTTTTGTTTTTATTGCTGTACTATTTTCTAAGTCGTACTAAAAAGGTTCACTTTTAATTGGCATAATTTATTTGATATCAGTCATTGTTACCTGTTATTACCTTATTACCTGTTACCTTATTATTCATGGTAACAATACTTTGTAATTACAAACCCGGCACATATTTTGCGAGGAGCATTGTTTCAAACAAGGCCATTGTCAATACAGTCTAAATTCATGGAACGTTTAGATGTTTATGATCCAAATGACTATTTAATATTTACATATCATAATGGTTTCAAATAAAGAATGCATGGGGAGGGTGTGTGCCTGAGGAAGAAACTAAGGTTAAAGTCTTGTATAGAAAGTTGCTATCATGCATGGACACCTTGGATATAATCTGCATGAGTATTTGTAGAACACCAAAGAGAAATGGATGCTATGCAAAACATAGAGGATCTCAAATGGGTAATGATTTAATATTGAATTTATGAAACTAATTGAATAATGTATAGCTTTTCGGAGCCTTGGCGAGACATTATTAAACGAATTTCACAAACTTAATATTATATCATTACCCATCTGTGATTCTCTTTCTCACAGTTTTTATTTTTATTGAGCTAATTTATAGAGAAAGATCAAATAATTTCATTCATTCTGACTCAGTCGAAACACCTTTCATGTGTTGACATAAAAATAGTTTCAGACTCAATTCGAGTTTTTCGCATTTCTATATTCAGTAACATTTAAAAGTAAATTGAGGTGTTTTTAAAAAATATATAATTCAACGAAAAATTGTCCTTCCAAACAAATAGAACATTTAACTTAGACACCGTTATTTTCAACACAGACTGTCCAACGGAAGTTCCATGTGACGTCATTTTTTTACTCTGGGTTAGGTTAAGACGATCACGTTTTACAACTAATGTGAGTCAGTTTTATTACCAAGTTTTCCTGTTGTTGGATATTCTTGTGAAGGGATAATTTATGGATGCATAAATTACAGATTTACTGTAATGTATTTGTGACCGGATATTTGCGTTTGTTTTGGAAAGTATACTACAGTAGGCTTGGAGGAACTTAATCTAGAGTCGGAATTGCATCGCAAATCAAGAAACATTAGGTCGTTTGAACCATTTTACCGCGTACAAATGCTGAGATTGGATAACATTCTATCAAGCAGGAGACGAGTTTATGCCCACATACTTATGTGAATAGAGATGAGTTATTTACTCGTGTAAGTTAGCATTTAAACCGATATTGTATATAAGGTGGATTCTATATTCCCATTATCCCCTCTGTGATGTGTCGAATTTGAAAACTCTTTGAAGTGTTGATTAAATGAATTGTACTAAAGTTAACTTAATTAAAGTAAGAATGGCTAGATACAGATTTATGATTATTTTCATTTCATCTCTGAACGTGAAAGGAAATTCAGTTCCACTTAACGAACTTGACCGATTCACCTGTTATGGTACAAGAGTTTTGGCATAATACTCTCCCAAAATCGACCGGTTTAAAGGGGAAGCACGTCAATAATGGATTGTTCAAAGTAACGTTAATTACTGCATGATTAGCTGTTTCGTTAATCAAAGATTCTACGTAAGATAATTTAGGAAACAGTCGATTCTGATTTGTTAATGGAAACTTAAGGGCGTAAGTCTTGTAAGGAATTAGTGGTCCTACTTGGAAAAAATTATTCTGTCTTCAATCTAACTTGCAAAGAATCAGAAAGGACTACCGGCTAACGAAGAAAGTACGTTTTCCCGTGAATGACTAAGGGGCCAGATAGTCATATCAGATAGGAGACAGACTATGCGTTGGAAATTCGTGGAAAACGCACAAGAAACGGCAAAGGTACGCAATCGTAGTTTTCCGATTTTAATATGCTATTTCATTTGTTGATTTATTTGCAAATGTATTGATGTCATGATGTATGTATGTATGATTAATTTTGCATTTTTTCTTTGATTTTCTAATTATCAATTCATTGGGAAAATTGACAAGATTGCATGTAATTGAATGTTCATTGAGAGGATTGACAGGAATGCATGTAATTGAGTATTCGATACATAGGAATGCGTAATAATTCCGTAACATTCAGCTTAATAAATGATGGGTAATGTTCGTAGATTTATGAATCTCTGTCTAGAATGCCAAGTATTGAGCGTATATTCATATGCTAGTTAGTAACATTTAATTGATCTATTGAGTGTATATTCATAGACTAATTTGTAACATTTGATTGATCACATAAACTAGTTTAGAACAATTGGATTTGAGGGGCTAAGCCATATGTAATTTAACACTGCTAGATAGTTTAATGTAAGAAGTCAAGGGGTGGTAAATACGGGCACATACGTGCTAGCGTGAAGCGAAAACTGAAGGTCAGGATACATGTAATGGCTGTCTCTGTTTGTAAACATATAAATTAGTGAACGATTGAGTACAACATAATTATGCATGTTATTTTCTGAGCCGGATTAATGTACAAATATAGATATATATTTGGAAAGGTCACCAATTGTCTTTTCCGGGACATCATATTTATTTAAGGAAACAGCTTCCTGACAATTTCCTGTGCAAATTCCAAATACATTCATCAGAAGAATCCCCAACTGAAGCCCAGATCTAGAGACGATCGCCAAATCTTTCAAGGTTGGACTGGCAAGAGTCCAGGTCCAGACGACTAGACAAAGGTTGGCAGTGCAGGAAAGAACGTAACATTCGATGTCCTGATAAGATAAGTGATGTCGTTCATCGCTGATATCAAGGTCACAACAAGTAGGCAATGTGAAACTGAATTAATTCTGTCACTGACAAGTAATAGTAAAATGGAAATTTCTATTGTTTTATTGAGTACATGTTAGTACATCTTTTCCTTTCATTTATTTTGTAACAAAGAAATTGATTTCATCCGTTTGAAATTCTGTTGTTGAATTGATTAAATTTTATATTTGTTCATTGAAAGAAAGCTCTTTGGTATATTTCTTCGATATACTTGTTCAGAGATCCGCGTTCTTCTTTCTATCAATCCACACATTGTTAAATTACATCGTGGGAGGTCATTCCCTAGCAACGAATCGTAGTGGATGAGGTTGATGTTTTGAACGCCACCAGTTTACCACACCCTCAACAACACCCGCTATCAATTGACTTATAACACCCTTAGTTTAATTTATTGTTCATATTATTCTGGTTTGGTGTTTAAAGCCATTTTCATTGCATGATACATGGCGTAACGAACCCTCTTTAAATAAATAGGTCATGTTCAGCATAATGTGACTTTTTTTCCAATTCCCTCTGGTCAATCGATTCGAACTATGGCCGTCAAGATGTTGATAGTAATAATAAAAGCAGAAAATTCCAGAAGCGGTTCAAGGAAAATACTTCCTCGATCGCAGCTAATCAGTAAAAAAATTATATGTTAAAATGTTATATTCTCATGTACACATTATGTGTAAGATGTGTCAATTATGTGAGAAAAATAATATGTCAAATTTGATTGCATATTGTTCCTAAAACTGAAATCTGTTCTCATTAAATATGAATTGTATTTCAAATTATATCATTTCTGAATTAGCATTTGTATGGATAGAATGTTCATTTTCAAGAAAGGTCACTGCTATTTTCTAAATATTAAGAAGTCTTTCGCCACTCGTTTAGTCCGTTAAAGAGATAATAACTGATCGCGACTTTTTTGCAGAATGCTGCTTTTGGACTGGAGTTTAGACGTTTCCATTGAAGTCCGTTTTGGTGATTAATGTAAAGGATGCAATGTACTGTATCTGAATGCATGTAATGGAAGTGAAGGCTCCATATTGATATGTGGAATATTTTTGCACAATTTTGTTTTTCATAATATGCAAAATATCACTATTAGGTATTCTCGTTGGAGGGAATCTGCTACATTTTGGTAGAAACAAATTTATCCGCTTTGCTTGAAAACATGGTTGACTTCCCCGCCCCCAATCACAGATAGACAATTATAGTGCTATTTGCAAACTTTGAAACTTATGCTGTGCCAAGTAGATAAGTCTATTTCAGGCCAAAAGGTCTTTTCTTTAGTTGATATTGTTTTCCGCAGAATTGCTACTCTGTTCTACCGATCACAATTATACTTTGGTAACTAAGATATCTTATTTAAACTCTGTGTATTCTATGATAAACACGCGTTATGAAAGCCGTTACGTATCAACAGTTATACAAATTTTTTTAATCAAAAAAGTAGCTTTTCCACAATTTGTTTCCTCTAAAATCTAGTTTTGCTGTTTATGTTTTACAGAATATATAAATGATTTGAATGCAAATTTAACTGCGTTCTCAAAAATTTCATGCATTCATCAAAAAAGGAGGCAAATCAAATCCATAAGGTATATTGTATTGCTGATTCTCAAAGTTAGCATTCATATCGTACGTCAATAGAAACGAGATAAATACATTATACAAAATAATTTAAAGACAGTTAGATGTATTGAAGTGGTCTCAAAGAGGGCAAAGGTAAGTTTGGGAGCTGTGGATTCAAACAATGAATAATGGAACAAACACTTCTTCCCGCAAAAGTGAATTAGCAATCCCGTGTTGGCAATATCTGTGGATTTATACTGCGTGCGTCAGAATATTAATGGTAGATTAGTCCCTTGAGCATCTCTTTCAACAACTTCGAAGTACAGCTAAAAAAGTGCATCAACGTCTATATTAATGTCATTTAATTGACTCCACGGTCATTTTCCCTAGTAGAATCCCATTTACAGCCTTATAAGATGAAAACAAAAGTTTATTTTTGCATGGCAAACGAGTAGCTAGATATAAGAATGTTTATCTTGCGATAGTAATTTTAAACTATGCAGGAAAATAGAAAATTCCATCTCCACTAAGCTCTGGAATCTAAACTTAATGATACTTGTAAAAAAAGGGTAATCCTAAATTTATGTTACTGTAGGAGCATCATTTCCACAGACTCTATGACAATCAGTTGTAATTAAAATCTTGAACTCTAGCATGAAATCAGTTCTTTAATGAATTAGACACGTAGAGGTTTACACTAGGAAATGATTAAAGCACCTTTACCGGACTGATGATATTTTTCTAAACAGCACACTTCTGGTCTTCAGTCCGGCACGATAACCACTTAACCACATCGACTCCTCACTGAGCATCCAATGACTCCTCACTGATCCACATTAACAAATCTCTCAAAGTGGACAAATAAATGTACATATGAAGTACAAGAATATACAACATCAAACGTAACAATGTCAAAATTCTGTAAAATGAATAAAAAACCGCTAAAAATTATACATGTGGTCAAAGTTTGTAATATTAACCGCATTCCTGTTTAAAATAGTCCATAATTTACTATTGAGGCACATCATCATACGGTCTGTTTCTTCCTCATATAATGGATGTTGCCACATTCGACAACAACGTGTTTTATTATCACTAAACACCGGTACAACATGCACTATAGTAGAGATTCACAATTCAGGATATATATATATATATATATATATATATATATATATATATATATATATATATATATATATATATATATATATATATATATATATATATATATATGAGCCTTGTATGTTTATAAGTTATCTCCACAAAACTAATTCATCTCAGCGATTTCTTCTTTACGAGGGATACCAATCTCAAAGTTCGGTTTCGATTTTCTTAAGCTAGTTTGTTTCATTCCACGTGTTTTGCCATGTATAACAATAATACTGATTCTTAATGTATGATGCTGATCTATGGAATCTACTATTTGAACGTGAACGGCATATTTGACTCCTTTGTCTGCTTTTTCATTACCCTTTAAACAAAAGTGACTTGCTTGCAAACAGTACAGTACAATTTTCACAGACTGTACATATCTTCTTGTCAGGGTTTACAAGACTTTCCATTTGGAAAAAGAGTCCCATAAAATGAAGACACTTCATTTCTAAATGTCTAAATGTATTTCAAAGCTCTGATTATTGCTGTAATTTCTGCAGTAAAAAGTGAGACTTCATCTGGTATGAGGCTCGAAATGGTGTCATGGTGTTTGGGGTGTTGCAAAGACAGTTCCAGCCTTGTTTTCGTCTCTAGAAATGTCTGTATACAAGATGCATGGCCAAGATAGGAGGTTCCGTTTTGATTCTGAAAAAGGAGAGGATTTGTTAATTATGTATTGAATTGGAAACATCAAATATAAATGTTTGTGGTGTTGAAATCCAAGTGGTGATTGTCGAGCACATCATCATCATCATCATCATCATCATCAATCCCTTAACCCAAGTTGTCATTGAGGCACGACAGTTGACTTTAAAACTAAGTATCTCCTTCTTTCCATGTTATCTTCTGACCTTTTGCGAATCTCTAAACGCCATGTCTTTTTACTCCTTAATCTTGTCTTTACATATATGTTTCTATCTGCCTCTTCTTCGGCACCCTCGCACTGTGCCTTGCAAGATTGTTTTGCCATTCGAGAAGATCTTGAGACATGACCGTACCACTTCAGTTTGCTCTTTGTTACATTGGTCAAGAGGTCTTAATATGATCCCATGTTTTATTGGATCATGTTGTGGACTTCTTCATTGGTGTCATAGTCAATGTATGAGTTGCCCAAGATCTTGCGGTAGCATCTCATTTCGAAGGTTTGAATTCTTCAATATAGATCAGATCTGAGCGTCCATGTTTCACAAGTATATAGAAGGATAGATATGACATTTGAGCGCATCAGCCATATTTCAATCAAAGGTAATATTGGTATATTTCCATATTGGTCGCAATTTTGTTATTGCTGATGTTGTCTGGGCAGTCTCGCAAAGTAGTTTTGGTTTAGAGCCCTCATCTGTGATAATTGGTCCCAAGTACTAGAAGCTTGTGAATCCCTCCAGCTTCTGTCCACTAACTTTCTTTCTGCACTGCATCCTTGAATGTTGTTTGTCACCACTTTGGTTTCTGTAGGTGCTAATCTCCATACCATATGCTGTAGACGTGTCGAGGCGCTCAACCAAGTCAACCAGTTCTTTTTCCTGCTAAACTGTCAAGCACGGAATTGCAATATCTCCATCATTATTTGTATGCCTTTAGTGAGGAATAATTCATATGTCAAAAGGTGGAATGAAGTTCGTTTTTAGAGCGTAAACGATTTAGTATTTTAGCCTATGCAGAGTTACATGGATTAACAGATGGCTTGGTAGAATATTAATTAACCATTTTCGTACTTCTCAGATCAATTAATAGATCATTTGCCTCATCAGAGAAGCTTTTTGAAGGAGAAGTTCTAAATGTGCTCTTGGCCAAAGTCACTGATTGTGTATTGGGTCAAGTATTTGTAATTATTAATTACAAGTTTGACCCGTACACAGTTGAGTCATAATCTAGTTCCTGCTAATGACCAGTAAGCATTACCTTCCAATATGTATCCTTGAGGTATCAAATATGCAGAATAAAAGCGAGTTAACTTTCGAAAATATGCCCCAAAAATGTGGAATGCCATACAAAAGAAATGCTACATCCTGTAAGATTGAGTTATAGTCATCATAAATACAATGTAATCGCACAAGTGCATACAGACAATATATCAACAGTTTGAATACGTTCTTTTGTCTTACTGATTTCCTTACACTTTTTAAGCTCTTTTGCATTTGTCATTCAATACAATGCACACTCCATGTATGTAATACATCGATTGTATTTGAATTAACATTAAAATGGCAAAGTGTGTGATCTGACGCAGTCTTCCATTCCTTTTCCCTCCGCGAAGTCTTTAGAGCCACAAAGTGATGGGTGGCTATTCAAAAGAAACCACATATATCCTGGAAACTGTTTATTAAGATGATCAACATCAGATTCCTAGATTTGATTTCTTGGACTTAGATTTGTTGAAAAAAATGGTGAAAGAATTGTCTGCAATGACACTCTAATCGCTACAGTCTGTGATGTAGTACAGTATATCCTCTCTTACAAGTCTAGTCCAAACGGCACTAAAAGTCTTATTCCTCTCCTTGTTTGCTCTAGTGCAGGTTGGGCCAGATTTAATCGGTAGTAGAGTTGGGGTTGTTACCTCCCACGGATTCAATTTCCACTTACGTCAATGATTTGTTATGCGTTTCCTAGGATGGATTTGAGTGGCCTTTCGTTTTGTTGTATACTGTTTTTAATGTTTTTTAGTGTCACACTGCTTTATATATTTCCCTCTCTACTTGGGTGTCTGTTAGTACTTAGTACAGGTACTTGGAATTTGTACAGGAATATGCCAGGAAGCTGTTTCCTTGGATAAATAAAATGTCTCGCAATAAATAATAGGTCACTTTTTCAGGTATATATCTATATTTGTACATGCATCAGCTCAGATTGTATACAGCTAAATTATGTTGTACTCACTCGTTCACTAATTTCTATGTTTACAAACAGAGACGACCATTACCTGTATCCTACCCTTAATTCGGGTCACACTAGCGGGGAAAATTAGATTCCGCTACCGTTTCACGACCAGCACGTATGTGCCAATATTTAAAACCCCTTGACTTCCTACATTAATACAGTTCAGTGTTAAGTTACATATGGCTTAAACCCTCAAATCTAACTATTTTAAAATAGTTTATGTGATCAATTAAATATTACGAACTAGTATATGAATATACCCTCAATACATGGCATACTAGACAGCGATTTAACTCATAAATCTACGAAACATTACCCATCATGTATTAGGCTTAATTCTTGAAAATTCCTAAGCAATCATATGCATCGAATATTTAATTACATGCAATCTTGACAATTCTCTCAATGAACATTAAATTACATGAAATCTTATCGATTTTACTAATGAATTGATAATTAAAAATAAATCAAAGAATAAAATGTTGTGACTAAGATTCCACTAAAACCCTGAAAAATTAAATCATACATTCATACATCATAACATCAATACATTTGCAAATAAATAAACAAATGAAATAGCATATTAACATCGGGAAACTAAGATTGCGCACTTTTTCCGCTTCTTATTCGTTTTCGACGAACTTCCAATATATAGTCTGTGTCCTATCTGAGACAACATCTGGCCCCTTACTCAATCTCGACAAAACGTACTTTCTACGTTAGCCCAGAGTCGAACTTCAGACTTTCCCAAGTAAGATTTAAGACTGGAGCAATTTTTTCCAACTAGGACCACTAATTCCTTACAAGAGTTACGCCCTTAAGTTTCCTGTAACCAATCAGAATCAACCGTTTCCTATATTCTCTTACGTAGAATTTGTGATTGAGGAAACATGCTAATCATGCCGCAATTAACGTTCTTTTGAACAATCCAATATTGACGTGATTCCAATTTTTAGCCGTCGATATTGGGAGTGTTATGCCAAAACACTTGTACCATAACAGATGACTCGGTAAAATATCGTGGCGTGGAACTGAATTTCCTTTCACGTTCAGAGATGAAATGAGTATAATTATAAAACTGTCTCTAGCCGTTTCTGCTTTAATTAAATTTACTTTGGTACAATTCATTTAATCAATACTTCGAAGAGTTTTCGAAATTTGACACATCACACAACCTTTGAAAAGGAAATATTACAAATTCTTTTTGTGAATGATAGCCTTGTTGAATCCGTTATGGAACAATTTTACCCAGAACCAGAAAAAAGACTGACTTCCTGCAAACAGCATTTAAAAACCCATGCTAACAAGCCATCCAATGATGCCATGCCGAAGAACAAATTTAGTCCTGCATTTAAGTAGTAAAAGGATCACAGATACATCCAGGCATTCTTATGACTCGAGCAGGTAATGATTAGGAGCCAAACAAATGAAACTAATTAATCATTCATTGCCGTCAAAGATATTTCATCTCAACTTCAGATCTTCATGAAGAGGATGGAGCAATTGTATAAGAAGAACGATATAATTGGTTGCATGATGCTCAACTGGCAGGCAACAACGACAAATGTGGGATAAAACTATTGTCACTAGAATAGTGATATTATCAGAGTTGAAGAAATTCTCCAGAAGCATGGAACACCGACTTTAAACTGGAAGAGTTCTTCGTCGAGAGGTATAATGGAGGCCTGTAAGGAAACTTGCTAGCATTTCTCATTGGGGAATGCTAAAGTGTCATGTATTTCTTTTACTCTATACCAACTAAGGCCCTCATATATACAGGTTGCATAGATTCCACATTATCTGACATTTTTGCAAAACATATAACCATAGGCAGAGTAACTTGATTTGCAAGACTATGGAGTAGAACTTAACCTTGCAGATATTGATAGTATAACACATATATGTTACATCCAAGTACATTTGAACTTGCCCTCTCTTAGAAAGTAAACATTTGAATGTCACAGAATAAGACTATAAATAACTTGGTTTCGCCTTGAATCTATTTTCCACCTTTATTCGTTGTTCAGGCATACAACGTTACCTGGCGTGAATCACTCTTCTCCAGGTAAAGCGATTTCGAAATTACATGCGGAAGAAATTCACGGTAAAGCATGGTATACATTAACATTTGACCATAACTATTATTCACTGCTATGGATTTAATATTAATACATATCGTACTGAGACACAAGTCATTTGGATATTGTCAGTGGTGTGCGTACTTTCGTCTCAGGCCATAGGGATAAGTGTCAACGTTTTGTTTTATTTGATTTCTGAAGCGTTTTCTCGGTTTTATGTTATGTCGGGTGATGAAGCTTTGTTACTTTGCATGCCTTGTTATTAGCAATTTAATAATAAACAGTTTTGTTTTGCTTTGTTTTAGCCTATTGTAGCCTATTGGACAATATTGAATATTGGATATTATGAGAGCTAAATGACATTATTGGACATTAGTAGAACTTATCTGACATGATCGGCGCTGATTATGTTTTTTTAGGGCTGACGGTGTCTTATTGGAGCTGACGATGTCCGATAAGAGCTGACTGTAGCTACCAATAGCTGGATGAAGCTATCTGTATGTATGTGAATGAATATGTATAAGGGATCTGTGATGACTATGTACGTGGATATATAAGAAAGGGATCTAGTGAAACTGTAGAGTTCAAGTATGTATGTTGAATAAACTGTAGAGGGACAGTTTGTCAAGTGAATGACTACCTCAGTTTGCAGTGATTTGTGTTTATCTTTTTGTGTATTTAGTTGAACGCAGTATTGTTTAGTCGAAAGAATAGTAATAACAGTATTGCTCATTTTCCTTTGTCTGTTCTATCACAAGAGATTTCGTGAATCTCAAAGCTAAATGTTTTCAAGAGAATGCGTGAATCTCATTTTACATGATACATGGTATATTTGTACTTCTCATTTAAGGTATATGCCATTGAATAATATTTTTGCGTTTTTTCATATGGGGGGATGTCTTGAATTTCATTTTATAAATTCCAATCATTCATTACTTTGTGATTGTTGATATTCATTTAGTCCAAACGGAGAAAAAACCCCTCGGTTTCAATTCTGTTACATTGAATTGCCTGTTTTAGCTGTGCTACCGACAAACTGCATATAATGAAGTACCTGGTATTATTGAAACAAACATAATTGACTTTGGAGGGAGTCATTTAACATTTGCAACGAGGTGTGGATTAGGATTTGCGTCCATAAACACTAAATGTTTCTAATGTTTTTGTGGTGAAAACCACCGATTATAGAACAATCACAATGGTCTACATCGTCTTCTGGTCGTATAAGGAAACGCTGTAATTTAGATACAGAACACCAAATCAGTTTCCTGGTTGTATAAGGAAACGCTGTAATTTAGATACAGAATACTATATCAGTTTCCTGGTAGTATAAGGTAACACTGTAATTTAGATACAGAACACCAAATCAGTTTCCTGGTTGTGCAAGGAAAAACAGTAATTTAGATACAGAACACGAAATCAGTTTCCTGATTGTATAAGGAAACACTGTAATTTAGATACAGTACACCAAATCAGTTTCCTGGTTTTATAAAGAAATACTGTAATTTAGATGCAGAACACCAAATCAGTTTCCTGGTTGTTTAAAGAACACTGTAATTTAGATACAGTACACCAAATCAGTTTCCTGGTTGTTTAAGGAATACTGTAATTTAGATACAAAATACCAATTCAGTTTCCTGGTAGATTGATAGCATGCTATAGAGTAATTATGAAAAGCTGCAGTTCGAAAACCAAAAATGAGTATGCAATACTTCTGCCAAGGATTTATCCATACTAAATGAGAACCATGTGAGTGACAAAAGCTGAATCTTTGCGCACATGGACCCTAGATGAACTTTTTTAGACGAAGCAAAGACCTGTAGAAGAGTAGAAGAGACGACAGATTCTGACTGCTTTGAAAACTTAGGTATCACTGTTGGCAGTACTTCCCTCAGAATCAGGTCAAAGATCGAATATGATAAATCGAATCTGTATTATATTTTCCAAGGACATAAATGGCCTGAGATATATATATATATATATATATATATATATATATATATATATATATATATATATATGTATATGTATATATACATATATATGTATGTATGTATATATATATATATATATATATATATATATATATATATATATATATATATATATATACATTTATATATATGTTTATCTATGTATGTATGTGTATATATATATATATATATATATATATATATATATATATATATATATATATACATACATACATACATACATACATACATACATACATACATACATACATACATACATACATACATACATACATACATACATACATACATACATACATACATACATACATACATACATACATACATACATACATACATACATACATACAGTATATGTATGTGTCGGTGTGTGTTCCAATGTAGAATAAGTTCTAACATCAGCATTTTCTATATTATTTTGCTTACTCTATAACATTAGTGCGACTTAAAGGGGAAAATATGTCTTACAAAGTACATCTAGTCAAATTAATAATGATGAATAAGTATCGATTGCAATAAAACCATTCACAAGATCCAGCCTGAGTGGAGTTTTGAAAATTAGAAGAAACAATTTTAAATACTGTCATCAGTCGACAAGAAGTCACAGAAAAACAACATCCACAAACTATTTAAGCTAAGCGATGAAATAAAATAAAATTATCGGATAATACAGAAATCTATGAAGGACAAATTGCGAAATTATTTATCCTACGGTATAGCTGACTAACAAAATTTCGAGATTGTGTACCTAGTATTATAAATCAGGAAATCGTTATCTTAAGCAAAATCAAATGCTATTCAGCTTAATTAGAGTTTGCTATCCTAGACTGAATGACATTTTTGTAAGGCTGAAACCTGAATATTATATGACGTTTCGAAAGCATCAGCTATAACATGCATACAGATCCATTGCAGTTTTTATTATGACTTATGAACCATCATTGAAATTTCATATTGTTTTACAAGTTCAGTCTGCGTGTTAATTTTTTTTAATCAAAAAGAAAAATGCTTGAGGATCGTTAATAACGCACATGAAGAAGGAATTTAAATCTGTACTGAAAGTCTGACTATTGTTTGATTGTGTTTATAGCCATAGTAACAACTAGATACTGGCACAAACATTTCCTTCAACATCTATAAGAAACCAGAAAATATACATTTCATCTAATGAAAGAAATTTGTAATTGAAAGCTCAATGAATTATTGGAAAACGGAAATATAGATTACGTTTTCCACTTACTCAGAGAAAAGGTGCATGTTATATAAAGATACAATAGACTTCTGAAGATGTGGCAAATTGTTATTTAATTCCTTTCGAACCTGATGTATCTCTATCACAGAAAAAATTGATGGAAGATAAAGAGTGTAAAACACTAAACTATAAAAATCCAAAAAGAGATATTCAGTAATATGAAGTTTTATGTTCATTTAGGAACAACACTAAAACCGTTAGATAGAGTAGGTTTAATTTGATTACAATCCATGGCTATATCATATATTACATTGTTCACATCTTTGAGATAAATTATAACCAATTGCTTTGAACACATGTGAAGAATTTTATTTAAAACAACAAAACAAAAAAAGATAAATGATAAAAGGAGATCGAACGTAAAAATGCGCATTAATGAAGATAAATTTTTTTAAAATTTTAAAACAACATTTCATTTGGAATGGGAACAAATGTATGCAAGACATGATGCAAAGAATCAAATTTTAAGTCGATCTTTGTTTTGTTATTGTCAATGTCGGTAAAACGCATTTAGTTAAACACATGTACCATTAACGAGATTTATGAGGATGGTCTCATTTATAGGCCATAATGTACGGGATTGGTTCAGCCAAAGTCGCAATTATTGATTTATAATTAAGGGAATAGTTTGTTTAAACTTACCGGAGCGGAGTTTAAGTTATGATTTGTATGGAAGCTGACAGTTAAGACATTCGCCAGGAACCAGTTGGTAGCCATTTGTTGAGAGACCAATTGAAGTGTTTCGATGCTTTGGAAGGCAGGCGTTTTTTTGTAATTTTGATTGGTTACGTTGTGAAGGGGGAGTAGTTTCACTCTTCAGTTTAAATGTGCAAGTAGAGAATTTTTAAATCAGTCCTTTTTAATTAAAATTACACCGTCAGTGATCACTCCTAAACAACGATGACTAAGCGGAGAACACGCCCCATGCGAAAAAAGCTTGGAGGTGTGTAAAGAAACCGTCACACATGTATTTTGTTAGTTTTATAGTAACACAAGCATTACGTTAGCCAAATAAATGTGCAGCTAGATTTAAGAGATTTGCTTATGCATAACTTTTACTATAATTAACGAAAACCATATGCAGATAAGTTGAATCTTTTAAAGACAGATAAAGACCGTTTGGTCATTCTGATGAGACAGATCACTCTACAACAGCTTAAAAGAAAATATTAGTTGTGCCACGTAAGTGATTAAAAACAATGTAACATTTATGGAGTTTTCAGATGAAAATGAGCGTAGAGAAACTTCTTAAAGATGAATTTTGAATAGCGTATTAATGCTATTAATAATTATTTTGTTTTTCTTAATGAAACTTCATGCTTTAAACTCTGGCAAAGACGAAAAAGAGATGAAATATTATTTAAGTAATTCTGAATACAAATAATCTAAAATTATAAATTTACAAAAATTGTTTATTTAATAAACAGTAAATCACCTAGAGATGAATTTAATTAGATCCTACGATCACTGTGTACACTAAGTTGATATGTTATAAAGGAAATAGCCATCATTATATTAAACGGACACTCATGCCGTGCTTAAAGTTTATTTCTTTGTTGTACTACTTTGCAAATTTGCACCGACGTTTTATGTTTGAATTAGAGGATAACTATAACTCTAACATGAAATTTTATAAAATAAGCATTAAACTATTCACAGATACAATATAGCTATTTATCACAACAAATAAGATTAATATATTTCTAATCTAGTTTATTGACAAGTTAAAACCAACAAATGACCCTCGTCTTTCGTGCTTGTTTTCTGGTTAAACGAATCTACTCCATTTTTCATTATAATGTATAAGATTAAATTCACTATGTTAGAAATTATATTGTCTTAATGACACACTTTTTGAGAAATCATTTAATCCATTGCAAACTCACGTAAGAGTTCATTAAAAACAACTCGAGTGATTTAACTTACGTACACGGATATCAAAGTAAACAACGCAGATTGATTTTCAATTAAATTCTCTGCCTTATTAAATTGAGCCATACGAGATATTTCTCACAGCTCCCCAGCCTAATGCAAACATTCTTTGTTTTGTGACAGATAGGGTAATACCAGTTTTCGGATTATTTGCTTTTTGGACCATAGGAAGTGTTTTAAAAACACATATTGATGAAAGATTACCGATGAAAGCAAAACATACATGCACGGAGTTTGAATTTTATCGGAAAGGTGACGGGATGTTATTCTACAAGGTTACGAGTGATGATTTGCAAATGTTTTGAAAAATGTTGGAAGCGATAAGAAACATGTCTTATTTTCATACTTTGAAAAACACTTTCATCCATTCGTCAGAATACAGGCATAACTATCGTTTGTCGCAATGCAATGTTATTTCAGAGGCAGTTATGCTGCCTTGCAAATTACATTCTGATTGTGCCAGTGGTTACACAACACCACTTTCTAGCCGTTTTACAACCGATCTAAGTTCTGAATTCAATCTTGTTTGTCTTCGTGCGAAATAACTTTAGTGATGATAGATTAATGTTTAAACCTTGCAAATGAGTCTTCTGGAATGTCATTTATATTTGTACTTTATGGTGGCTTTTCTCCATGGTTATATTTTATTTATCTCTGTATTGTGCGATTGACCGTGGTCAGTAATTGAGTTTAACGTCTGAATGGTAACTCACATCTTTGTACATAGGTTTTCTATAACTGTAGTCGAGATCATTATATTTTGGAGTTGAGATTTATTTGCCTTTTAACCACAAAGTTTGCAGAAACGAATTTTGTTTACAGTTTGATGGAAAATTTCATTAGGATGACAGAATTTTCATAAATTAGGTATTGCGACATAGGTCAAGTGGAGATGTATATAAATGTATTTACTTTCAAAATTCCTATTCCCACCTTATCATCAAAATCAGATCATCCTTATTGTGTTTAGTTTTGCATTCCACGGGATTTATTTATTTGACTTAATAACTTGAATTACAAAGTGTTCATTAATAATTCTTAGACTATATCACTAATTTGGGATTACTGTGAATTCAGTCAAGGACATTTTATATTATATTACTGTGATACATCAAGACTTTTAGTACATCGACATTACAGGCAATTGGTACATCATCATATTCGATTTCGGAATTCATATGAATCAACACTAGAATTCATGAGGAATTTTATAATTTTGGACTTGTGGCAGAACTGTTACGACTATCGGGAACTGATTCCCAAAACTGTAAGTTATTTTGTAAATTGTTGAAAGTAAAATTACAGGCAAATTAAATAACTTTGTGATATTGTTGCCAGAGTTCTCTCCAATGCTTCCAATGACTTCTGAGATAGGCAAACATCAATGTTTTTCTACATCATAGCATGATTCACATCAAAAGTAACATCCGTTATATTACGTTATCACTCTCAAAGCGAGTAGTATTGTATTTATTTTCATGAATGAACTCTGTGAAAGTTCCTTGTGATATCTTTTTCTTTACGTTGTAGTTGATTTTTCTGTTTCTCGTATTCAATATTGTCTTCATTTTGTATCCAGCAACGCTGCCAAACTGTAATCTAGTCCACTTCAGGACGTACCAGTACTGAATATGGTAATTCTATTTTATATCTTGCCTTTTGCTAGTTTATCTTTCTGGATATGTTTGTGGAATATTACATGAAGCTTTAGATTCGTTTACTCGCTGAACACTTGTGTTGCTCTTTATCCCTTTTACGACATTTACCATTTCAAAGCGTATTCTGTATTTTGTATGAACAAATAATTATATGTCAATGAGCAACAAAATACAGTAAGTATGTATACATACTGCTTTCAAAAGTATATGGATATCAGAGTAAAGAAGAAAGATTATGACTGAAATGTCCGATTACACGTCATTTTAATGTGCCATAGAAATCCATGCCCTTAAAAATCCTATAATAATTGTACATGAAGATTTAATCTTTTCAAATAGAAGTTACAGATTCGAATTTCCAGTTACCTTTACAAACTGCCAAGTAAATATTACTGAGTTTCAACTTTGTATTTGATTCGACTTTCAGTTCATCTGAATTACGAACAGTTAAATATGAACTTAAAACTGGAATAAATATATTTACATTTAGAATACGACATCTGTATGTACTTGTATTACATTTAATCATATATATATATATATATATATATATATATATATATATATATATATATATATATATATATATATATATATATATATATATATATATATATTACAAACTTTTAATTGATATTTTGATATCTCCATAAACTCTATACCCATACAGCAGCAAAGATTGACATTTTAAACAAAGAAAATAATACTAACTATAAACAGAATTTGGTTTAATTTGACAAAAGATATGAAAAATATGAGTTTCAGATTACTTTGGACAATGCGTCATAAGTACTATTATGAAACTTTGCAATTATTTTATTTAGATGCCGATTTTGTTTTAAAAAAACCCAGATTTGTGATTTTTTTTTCCATTAAAATAAATGTACCTAATCCGCACAAAAATACGTTCAGACTGGAACGGTACATTATCCATTATAATGCAGAATACACATAAGAAAGATGACCACTAATTACAAATTGTGCAAAAAATCACATAAAAATCATCATATTTTTTGTTGATTGTGCGTTTAAATCGTTCCAGCCGGATAAAATGTTCAGTCTAACACCCTCATCAATTTGATACTTGAATGAAAGTATTCTTTGAAATCTTTGAAACATTAGTTGTCACTGTTTACCATTAAAACTAGAATCATTGACTGATGAAAGTATGTCATTATCCTTAAAAGGTTGAACAGGTTCTAACAACAGCAGACCTGAATAACTATTGTACTTGGTAAATGCCATTGATATCCATTAAATGTTTACTCTCTAGTACATTAATATCGATTCAATGTTTACTATAGTAGTTGCTCTTAATTCAGGTGATCAATCCAGGATTAAAAACTGAGCATCAATGTGCCTGAAATTGGATTCCAGTTCTTTGTAAATATATTCATGTATAGAAGACCGATAGTGCGGAAGAATTTAAATGGAAAAATTAAATCGGTATGAATATCTTGATATCATGTGTATGCTACAATTGCTGATAACATTAGGTTTGAATATTTATTTCTGATTGCTGATGGTTATGTATATACATATTGATTGGGATTTTCGAGTAACGGAAACAAAATGAAGACTGAACAGTTTCTAATTATAGCAATAAGATGCCGTTGTAAATCATTTGGGGTTTGTAAAATCGTACGCCAATTACTGTCTACATTGACTGATTTCAAAGAAAGTAGCTTATAATGGATTATTTTACTAGATATTTACAAAGCTTTGGTTACCTTTGGTTTTTTGGGGGTTAGAGTAATTTAATATCGTACTTGTTCACCGGTTTAATGACAGTGCCTCATGAAACACTAGATTCATTACATTCTGATAGTTTACAAGGCCAAGTATGAAAAACAAATGATTTTCTTTGTCGAATAATAAGATGATTTAATATGCATAAATAAGTGATGATTATTTTGCTCAAGCGTTGATTGGCCTTCCTTATAATGGACTATCGTTGGGTTCCTGGTCTACTTGCACTAGATCACCAGAATGGTTAGTAACGTTAGCTAAAACTTTAATTAGCATATCGTGCATTCTACCATTTTTCTAACACATTATTAAAATTAGAGATTTATACAAGCAATGGTCAATTTATTAGGAATATTGTGAAAACAATAGGGGTGAATATGTTCAACTACGAAATCTTCATATTAGTTGCAGAAGAAAAGTCCAATTTCTATCATGCATTTTCATGGTTCTAAGCCCATACATCCCATCACCCTAGAATGTTTTATTTAAATAGCATCACGCTCACTCCAGAGAAAAATACATGTCATGTATGTGTAAGCAGATAAACTTTACCTTATTTCAGTTTTCTTGCGTTTAGCCTGAAACAGTAATTTGCTAAAAACTAACTTTTAATGCCAAGTCTCCAGGAATCAATTTTACACATGATAAATGCATAAATCAAATTCTGTCGCCATAGCTGCTAGTAATGAGCAGCCAAGATTGATTTAAATAAATGGGATGATGACCATTTTAGTCCTGAACCTGAATGAACTCTGAACACGCCCTGACTCATCCCGACCTCAGGCTACAGATGAATCCTATAGGCAAACATCTTGCCTATAGACTCTCTCATTATTCAGACTATATAGTGACAACGCATCATCAGGACTAATCATTTCTAGAAACGTCTCTTACCGGGAACTCCTAAGAAATGAAGTCTTTAAGAGTTAAAATACAGGTGCGTTTCCACTGTTAAAATACAGGTGCGTTTCCACTAATAGACTGTTACATATTAATAACCTATTTTTTATAATAAAAATTTTCTTAATAATCCTAAGAAGAGTTTGTAAGCTACGTTTTGAGTTGCTCAAAATGCATTACATAGGATAAATATACTTCATGAATATTGAGTATTTTAACATTTTTTTATCTCACATGTTACTAAACAAGGTCATAAACACGGATATTAATAGCAATATTGTTATTATTATGAATGATTCTTGTCACCAAACTACGCATGAACATAGAGTACAATACATTTAGAATAAATATAGAACAAATGTTTATCTATAATGTTTATAATGATAGGTTTAAATGTACTTTAACTACACTTCATAAACGAAACGATTGTCATTTTCTCTCGAAAGACATCATTGTAGAATGCTTTCTTTTCAATAATAAAGCAGCTTGTCAGAATTACCATGATCCATGCTTGCATATCTTTAATGTCTGCTTTCAAATGACATGGTGCAAATATCAATGATATTATTTTATCTATTTATGTCAGAATAATCAAGTATCAAGCTGTCTTGAACAAGAAAGATGTTTTGGCGTTGTTTCATGTCTGGACCGGATGCGTGTTGTCTATTCACCGTGAAGCACGATAGTTTGCCATTGATTGTAATGTAGTAGTGCGACTGTAACTATCTAAGTTCCAATTTGCCTGTAGATTTTGTGAAATTTAAACAATATCAAGTTATCCGTCTATAACATTGATAGTTATTTATGGTCAGTTTGAAATAATCTTAAAGAATATTATGTCATAATGCAGTATTCTTATTGGGGCTGTGTAATTCACAAACATTTTCGTTAAGCCTTGTTTTGATACAGCAACAAGTTCTCCACCTATAACACAAGATAAAAATTCAAATCCAATCAACAAATAATTAGTTTAACAAAAAAGAATTAAACATATTATGTTCTCCTGCATCATAATATAACCCGATTATTGTGCTTTGAATGTAATTTTAAAATTTGGAAGTAAATTAAATTGTTATGAATTTATCCCTTCAAATTGTAAAATCAGAACTAAATCTGTGATGAAGTGTGAAACGACTGAAACTTCGTTGCGAAATTGTAGACAATTAAAGTACCTGTTTTATAAATGTCTTGTTTATATTGCTTAAAAGAAAATCGATCGTGCATATAGTATTCTCTGGATGTGTTTTTTGTCTTCGTTTAAATTAGCGACAAATAAGAGCGTTTAAGACATCCACGCACAACAAGACAAAATAGATGAATACTGATTAAATCAGATACTTTGTAATGTATATCTTACTGTCGTACTTTCAAAATCTTACTACTCCATAAAACTGAGATGAGAAATTGATAACATTTTTGGACTGAAAAATTGCCACACGAAATAAAAAGTAAGAACACCAGACATAAACGCTATTGACAAAGTTAACATAGTAACGACCATGCTTTTCACTTAGCGAATTGCAACTTATTATGAAATTTCTTGAACATTATAAATGATGGCATTACGTCATACTGTGATAATTTCTACTAGAGAAGTATATTTTATTAGTTTAAAATAACAGCAATAGCCTCTGTATGAAAAGATGTTGTATAATTGTTTACAAGCTTGGACGGGATAAAAGTTTGGTCCAAATTAATTATGCTGCAAAATGAAAATCATCCTGCAGTGTTTAAAAAAGTCCCTGATTTACAGATTACATTAACGTGTTGTAATTGGCTTTAGAGACCATGTTTGCATATTATGAATCCCCAGTCCTAATCCCATTCTAGTTTCCAGTAACTTTTCCTCATTGAGTATATTTGACACACGCGAGGAAACGTTGCATCTCGCGCCCTCGTGGAATCAAGTGTCAGAGGCTCACGGATTGTGGAGTAAATTTATTATACACACCATGTATCATACTACTCACTGAGAAAGATAGGCTAACAGGAACCATAGTCTTTGTCTTATGCGAAATCCGGTTTTTCCTGGATTTCATAACTGATTTCACTTGGCAAGTTTTTTGTCAGTCCTCAGTCCGTCTACTGCTGAAAACGTTAACGAAAGCTTGAGCGAGTAAGTGATAAATTACTTGAGTAAAACCTAAGCAATGCTTTTCTCTATATGTTTATTCTCGAAATCACGACGACAGATACGACTAGATGTATTATGAGAATAAGACAAAGTCTGAAAAATAAAGGCAGCCAAACCAGAATCACATCAAACACCTTTTGATTCGCATCTTATGATTCTCAAAATATAAATACATTTTATTTGCACTCTTCATGGGTATTAATCTTACGTTGCTTACAAACGTGTTTTGTACGTAATGCCTATTATCTTGTTAACACAATACAGTTAAATACATCAGTTCGAGGGGCCCCGAGTGGCCGAGTGGTCTAAAGCGCTGTCCGTTACGGATGACTGCCATCTCACCTGTCTGCGTGTGTTCGAGTCTAAGATTCGGCGAATGTGGATATGTGAGAAAGCTTGCCAGTAGCTTCTCGTGGGTCGGTGGTTCTTTCCGCGGACTTCTCTGTTTCTTCCTCCACCAATAATACTGGCCGCCATGAAAAGCCCATCGTGTGCTGAAAAATGGCGTTAAGCCTAAAAACAACAACAACTACATCAGTTCAACATATCACTGTACCTCACATACACATGCATTCACGAGTATCAATAATATTTAGCAAATTATCTAAGTTTTATACTAATGTAGGGTTTAAGTATTATTATTCTACGTTGCAGTTTTTGTGTCATATGACTGATGGCAACAATGAGATGGTGAACAATTTGGGTAGCATGACTGTGAATAGATGTTTTAATATCTTACGGAAGTGATGATCTCTTCAAGTTAATTCACTGCTGTTTATATTATAACAAACAAGCTAAAAAATAGAATCGTAAGTGAAAATGTTAGAAAATTGCAATCAGTTGCTGATAATATGCAAAATCATGGTACTACGGCTGTAATATTTGTGAGGTACGGATAGATGTTTCAAATACCACTTGATTTTCCAATACTAATAGTATCCGTTTTTACCAAAAAAAAACCCCACTTGCATCAGCAGTTGAAGTGACATAAAGTTATAATAATGATTTCTAAGCTAGAAACTGTTTGCAATGTGATAAGACTACCGCCACGTGAATTGTTTAACAGTTTACAAGAATTGTTAAGTATTCCTTTGTTTAAAAAGTCCCCCAGAGATTAGATGGAGCGTGTTAATGAGTTTTGCATCTAACTTGATTTGAAACATAGATATGCTATGGTTGTGTCTTGCATTAGTCAACATTCAACAAAGAATGCATTTTCAAATCAATAGAGAACAAAATATTATTGTTCAGAATAACAATATTTATTTTGTGACTGATAGCCCGATTAATTCTCAAAGTAATCGGATCAAAATAATTATGCATTGTAATTGATGCGGAATTGTTTAGGCATGTTTAGGCATGTATACATGTACTTGAAATAAAAAACAACTACACAACATTTTATTAGATTATCTGGGAGGATAGGATAATTGTGGAAATATTGTTTGCATCAAATCGGAAAGAAGACTATTACAAAGTTTCTGTCGATTACATCTTTATAATCAGTCCGATTTTTTTGTGCAACATAAATTGCAAGAGAAAGAGGTCATTCATAAGTTAAAATTTTTATTGTAAAGTTCCAGATGGTGAATAAGACATTGTATATCACTTTAAAATCGTGGGGTTCCAAATTTCGTTGTTTGCGTTAGCTAACTTGATCTCGCGCCCTTTCCTCTCATATCCATTGGCATCCCCTGCTTCTTTTATTTTTAATACCATGTCAAATATACATTAAGATGAATATACATTAGGATACATATACATTAAGATGAATATACATTAGGATACATATACATTAAGATGAATATACATTAGGATACATATACATTAAGATGAATATACATTAGGATACATATACATTAAGATGAATATACATTAGGATACATATACATTAAGATGAATATACATTAGGATACATATACATTAAGATGAATATACATTGGGATACATATACATTAAGATGAATATACATTAGGATACATATACATTAAGATGAATATACATTAGGATACATATACATTAAGATGAATATACATTAGGATACATATACATTAAGATAAATATACATTAGGATACATATACATTAAGATGAATATACATTAGGATACATTTACATTAAGATGAATATACATTAGGATACATTTACATTAAGATGAATATACATTAGGATACATATACATTAAGATGAATATACATTAGGATACATATACATTAAGATGAATATACATTAGGATACATTTACATTAAGATGAATATACATTAGGATACATATACATTAAGATGAATATACATTAGGATACATATACATTAAGATGAATATACATTAGGATACATATACATTAAGATGAATATACATTAGGATACATATACATTAAGATGAATATACATTGGGATACATATACATTAAGATGAATATACATTAGGATACATATACATTAGGATGAATATACATTAGGATACATTTACATTAAGATGAATATACATTTGGATACATATACATTAAGATGAATATACATTAGGATACATTTACATTAAGATGAATATACATTAGGATACATATACATTAAGATAAATATACATTAGGATACATATACATTAAGATGAATATACATTAGGATACATATACATTAAGATGAATATACATTAGGATACATATACATTAAGATGAATATACATTAGGATACATATACATTAAGATGAATATACATTAAGATACATATACATTAAGATGAATATACATTAGGATACATATACATTAAGATGAATATACATTAGGATACATTTACATTAAGATGAATATACATTGGGATACATATACATTAAGATGAATATACATTAGGATACATATACATTAAGATGAATATACATTAGGATACATATACATTAAGATGAATATACATTAGGATACATATACATTAAGATAAATATACATTAGGATACATATACATTAAGATGAATATAAATTAGGATACATATACATTAAGATGAATCTAAATAATGACCAACACCGTAATTAGTAGTGTTCTTCTATAGTTTGGATAAAAAGCAATGGAAACTTTCTTCATTGAAATTAATCTCAAAACAGATGCGTAAAAACAAGTATTTTGAACAGAACAAAAGCAGGAAGCAGTTAACGATGTTCCAGTTTCCTTTGCATTTTGAAATACTAATGCGTCTGTAAGGTTTTAGGCGGTCAAACAGAAACATTTTTCTTCATACACCGAGCATTCTGCATATCACAATTGTTTTCGTAAAGTCGTCTGTTTCTAATTTCGAATTTTTAATTTTGTTTGATTGCAAACTGGTTTTTATTTAAATGCTTTTTTATTTATCAGTCAGATTGAGGAATGTTTTGCCGTTAACTGTGAAATCTCTTTCATTGATTAAACAGTCAGCTTATAGCTGAAAACGTTTGGTATGGTTTTGTTCACATGTGATAAGCCAAGCAGCTTGTGTTTTGAATAGTCACGCGTGTCAAAAACTTGACGTTAGTCTTCACATTGATATCAAAGGTTTCTTTTTCAATGTAAATACATACATAATCCTATAGCCTCGTTCTTTCACCGCATTTGTGTTTTTTTTTTGTAATAAAATTCTAATATAGTAAACCCGCCGCAGAGGTGTTTGATTACTTAGACTCTCTTGTTGTTCATACTGATGACCGGTATATGACTTCGTTCGAAATCAGTGTATGATGTCCACGTCTGGATTATATGGCCATTTCATTATATGATGTTTGTATGAGAATTCTCATACAGTGATCAGTTTTGCTAATTTCTAATTCTTATATATATATATATATATATATATATATATATATATATATATATATATATATATATATATATATATATATATATAATTTAAAAAATAGTAAATTAGGCCAGTAAACGCTAAAACATGTACAAGTACATATAATAAAGACACTTATTTGGCTGTTTACGAAAATTAGTTTCATGCTACCATTTATTCCAGGCAATGTTGTTGCTGAGTATTTTCTATCTCAAACAATGACTTCAGCATTTTACTATGTGCTGTATAGCTGTTTCTCTTTTTAAAAAATCCAAAGCAATAGGTGTATTTATATCGACAATTTGTCTTATCTCAATTATTTGTGTTATATTTGTAAACGGTTTTACTCTTTCCGTAAATTGCTCAAAACTGTAATTTTTAGATATCTGAAATATAAATTTAATTCACTAAGATATCCATTTAAATGTTTGTAATTCAAATTGAATGTCATAAACCTTTATAGTTGCCCAATATACAATTATAATGTCTTACCTTTATTAGTTTCTGTCTTAGAGAAGGTATGCACTTATGGAGTTAACATGTAGTTCATCTTCCTCTCTAAACTGCATATTAATTAATTTATTTATTTAGTCATTTATTTATTTATTTATTTATTTGTTTATAATTTCTATTTTCTTATTCATTAATTTTTGTGACTGAGTGGTCTTGAATCCTGTATGTCTATGTTTTGCAATTGCATCCAATAAATCGCAAAATACTTCAGTACGATCTGTTACTCTTTGAACCACTGGTTTGTATATCTTCTGAGTTCATATTATGCACAACAAAAGTGACAATATTGTTTCTGTAGTACAATGATGCTTTCAAAATTACAATAAATAACTTTAGGAACTTTAATAATGGTTGATAGTTTTCGAATTTTATAATAAAATCACTCATCAGACATTCTTATCAAAATTGCAACATAGTCTTTTGTGTTCTGAGATTTATGCTCTCTACAGAGAAAATTAATGAATTTTTACAAACTTAATTTCTTTTTTCATATATGTTTATTTGTGAAAAAAGTTTAGAAAAGTCTTTTGTTCTAACGTAATGGTACCTTTAAAAAATTTGTTCGTTAGGCCCATCATACTGAAATATTATTGAGATGTCAGCATGTCTTTCCTTTTATATTTCAGTTATTTTATCCAGTTTTGTAAGTTGATTCAACTATTTCATAAATAAGTTCAGATTATTAAGTTCAGATTTTACAAATTGTTCTCTTTCTACAGACCTTTACCTAAATAATGACTATTTTATCTATTTTGTATTTTGATAATCTACCTAAATGTTCCCTTTATTTATTAACATATATGTAATACCAAAACAAAAACCAACCTTCTCTAATTTGTGTCGTTATGCAAGCTATTTTATTATAACCTATATCAATTTCCCTGAGTAGTTGATTTGCGTAATATTCAACTATTATGTCATGTTATTCATTAATCATGTGTTTTCGCCTAGTACTTGTCCAAATTGTGTATAATATTGTCTAGTTCTTGTCCAAATTGTGTTTAGTATTGTTTAATTCTTGTCCAAATTGTGTTTAGCAATTTCTAGTTCTTGTCCAAATTATGTTTAATATTGTCTAGTTCTTGTCCAAATTGTGTTTAATATTGTCAAGTTCTTGTCCAAATTGTCTTTTGTATTGTCTTGTTCTTTCCATATTGTGTTTAATATTGTCCATTTCTTGTCCAAATTGTGTTTAATATTGTCTAGTTCTTGTCCAAATTGTGTTTAATATTGTCTAGTTCTTGTCCAAATTGTGTTTTGTATTGTCTTGTTCTTGCCCAAATTGTGTTTAATATTGTCCATTTCTTTTCCAAATTGTGTTTAATATTGTCTAGTTCTTGACCACATTGTGTTTAATATTGTCTAGTTCTTGTCCAAATTGTGTTTAATATTGTATAGTTCTTGTCCAAATTGTGTTTAATATTGTCTAGTTCTTGTCCAAATTGTGTTGTTCTTGTCCAAAGTGTGTTTAATATTGTCTAGTTCTTGACCACATTGTGTTTAATATTGTCTAGTTCTTGCCCAAATTGTGTTTAATATTGTCCATTTCTTTTCCAAATTGTGTTTAATATTGTCTAGTTCTTGACCACATTGTGTTTAATATTTTCTAGTTCTTGTCCAAATTGTGTTTAATATTGTCTAGTTCTTGACCACATTGTGTTTAATATTGTCTAGTTCTTGTCCAAATTGTGTTTAATATTGTATAGTTCTTGACCAAATTGTGTTTAATATTGTCTAGTTCTTGACCACATTGTGTTTAATATTGTCTAGTTCTTGTCCAAATTGTGTTTAATATTGTCTAGTTCTTGACCACATTGTGTTTAAAATTGTCTAGTTCTTGTCCAAATTGTGTTTAATATTGTATAGTTCTTGTCCAAATTGTGTTTAATATTGTATAGTTCTTGTCCAAATTGTGTTGTTCTTGTCCAAAGTGTGTTTAATATTGTTATGTGGCCAGTCATATCTACACTCATCTTGCTTTTGTATGAGTCGTTTCACAAGTTTAATTGATAGTTGACGTTTTATTTTGTACTAATGATCTCATTTAAATAGTTAATGCAAAAAATCGCCGTACATACTGTGCTCTTTAGAAGACATCAAAAATGTCTACAAGACATTTTGTGATAGTTCCGCTTAAATTATTTATTTTCATTCTGCTTAAATCAATTCTAGTTCAGACGTATTTCAATGAATATGTATTTATTTCTCACTTTTTGGTATTAGCGTGCCAATAATTAAAGCATTCACTTTTATTTATTTACGTTTTAATAAGTTCACTATATTTTTTAACTATTTGACTGTGTTTTAGCTTCATTTTTTTACGTCAGTTTGCACCGCTTATTTAGTAAGTAGAAGTCGTCGTTGATTGTGAACAGATAAGTATTTGAATACAGAGCGTTGCAATTGTGACACTGGTTAAATGAATCCGAAAAAACTCGGGGTTTTTTTTGGTGTACATATAAGAGAAAATCATGAGCATGTGTAGCCGTTGAAAAAGTAGCCCAGAAATACGGCATTGTCGAGCTAATGACAAGAGAAAGTGTATTCAATTCTGCCGAATTTTGAACCTCAGACTTTTCATTCTCTATCCATACGTACTACATATACGCAATGAAAACATGACGTAGAACACAGCAGATGCCTGAATCCCTATCTAGCTCGCATATTATTTTTAACTGAAACGAAACCAAAAGAGTCAGCAATCTTTAGTGATTCTCAGGATTAAAGAGATATTACTGGTTCCGTTAGTAACGTTTTGCAGTGAATCTTTCAATTAACTGTTATTGAAGGGGAATGGGGAGAAGTCTTCATTATATTTGCAAATAGCAATACGAAAGTTAATACTCAGGTGAACGAATGTGTGTATTTGTGTGTGTGTGCGTGTGTGTGTGTGTGAGAGAGAGAGAGACAGAGAGAGAAATACATTTTGACCATGTCAGTATTAAATACTTTGTAAATTTGCTTTTTTGAGGTTCTTTGAAATGAGGTTATGAAGAAATATTAGTCTAAAGTTTTTCAACAACCCAATGAATTATGAAATCTACTAATTCTTTCGACCATTTGTACTCGTTTATAAGACTATCTAATTGTAACCATACTGACTCCGATCTACCTTCGCATAATGCGCTGGAAGATTTGTTTAGTCAGTTTATCAGGAGTAATTAGTAAAACAAACATCCAGATCTGCCAATGCATTATGCGACGGCAGATCGGAGTGCGTTTTGTTTGCAATCTGTCTTATAAATGAATACATACCGGGTTTCGACATTCCCGGATATATAATGCCACTATATATCAGAAGTTGAAAGTGGACAATTATTTGTACTAATTTTATGTAAAGGTGGCAGAATTTATTCCACGATCTCGGTGTAAACAGCTAGACGTAATTTAAAGCTGCTACAATGTGTCTTCTTGATCAGTGCCTAACTAATGTTTAAAATGTTAGCAGCACTAGAACTAACGTTAAAAGTAGCTTAGTGCATAAATAAAGGTATTTCTTCGCACCTCTTGTGCATTAATGAGAGGTATTCTCATTTCATTTCAATCATGGAAATGAGCCCATTTTTTTTTTACTTTACCAACTTCCACCCTGAGATATCAGCAATCAATTATTTGACTGATTAAATCTAAATATGGCCTTTTCAAGCCGAAAATAAAAACGACGAAGCTGATTACAAATGTCAAATCTGATAAACATACAATTGCTCCAGGTTCACGCGAGCTGTTACTCGGCGAGATTTTCTCACACACCACTAGAGTTACATTACTTAAAAAGGGCATTATTATAGTAGAAAAGTGATTATCTGCAGAAACTGTCAAACTTTTTAAAACAATAAGAGTACTGGCTTAGATTGATAAATGATACAGACACATTTTCAACACTGAATATGGTCGAAGAAATCCAAGAGTGATTTGTCAATGACACGGCAGGAAAACTCACTTTTACCAGCTTAAAGCAGGCTTGGATCTGATTGGATTACTATTACAAGCGCCAATATTGTAATAAGACAAGCGTTAATGTGATGCATTAAGAAAGTAGGTGCCTTTTCGATATTATTGACTACTACACATATTTCATATTTAAGTCACTGACTGTCATTGCAAATTGCATCATTCTAAATAACAAATAACTGTCTTATGAAGGAAGGAAGAATGTAAACGACCAGATTAACCCATAAGGACATAGCCATAACTCATTAAACCCTGGCGCCACGTTTGTGCGTCTGGAGTTAGTACCCTACTTCCGAGCTCTGTAGCCGCAAGTACATTCAAAATACACCAAAATAGGTGGTACTACAGAGAAGTGGACCAATATAACTCTACCAGGATATTACAAAATATTGAGGAAAAAACGCATTTGTTGAAACCCGATTTTTTACACCATAAATTAGCCAGTTGTCGGAATTGGATTTTGTGTCCAGATTTTAGACATTTTGGTCTCATATCTAAGTCATCTCGGTCATAACTGTACACAGACAAGTTAATCCTTGCAATGCTAGGATAAGCTGGGGATTTCAAGTAAAAATTGGCCAGGATAATAAAATGATGGAACAAATAAGCAAAACAACAACCCTCCAACTTTTGCCCTTCTGCACATGCGCGAGCGAAAAAGCCAATCAAGAAAACACCAACTAGGCATCAGGCTAAACAAAGACCTTTTGGAAGCTGATTTATTGGATGTACTCAGAAGCAGTGCCCAAAATGTGTTTCCTGCTCACCTTTCAGGCGAAAATGACCAAAATCTACAAGGGTAAATGAGTTAAGAAGTGATACTCTATTGGTGATCGTTTATGCTCTCCATTCCTTACTAAAGTAAGAGCTAAGCGACGGTATCTCTTATTTGACCTACATCCCACGTAACCTTATCCGCCCTGCTTTCATTGGCGATAACTGCAAGCTTTCATGGGTAGCAACCACCAAGTTACACGCATCACGTATATAACTTATACCACGCTATTCTGAACATAAATCGAAAATAGAGATTAAATACATTCAAGGGGAAAAATGCCCGCCAATTAACAGGTTTACATTTCAAAGAAACAAATATTACTTGAAGATTAAAAGTGTTTCACTCATGCGAAGTTACTTTCTCTCCGGGGGGCCAGTAGTATTAGAAAACCAGGTTTTCAACTCACTTTGTTTTTTTACCCTCCAAACAAGTATAAATTATAGTCCTAAATTATCCCCCACCCCACCCCCTTTTTTTCCAAAATAAAACAGGGTTTTGACTCACCCTCCCCCACCTCTTTTTTTTCCCCCTACTACTACCTGTAAACAGGTATTTTGTAACCGAACAAAACAACAGGTGTTGGAATGTGATAAGCTCTTTACACAGAGGTGACTAATTTGTTAGAACAGCGCATGTGTGGAATACAATTATTCTAAAGACGGCAAACGGGTTTTACCACAAGATAACAGGATGAAAATTAAACTGTGCATTAGAACGTTTCAGTTAACAAGGTGGAAATTAAACTAGCATTAGAATGAAAATGATATTATTTTAGTTATATTATATCTTAAGTTTAGATAAAATTTTACGTTACTCATATTTTTTTTGATATTTTTTTTCATACTTGCTAACCCTCATTGGTAGAATGTCTGTTAACATATTATCAATAATACGAAATTCACGTAATAAATCATCCATATTATATTTGACTCCTCGTAGGTAAGACCGGATCTGATCAAGTAGTTTCTTGTAAGTTTTAATTGATGTTAAACATCCATGCTTTTTTATCAAAAGTCTTGGTTCTACTTTTTTACACGCCGCTGTAAGTGAAACACCAATAGCGGATATGATTAACAAAAAAGGATTTAACGATATCCCACTTGAAATTATACCGGAACTGGTCATTAACAATGGTAGATATGATATTACTCGAAGGATCTTGTTGTAGTATTTATAACATTTTTTAACGCACCAATGTTTTTTGTGATAATATTTGTAGTATTGTATTAGTGCGTCCACATCCTGTTCTGAAATATCTTTTGAAATATGATTAAAATCAACTATACTTTTTTTTCATTATAATATTTGTTTACATAGTCCTATGTTTGGTTAATCCATAATAAGAGCTGGTTGTTCAGCTATAAATTCCAAACACCAGAGAAAAATTGCTAATTTTAAAGTTTTATCAACTGGTTCAAGTACAAATTCTTCTTCAGAATTTTTGTTTATTATTACAGATAGTACTCCAGATGAGTCATCATTTGGATGACGAAATGGATATTTGGTAGATATTCTAAACTTTGCACTGCTAAGCACTGACAATCTATACACACCGGTAACTTCTGCAATATATTTAATAGAATTATTTTTTGGTGTCCACCTAGTATAACCGGATGCAACAGTATACACAATATTTTTAATCTGTTTGTGAGGAATTTTAACCATACTCGTTTTCTCAACAATATTCGGAATTCCACTAATAATATCATTGAGTTCTGTGTTAATATCATTAAATTTTGTGTTAATATTAGCGAGTGTAATGCCAACATTTGATGGATTTCCAAAAAATTCATCTCTAATTTTGTTTATGCTTCTGCGAAAACTTAAAAATGTGTTCACGTGACTGGTAAAATCAGTTTTGAGCGCTGTGATTTCATTAGTAATTGAAGCGTCCCAATCATTAACATATTTTTTAGTGACAGCATCCCCATCCTCAGTTGGGTTTCCAAGATCTGTAATCTTATTTTGTTTCATAACAATATTCCCACTAAATACATCACCATCTTTTTTAACAAAATCATTAACTGACCTACCAGAATCTTGTATATTACCTAGATTGTTAAAAGTAACGATATTATTAGCAATCGCAGCAGTATTTCGTACAACTACATCTGACAGTTGGATAAGTCACCTTGATAACCTTTTGTGGATAAGTCTTCTAATAGTGTTGCAATTTTGTATAGTAGCTCATTATTTACTATCCTAGATAAAATTATCAACACTAGTTTAATATTATACTAAACTTTGATACAGAGAGACTAGTGAAGCACAAACATAACAATGAACTTCCTGATTGTCATTATCTTATTGTTGGGCGAACTGGATCGGGGAAAACAAATTTGCTTATGAACTTACTTCTTGGTGATAATTTTAACTACGATAGAGTTTATATTTACACAATCAATCCACAGCAAGATAAGTATGAGTTATTAAGTGAGTATAATGACAAGCTTCGTGATGATCTTAAAGCTGGCGAAGATTTTTTATAATTAGGCAGCCAGAAGATCTTATTCCAGTTAATCAACTGATGCAGATGAACATAAGATAGTAGTTTTTGATGATATTCCGCTAAATAACATGAGATGAACAAAATAAGATCATATTTCTCACTGTCACGTAACAAACAGTGTAATTCTGTTTATCTCGCGCTCAAGGATTTTATAATGTTGACAGGTTTATTAGGCGAAATACGGGTTGTTTTATTTTATTTCCAGGACTGGATAATGTTGACGTTAGAAATATTGCAAGCGAGCAATGCGGTGGCGTGACAAAAGATAAGTTTATTGAACTTTACCGTAATGCTACAAAAGATAAATTTAACTTTTTCTTGTTTGATAAACTTACAAATGATCCAACTAAAATGTTTCGCTGTTGTATTAACAGTTACTTACAGTAAAGCGTTTCAATTTTATAAAATTTATAATTATAATAATGGACAAACGAGCAAGATACAGACAACACATAGAAGATCTAAAAAAAAATTGCTCAATCTCAGGCATCACTTAAGCAAAAAGTACAAGAAGCACGACGTGGGCAAGTAACTGCTACAGAAACAACAGCTACAATTTTCAAGCCGGTTACTGAAGCATTATTAGGTAAACAACCTGAAACTAAACCACTGTCAGAAGAAGAACTTAAACAACTGCAGGAAAAGGTTTGGTTGGTATTGTTAGAGAACAACAAGAAGCAGCTGCTGCAAAACTTGTTACTAGATCTGATGAAGAAAAAAAAACTGATTGAGGCACTTACAGCAAATATAGCTGATCCTGCGGTTAGACAAGCTGAAACAGATCGATTGATAAACAATCCGCTGGAACTTGAGCGAAGATTAGCAGAGTTAACAACGCAAGGAATAACAAATATTATAACAAATTTATCAGGAGACATAAAAGATATCAGAGAGGAGCAACAAAGAGTCGGTGATCTTACTGTAAAGTTTATGGAAGTTGGAGATCAAAGACTTCATTTTACAAAAGAGCAAATGATGAGATAAAAGGTAGTGAATATGATGATTTTTTAAACAAAGAAAATATAATAGATATTAATAATATAAACAAGTGGACTGATGTAGAATATCAAGAATTACTCGATAGATTAGATGTAATATTTAATGACGGAGTTACTGCTAAAGATGAAATAAACACGGTTACAGAAATTGATGATATGCTTCCACTTTATGATAGAATGAGAAACGGTGTCATTGCTCTCACGTTTAAAAAAACAGCAGAAAATAGTAGAGCAAAACCTTTTGGTAAAGGGTGGAGTTTTAGAAGGAAATTTTTTAATTTTGATAAATCTCGTGTAAAAAATATAGAGTAAAAACAGGAACTGGTGTAAAAGTATTTACTTCAACTACTGAAATGATAGGTAGATTAATGTTATTAATATCATCAAAGGAAGCTGGGAATGATAGTGTTGAACTTGATAATGAAATCATTGACATACTTGATCATCTAAGATCGAGTGAATTATTAACATCTGACGAATACGAAACTTTACACCGCGACTTAATCGCGGCGACTTAATTTTGTAAAATGATATAATATAAAAGGAATGCAAACAACATTATTACTAAACTCTAGCGAGTCTGCAGAAGATAGCGCAAATTTTTCAGTAAATTATATTCCACCTATAGAACTAGATCCTGCAAAACAATATGAAATTGGATTAATTTCTTGTACTTGCTGGAATGCTATACCTAACGTGAAAAATGATGTTAATGATGAAATGTGGTTTTTACTATGATTACAAGTACATCTCAATATCTACAACAAAAAAAATAAAAATTCCGCAAGGAGCTTATAATATTGAAGATCTAAACAAGACGATCAAAGAGCTCATAACAAAAAGCTGACGGTGTGGCTGATGATTTTGGATTAGCAGCTAATTATAAACACATTGCGAACTAGGATAACTTTGAAAAATATAGTTAATCAATCTTGAACCAAAAGAAAGAAGTATTGCACAACTGTTAGGATTTACTGAAAAAAATTAAAATGCACTTGATCAGCCTATTACATATGACAGTGAACTGCCAGTAAATATAACAGAAGTAAATACAATATTAGTAAATTGCTCTATTGCTTCTGGCTCTTATACATCAAAAGGTAGCAAAGGTCATACGATTTACAGTTTCTCACCCGAAGTCCCGCCAGGTTCTCTCATGCAAATAACTCCACGAGATATTATCTATTATCCTTTAAATGTGAAGATCAAATATCAAGTATAAGGATGCAGTTGACAGATCAGTCAGGAAAACAGTTGGAATTAAATAATGAAGTTGTAACTTATTATTTACATCTACGCGAGCAAAAGTAAAAATTATGCAACATCAAATATAATGAAACAAAGAAAAAAAGTTTATCGAAGAAAAATAGTAGGAGGATTTTTTGGAAATATATTCACTAAAGTTATTGAAAATATTCCAGGTATAGCACGTAAAGTTGCACCAATTGCTATTGACGCTGGTAAAGCTTTTGCAACTGGGGCTGCATCTGCCGCTGGGACTGCGGTGGGACAAAAAATAGCTAATAAAATAAAAGGAGATCCACCGACTGCATCTGAAATAAAACAAGCTATCTCAGAAATCGCTCCAACAAAAGAAACTCAAAAAGCTATGATAACAACAACAAAAAAATTATTATCACCAAAGGGCGAGCAGATCATACAAAAATTAATATCTAAAGTAACAGTGCCGCAATAAAATTTTATATAATCTAATAAAATAAAATGTCTGTTAAAAATTATCTCGAGTTAACAGAAACTTATGACATCGACAACGATGTGACAGAATTCGAGTTTGTTGAGTACCTTGATGAAAATTCTAACGAACCAAATAAAACTGGTATTAGAACCTTTAACACCAGAGACGAAGATGTATTTCTACTACTGCCACATAAGGCTATGTTAGAAGTTCGTGGTCAGATTATGACAGTAGCCAATCCACCTGCTGCAATTGCAGTTGGAACAGAAGTAGCTCTTATAAATAACGGCTGGTGTTTATTCAAAAGTGCTAGATATCAACTGCCAATCAAATATAGATGATATTTCAGTCATCTACAAGTTGCAAGTACAATTTTAAATATTATTTCGTTTTCCGACGATTACTCGAGATCAACTGCAACTAATATGATGTGGTTTAAAGATACTGGACGGGGTATAGCTGAATCAACAGAATTTTTAAAGAGAGGCGCTATAGTACATGGAGCTAATGCTGATGAAAATGCTGTAATTGTGAGAAATTTTCTCATTGCTAATGCAGACGCGCTAGGTATTGTCGCACCAGGTAGAAGACGCTACAAGGGTTTCTCTTACAGCAGCTTTTAATAATCTAAATATAACGCCACCAGCTGCAGATGCAAACGGTACTGCGATGTTAAATTTACTTCTTAACACACTTGACGTGAGAAATCCACGTTATAACGAAGGCTTTGCTAGGCGAAGAAAACTTGCAGCAGGATCACGTCAAATTACAATGATGCTTCCGCTAAGCACAATTTTCGGCTTTTGTCGCGATTATGATAAAGTATTTCGCGGAGTAAAACATACTCTTATTTTAGATCGAGCAGACCAAAACGATTGCTTGTTTAGATCTGGAGGGGTTGATGTACAGTTTATCATAAACAAACTCGCTTTGTGGATGCCACGTATAACACCATCAATCACTAAAATGTCAGAATTAAATAGTACGCTTGATAAACATACAAACAGAATTTACTTTAAGCAGCATAAGGTATATCAGACAGCGGTTCCAAATACTACTGACTACACATGGAGGGTCACAACAACATCAAGCGAACAACTGCCGAGAAATATCTTTGTCGTATTTCAACAACAAGCCCGACGAGGTAACCAACAACAAAATAATGCAATATTTGATCACTCTAATGTCAGACGAATATACGCTAGATTAAATTCAAAGCAATATCCAGAACGAGCTATCGAGTGCAATTTTGCTGATGATGCTAATAAAAATATTTCTCGACCGTACATGTACCTGCTTGACGCAATACAAAAATATCAAGATGTTGAAGATGGAACTCAAATATCAGCAGAGGAATTTCGTACGCTTTATCCTATATTTCATTTTGATGTTAGTAAACATAACGAGCGAGCTGTAGACAGCACAGCGGATATTGAAATTACCTGGACACTTGGGGCGGTTCCAGTAGCGCCGTTATACGTATACGCATTAGTGATTAGTGATAGATTTATCACGGTAGATTCTATTGGAGGTAAAATGACAGTTCAAGTTTAATCTACAGTTGTTATATAAAATGGCAAAATATTGTAAAAGAAGTATATTTGACTGATGGCCAAGTTAAAAAATTAGTAGCTGCTATTGCAAAGCGAGAACAGGTATCATTAAAAATCAATCCTAATATTTCTGATGGTGTTTTAACAAAATTAATGCTAACAAAAAATCAAGTAAAAAAGTATGATCGTAAAAAAACTTTTGTTTTAAATTTGAGTGCTGCACAAATGACAGCGATGGCAAAAGAAGGTGGTTTTCTTGGTCCAGCATTATCAGTATTAACTAGTACAATAATACCTAAACTTTTACCGGTGTTAGGAACATTAGGACTAGCAGCAGCGTCTGGAGCAATATCTGGCGCAACGAAGAAAGCAGTCGCAGGTAATGGTATCATTCGTGGAAGTGGAATAAAAAAAATTGTAAATTTTATGTAAATAATATATTATAATGCCACAAAAGAAAAAGAAATCACCAACAACAACAAAAAAAAAAGAAAACAACAAAAACAAAATCACCAACACCAAAATGCAAATGTATATGCAATCAACCAAAACAAGGAGGATTTATTCCGTTCGCTCCACTTTTGGCGGGACTAGCGGGAAGTCTGCTGCAAAATCTCTTAGGACGTGGTCTAACATTACCAGGAACTTTGATATCATTCATAAGTTAAAAGCGGTTCCTGGATTTCACGGAGTTTATTCTAAAGATGAGCTCGCAGCAATAAAATCACCATCAGCTGTAAGTTCGTGTGTTATTAATATACAAGATTTTAATGACGGATCCGGCACGCATTGGGTAGCAGTTTATAATAATAATTATTTTGACTCGTTTGGACTTCCTCCAAGCGATGTAATAAAAAAAGTATATGAACAAAAAATTTAAAAAGATATATTATTCATCAAATCAACTCCAACCTGTTGGAACGTCTGCTTGTGGATATTATTGTATTATGTTTATCCAACAGATGAGCAGAAATCTTAATTTTTTAAAATTTATTTTACAGTTTGACAAGCATCCTTCTCACGCTAATGATGAGATCGCAATTAATTTTATCTAAACTTACAAGTATAATAATGTCAACATACTGTCTCAAGTGTAGAACTAAAACAGAAAATATTAATGAAACAACAGAAAAAACAAAAAACAACAGGATAATATTAAAAAGTTTTTGTGCAGTCTGTGGAAAAAGAAAAAATATGTTTTTAAAGAAAACGTCCCCAGCGACAGTATCCTCAGAGATGTCGCCAGCGAAAAATTCGCTAGGATCTGGTTATCCTGATATTATTTTAGTCGACGACTAAAATAATAGAATGATATGCAACTGTGATTCTGACAGAGATTTGTGTCTTGAACAAAATAAAATTGTCGCATACTGTCAATGTTGTAACAACAGAGAAATAATAGGGTCAGGTATAGATATACATAAAATTATTGGAAAATTACCAAAACCAAAAGGCGGTTGGACATTGCCAGGTCATCGGTATACTGGTCCGTGGAATCCGCTAGATCAACAACTAGATGAAAACGACAATCCGTTGCCAGGCCAAGAGCCTTATAATCAAGTGGATGCAATAGCAATGCGTCATGATATCTGTTATCGTGATCATGAAAACTCAAAATTAGATTGTGATAAAGTAATGTTAGACGAATTACGTGATATGAAGCCAACAAATCTACGAGAACGTTTTGATAGAAAATTTGTTCAGGGAATGATAGGAGCAAAATATAAACTTGGACTCGGAGAGTCTCGACTCGGAAAAAAAGTATACGATGATCTTGCAGTCGAGCTGCACAGACCTAAAAAAAAAGTTTCCACGACGTAAAGTTGTCGCTAATGGTGTAGATGATATCTGGGCAATAGATTTGGTGGATGTATCTAATCTAGCTCAGTTTAACGTTGGCGCTGATGGCGCTCCAAAAAGGTATTTGTTTAATGTTATAGATGTTTTTAGCAAATACGCTTTCAGTGTACCTGTTTCGGATAAGACAGGGACTTCAATGACTGATGCGCTAAAACAAATAATAACGAGTACAGAAAGAAAACCAAATAAAATCTGGACTGATCACGTCTCCGAATTTTTTAACAAAAAGTTTGAACAGTTTCTAGAACAAAATAATATAAAAAAAGTATCTTACAGGAAACGAGGGTAAAAGCGTTGTTGTTGAGAGATTTAATCGCACGCTAAACGAGAAATTACACAAACATATGACAGCTAAAAACACCAACAGGTACATCGATGACCTTTCTCAAATCGTAGGTGAATATAATAACACGAAACATCGAACCATCAAAATGACACCTAAAAAAGCTGTTAAAAATCCGATATTAGCAAATGAAAACATGTACCGCAGACATAAATTTAAGGTTGGTGATAAAGTTAGAATTTCTTTGATGAAAAAGGTATTTGCAAAAGGATTTACTCCAAACTGGAGCGAAGAAGTATTTGTGGTTGATAAGGTACTTTAGCAGTACCTGTAACGTATGTTTTAAAAGATCTGGCAGGGGAACCGATCGTAGGTAGTTTTTATGAACAAGAACTACAGAAAACTGAGCAGGATGTTTTTGTTATCGAGAAAGTGATTAGAAAAAAAGGAAATAAAAGTTTAGTCAAATGGCGTGGGTATAGCGATAAATTTAACAGTTGGATCCCAACCAAGCAGATTATGATATAATGCTATTATAAATTAACTCATACTTTTGTTTGACAGATTACATTTTACTGGTTTACATAACGGTTATTAGATTCTGCTTACGATCGTTAGAGATCGTCATTAGATTAAAAATTTGACGAATATGAAATCGAATTTGATATTTTTCTGTCGGCCTGGAATCTTGATATTTAAGAAAGGTTTGATTAGCTGCCAAAACAGTTGTTGTTCGGCAACGGTAAAATTAAATTTTATTATTTGTTTAGCAATGTGATACTTGACATTATACCGTTTAGTTGTTGATCTGCTGTAATTTGATCTGTCAGCAACAGTGACTATTTCACCATCATCATCAGATTCATTGTTATATAAAATATCATCTTCACTATAACCAATAGATTTGTCTATAAAATCTTTGGAAAATGTGACCTCATCACTGACGACCTTATCGCTGGCGACTTTGTCGCTAGTATCTTCTTCGTAGAGTTCAGCAAGTCGTTTCATCAAGTCCATTATTATAATATATTTTTTATCTAATTTATTATTATAAGATGACTGATGAGATAAAATATCACCAAAAAGTTAATATAGTAAATTACAACGAACTAGCCGAAGCGGTAAGAAAATGTTTGTTGGGTTATAGTGTTGATGTTATTGTAATGCAAGGTGATTCTCATAAAATATTACTAACAGAAGCAGAAAAAAATAAAAATTAATGAAAGTGCAGTAACGACGCTAAAATTTAATCACGATGATATCATAGCATTTGCTCATCATTGCTTGACTAAAACCGAATTACAAAATATTATTGATCATCATATCTAAAACCAATCCTAGCATCGTATTCTCTTGAAAAAGTTGATTTTATTACTCCATAAGCTAAAAATTTTACGACTGCGGGATTTATCTTATAATATTTCGCCGCAGCTGTAATCGATTTGAATTTGATCTCCTCATCCGTTTCGAGGTTTTTTGAAATAACAGGTTTTATTGGACATCTAAAATTAATACCACCACCTCGTCCTTTTCTCACATTTTCCTGTTGCGTCACTAGCTCCAGATTTTCCAATCGATTATCAGTTTTTACGTTATTGATGTGATTAATAACAAGACCATTGGGTATAGATCCGTTGAACACCTCGTAAACAAACCTATGACCATAGATAACGAACTTGATTTGTTGATGTTCCTCTAACAGTTACCCTGATATATCCCATATTGCTAATAGTACCAAGAACTTTTTTAGTTTTTCTGTTTCTAATAATACCGCGATCGTTAGCCTCGTATAAATCAAAGACTGGATGCGGCTGAAACTCATCTTCTAAGGATAAATTTTCAATGTTGTCATCAGTGACTTTACCGTTATAATGATATACACGCTGTCCCTCTGTAATATCATCGCAAACAACGTGTAAATAAAATCTTTTCTAAAACATTGCAATCCTCTCGCATTATCTCCCTTTACACTAATCGTATAACCCGCTTACTTTATTTTGCCAACAGGTATTCTAGTTTTGATGTTAATAACCGAACCTAATACATTTCCAGCGTATAAGTTATACTTTGGGTGAACATGATAAATCTCTTGCTCACGTGCACTTGTCAGATTTACTGTCATTATATTATAGGCGATTTTTTTATCTTCAATTGATTTTTAGCGCATGCGCAGTGTGAGGTAAAGTTATACTTTGGGTGAACTTGATATGTTTCTTGCTCACATGTGTTTGTTAGATTTGCTGTCATTATATTATAGGAGATTTTTTTTATCTTCAATTGATTTTTAGCGCATGCGCAGTGTGAAAAAATTATCAATTAGATATGACATTATAATATAATAATGTTAAAATTACGTGATATAGCTAAGAAAAGCCTTATGGGAGAACCTAATAAAATAGCGACTGCTTTTGCAGGTTTTGATAATAGTTATCAGTTTGATAATCAAATTGTTTTAGTAAATTTTAATGCAACGAATCTTTACCACCTACTACAGACAACTGTAAAACATGAGCTCGAAAAACACAAAAGTATTAGATTATTTGTGCATTATCATGTTATATTTTCAAAGTTAGTTATAACGTAAGAATTAACTAACAAGATAATTGCAGAACCTTATATTAACGCAAAATCAAGACGTGCTTTGCTTGGGACTGATCTGTTATCACTATCTGATGAAATACACCAAGAAATCTGGAAAAAATAGAGGAATTCGCTCAATTAGGTTCGGGTTGGAAGTGTGAAATAATCAAAGGAATATTGTTTCACACGATGAAAAATAATGCATTACGAGGTAGTTCATACGTCGACCTGCCACCAAAAATAAAAGTAAAAGATGTTGTATAAACATCAAAAACGTAGATAACAAATGTTTCCAATGGGCTGTTCTTTCCGCACTATTTCCAGCAGAAAAATATATATCAGTCACGTGTCTAGATTAAATTTTAAAGATATTAACTTTCCTGTGGCAGAAAATCAAATACCAAAATTTGAAAAGCAAAATAATGTTTCAATTAACGTTTTCGGACTAGATGAAAAAGAGGATGTATACCCGAGATATATTTCAGAAAAAGCTTCACAATCGACTATAAATTTACTGTACTACAAAAATCATTACGTTTGGATTAAAAACTTTAACGGACTAGTTGGTAAACAGTACAATAAAAATAGAAACAAAAAGTTCTTTTGTTACCGCTGCTTGCATGGTTGTACTAACAATGAAACATTACAAAAGCATTTGCAGTACTGTAGTGATGTGCAAAGAATAACAATGCCATCTAAAAAGATAGTGTGTTACAGTTTGTCCATCATAATCACAAACTAAAAATTCCTTTCGTTATATACGCTGATTTTGAGTGTTTACTTCAACCTGTACTTGGAGTAGAAAATAATCCTAATCAATCGAGTACAAGAAAAGTTCAAAATCATGTTCCGTGTGGAGTAGCGTACAAGGTAGTTTGTTGTACTGATTCTAGATTATCTAAACCAATCAAATTATATCGTGGTAAAAATCCAGCTGTTTGGCTTCTCAAGCAGTTGATTAATGAAGTTGATAATATTACTTATCGTTTGAAAAAAGTAACGCCAATGTTAAAATTAACACCTCAACAAGAATCCGATCACGAGCAAGCAGAAATTTGTCATATTTGTGAAAAAGCTTTTGACGATGACAAAAAAAAGTACATGACCATTGTCATTTGACTGGACAGTATCGTGGAGCGGCTCATAATCAGTGTAATTTAAAATTTCATGCTCCAGATTTTATTCCGGTTATTCTTCACAATTTTCGAGGATATGATAGCCATATTATAGTAGAAGCTTTTGGTGATCCTGATATAAAATCTCGTCTAAAACTCGATAACGTCATCAAATGCATCCCAAAATTTTGAAAAGTACATGTCAGTTACGCTAGGTAAATTGCGTTTTATTGACAGCCTGCAGTTTATGGCAGCCTCGTTAGATGAGTTAGTGAAAGGTTGTAGTAAATTTGATAACCTAAGAGACTGTTTTGGAGATAAATTTAATCTACTAGCTAAAAAAGGAGTTTTTCCATACGAATACCTCGACGACTGGAGTAAATTTGATGAAATATCTTTACCTGACAAAGACAAATTTTACTCACAACTTAAAAATGAAAATATAACTGATGATGAGTACAGGTATGCACAAGATATCTGGAAAGAGTTTGATTGTGAGACTTTTGGTGATTATCATGATTTATACCTGAAAACTGACGTGTTATTATTAGCAGATGTTTTTGAAAGTTTTCGTGAAGTGAGTTATAATAATTATGGACTAGATCCTTGCTGGTATTATTCTGCCCCTGGGTTGTCATGGGATGCTTTGCTAAGTTTAGTAAGGTAAGGTTAGAATTACTGACTGATGTTGATATGTTCAATTTTATCGAAAAAGGTATCCGAGGTGGTATTAGCGTGATAACAAAAAAATATGCTGAAGCAAACAACAAATACCTGAAACAGTATAACCCTGACCTTCCTTCGAAGTATATAATTTATCTAGATTGTAATAATCTTTACGGTGGTTCGATGGCAGAACCAATGCCTTTTAGCGGATTTCATTGGATCACGGTTGATCGATTTCTATCAGAGACAGAAAAAAAGATACCCGACGATGTTTCCTATTTCGTTGAAGTTGATCTTGATTATCCAAATTCGCTACACAAATTACATAACGATTACCCTTTCTGTGCGGAATCGATGGTAATAGATTATAGTTTGTTATCAAAAGAACAACAAGCGTTAGCATCACCAAGGCAACATTCCATGGTCAAGAAACTAGTACCAAATTTACTTGATAAGAAAAATTACGTTTTGCATTACAAAGTTTTAAAACAAGCAGTCGATGCTGGTCTTGTGTTGAGAAAAGTTCATCGTGTACTAAAATTTAATCAGTCGCCGTGGATGAGAGGTTATATTAACTCAAACACTTCAAGAAGGGCTGCAGCAAAAACAGAGTTTGAGAAAAACTTTTTTAAACTGATGAACAATTCCGTTTTTGGTAAGACGATGGAGAATATTAGGAAACGCGTAAATATTGAAATAGTTAATGATGTCAATCGCAGAAACAAACTTGTGTCAGACGATGATTTTGTGAGCATGAAAATATTTAATGAAAATCTTGTTGCGATACAAAGAAGAAAAACAAATCTAAAACTAAACAAGCCGATCTATGTTGGAGCTGCAGTGTTAGATTTATCAAAGTGGCTGATGTACGATTTTCATTACACTTTTGTTAAAAATCAGTGGCCGGCTAGTAGATTATTGTTTACTGATACTGATTCGCTCGTATATGAAATCGAATGTGAGGACATCTATCAGGACATGTACAATAATCGACATCTGTTTGATCTTTCCGATTATCCACGTGACAGTAAATTTCATGACGACACAAATAAAAAGGTTATTGGTAAGTTTAAAGATGAAATGAACTCGAGCGCTATCAAATACTTTATCGGATTACGTAGTAAAATGTATGCCGTATTGTTAGACAATAATAAAATAACGAAAAAAAGCAAAAGGTCTGCCTCGTGATTTTGTTAAAAAGTTTATGAAATTTGATGACTACAGGTATGCGCTTGATGGTGGTGTTAGTTTTATGAGAGCTATGGCAATTCGAACTAATCATCATAAACTCGAAACAGATGTCATTATCAAACGTGGATTGTATAATTTTGATGACAAACGCTATTGTGAAAATGGGGTAGATACATTTGCCCTTGGGTATTGTTATGATGATAGATCTATACTCGACATTATCTTTTCCAACTGAAATTTTATCTAAACTTATAAAATAATGTTTGAAAATTTGACAATGACAAATAGCTACAATAGTAACATCAAATATCTAATGATGGACGGTAAACAATTGACAGTTGAATTTAATAATGAAACATCAGGTATATGTTTTAATGGAACATGTGACAAGTTAAAACTTTCGCTCATCAGATCTGATAACAGCGAGTATTTCAATTATCTCGAACAATTGTATCAAAAGTTGCTAGCGGAATTTAAAAACTTTCACAGCCCCATTAGCCAACAAAAATATACTAAACTCACAATTGATCTCGATCGGTCAAAGTATATTTTATCAACAAAAAATATCCTCTGAACAAACCAGAAATGAAAGATTTGTTTGAGTCCCGTCGCTGTGTGAGCGGTAAAGTAAAATTTAGTATCTATAGTCGTGATAGTGAAGTATTTTTAATATCAACAGTTGAAACATTAATCATTGGTAATGAGATATAAAATAATATCATTTTCATTCTAATGCTAGTTTAATTTCCACCTTGTTAACTGAAACGTTCTAATGTGGGAGTTTAATTTTCATCCTGTTTTGATAAAAAAATTTGTGGTTATACTTGTTTGCCGTCTTTAGAATAATTGTATTCCACACATGCGCTGTTCTAACAAATTCCTTATCACTTCTGTGTAAAGAGCTTATCGCATTCCAACACCTGTTGTTTTGTCTGGTTACAAAATACCTGTGTCTACATATAGTAGTAGTAGTATGAGTATGTTTGGGTGTAGGGGTGGTATGGGGGTTGTGGGATTTGGAAAAAAATTTAGGGGGGGGGGGATAATAGATAAAGTATTAGATTAGATATGATAAAATAGATTAGATGTTGTGATGGATTGATAGATAGATAGAAATATCAGATAGATAATGGATGGATGGATGGATGGATGGATTAATGGATGGATGGATGGGATGGATGGATAAGCATATTATGGATGATATGCATGTTGAAAACAGACAGACAGTCAGACGATAATGATAGTAGATAGATATTTAGATCTAGATTTAGATTATAGCGTAAAATAATATAGATAGATAGTTGGATAATAGAATATTTATTGAACCTGAATAAGTATTGCGAATAATATTGATATCGTTATTGTTTAATAATCATTACAGAAAGCGTGTATGTTGAACAATTCCTATATTTTGAAATTCCTCCAGTGTCTAACCAGTTTTAAAGTTGAGAGAGGTTAATGGATGTTTAAAATTTTACAAAAGATGAGAAAAATTAAATTTCTATACATTTAACTTGACATTAAATATATTAATATTTTATTAATTTGGATTGTGATTAAATTTTCAAATCCATATTCAATGGAAAGGAATGTCGATGATGAAGAAAAAAATAAGAGTTCGAAAATATAAATTTTTCTGATTGAAATAAGTGTCACACTGGATGTCCTTAAGGTGTGGTAAATTATACTTTTCAGAATGAATTCTAAGATGTTTTTGTTGCCATTTGAGACTGAATAAATATCAAAATTTCCAAATTTTAACCCATCATGTCAGTAACATTTCAATATCAAGAAAAGATAAAGCTGCTGTTATTTTTTTGTCAAAATTAAAACTGGATGGATTTATTTATTCAATCTACATCTCTAAAGATTTAACAAATTCTTTGATCATTATAATATTTACTTTATTTCCTTGTATTAACTAATGTCCAATTTGCTCCATGTCATAAATATATGTTCTATGTCATTTCAGTTACGTCCAATTCAATTAATAAACTTGCAAATAATCTTGTATTAAAATTAAGTGCAAATTTTTGCTATGGTCATGGGCTATGCAAAAATTCATCAATGAGTCTTAATTATCTAAATGCATAATTTGACGTTTTTGCACCTTGATATTTTAGTATCAGAAACTGGCATTTTTTAATTTTGTTTTGAATTCGCCAGATATTTTTCATTGATGAATTGAAACATTTAAAAAACCTTCCAAAATTCATATAATACTGTTTAAGAACATTTTGGGTCGCTACGATTCCTGACTTTATACATTTAGTCTGTTAATTCTATTTATCTAAATACCAATGAAAATCATTGAAAATCAAATTTATACACAATATTAATTGTGCACATACACACATATATTCTTGATATTATGTTTAAAATGTGTATAAGTTAGCTCCTAATAAACTCCCATACCTAATCTTATAAAAATAGTTTGTACATTTTTACTAGCAGATAATTCAATAGTTTTTAAATTAAAAAAAGGTCAAGTCATTGTTTACCTAAACTGTCTTAGGTTGAATTTTCATTTCAGTATGTTTCAGGACATGGCAATTTAATTATTGAATTGATATTCGGTCAGTAAAGATTTCTCTTCTCTACTACTATCTTTCACAAAGGTATATCTCATTGAAATTTCTGAATAGGAATTTATAATCTCTAATATATAAATGTGCATAATATTGATATCAAAATATTTTAACAATTTATATATATATAAATATTATATATATATATAGCATATAGTATATATTGTGTCCAGTTAATCAAATAACAAAAAACAAATGTATACACGATCGGTACAAATGCATTTTTAGTGTACTTTTTTTCTAAATATTACATTTATACGTATACATTATTTCATATCCATTTGTGCATATTTTTAAGTTAACTGAAATGGAATAGTTTTCCAAGTATCATCATAAAAAATTTCTAAAGATTCTCTAGTTTGAAAAAGCTTCCATTAAACATAGAATTTTATTATTGATCAATTAAGTTCGTGTCTGTAATGTGTTTTAATGTGTGTATCCACATGTGTGTGTGTGTGTGTGTGTGTGTGTCAAAATGAGCAAATTTAAAAAATTTTAGTTACTAAAACCAACTAAATAAAAGTTATTTTAGTATTATTGTTTAAAGTAGACTACATGGGCTTTTTTCATTATATTGCAAATTGCATCAAGTCCATCTTGCATTGGCATAGTAAATCCATATGTATGCATTAATTGCAATGAACATAACGTTTGACCTGGAACAAAATATTTCGTCATTATTAAAAAAATTTCCTTCGCTAATAAAATTTAATTTATCAGTTATCGCTATTTTGCGAATATTACATCTTAACAAATGATTTAAATATGGATTTTAGTAAGTTTTATATTTTATCAATATTGTAATATATTGGCTCAAAAATTTGAATTATCCTCCTTTTTGATGCGACTTTTTAAAATTGGTTTTCTTTAAATTTCATACAGAATATGTTAGAGGACTGAATTATACTGTAATTTCAAAAGTTTTTAAGAGAATAATAAAATAGTATTTCCGTCTTATTAATCAAAATCTGTTAAAAATGCCACACATATATACAACACTTAAGTTTTTTATAAATGATTTAGATTAATATAAAATAGTATATTCTCGTTTTAAATTACCATCTTTTAAAATGTGGAGGTATAACGCAATATTTCGTAATTTGTTATTTAATTTTTGCAATGGTATCATTATATTCATATTTTTAAATAGAACATATTATAAATGTTTTGGCATGCATGTTGTATTAAAAAATCGATTAATTTTCAAAATCTTGGCTTCATCTGCAATTCAAAGAGATTGCAAATAAATTCAAAATCACTTAACGGAAATTTTGATATATTGAATTGCGCATTATACTTTGGCAGATTGAACAATTTTTTTACCAATATTTTATTCCTTCGGTTCATATCATCTTATCTTTTGAATTCAAATTAAATACGTTTCTTTAATTTGACATTGAAAGTAGCAGAAATCCTGCTATCGGACATTAAAAACATTACAAATTAGCAGGATGATATGATTTAGAATTTTGTTTACCTTTTCAATAGCTGAATGTTTAACAAAACAGTAAGCTGAATTAGAAAGGAATAAAACATGGAGACATTATATTGATTTTGATTTTAGTATGTACGTCCATGCAAAAGAAGTGCATGAATTGACTATGTTTTTATAATTGAACTAATTTTCCTATGAAGCAGTAATCATTGAACAAACAACTTTTCTCATAAATGAAAATTTACATGAAAAGTTTATTAAATGAAAGCTACATTGCATTAAATAAGATAAATATTTACAAGAATGATGAAATAAATGTTAAAGTTTAATAATATCAACCTGATATATGTGAAATCAGTTGAAAAAGCGTAAGAAAATTTTACATTTGTTCATTTATAATTATATTATTGTGCGAATATTTTTTTTCCATTGCATCTTTGTATAGGTGATTATCACATCGTCTTCAAAATCATTTGTATGCAGTATTCAAATTTATGAAGTCATTCTGCTAATGAACCTGATTTGGCAATAAATTTGATTTTTACTGTAAAGCCATTCTTTATTTTAGTTGATTGGAATGTAAACAGAATTGTGACGTCAATTAGGACTCATTTTAAAATTCTTACAGATTATTGGCCAAATTTATGTAGCTATCAATGTTTCCAAATTATTTTGATAATTATAAAATTATGAAAAACACTATATTTATTCCATTGAATACAAATGTTATTTTCTTTACAGTGCATTTATGTTACAATGTTTATCTTTGTAACTAATTTCCTTTAATGAATTGCAGGGGGAACATTCGATATAGCGAATTGCCTGTATTATCGATACACTGTCCTTAAAATGTTGTAAATAACTAAAAAAAATTAAATACATTTAACTAATTGGATTGTTTAATAATGTTAAATTTGATAAATGGTATAGACGTGATCCTTGTTCTTTAAAAAATATAATGCTTCAATTCACGATGCAGTAATGAAATGCTTTGTGAGCATTTTTGTATTCATTCATTACAAATTTTTGTCAATTGTTAAGTTGTATTTGCTGCATGTATGTGTAACAAAGAAAAGAGTAAAGCCAACAAGCTTTGTATATTTTAACAAAGCAAATTATTTCATAGACAACAATTTAACGTGTTTTTTGTAATAATTATGTACTTGTTTTTGGATTATATTCGAAATTTTATTATAAGAATTATAAAAGTGTATTAAAAAATATATTAAATATTAATTTGAATCATCTGTTCGAGTCCCGAAAATCGAACATATATGGAAGGCATGAATGTAAACATTTGAATATTAGTATCAATATACAAAATGTTTCAATAATTCTTCAACTTATGATGATACAGTCTTTGTTTCTTTGAATAATTCCAGAATAATTTGACATTTAATATCTTTCAGAAATTAACATTAATTAAAAAAGTCATATAGAACTTGTTGATGTATCATGGAGTATAAATTATTAAATCCAAAAAATTACAGGACGATGAAAAACAATATTGGCAATTATTAAAAATCGCAAGAGTTCCTTATTAGGTGATTCAATAATTGTCCGAAAAAAAAATATTAGACTGTGTTATTTAAAAACCCCAAAGCCTCATGCAATTCTATGATGTGAGATTGGTCATGTGATCTTACTTATGTAACTTTGGTATTTCCGCCATGTATAAACTACGCTAAGAACCATTTAAAAAAAAGGTATGTTTACACACAATTGATCACGCAAAAAAAGTGTCCTCTGATACTGTATTCTAATATGTTGAACTTCCTTGTTGACATTGTATGCAAATTTTTTTCAAGTATTTGAACTAGTATGTATATGACAATTCTCCGTAATACTACTTAGTCGTTAACAATGTATTGTAGATAAACTTTGCTAATGTAAATATATTTCATTACTGATAAATGAATTTCGAACTTTGTGATGATAAAATAAGTCATGGATAAAATACAGGTATTTGAATGAAAATAATGACTAAAAGAATTGTAAAATTACACACAAGTGTAATTTATTACAATACAATGAGCTTAACCTTACTAATTTTATAATGCAAACCTGTAATGTATGGACCATAGCGATATTTCTGGGATGACATGCAATGCACCAAAAGCCATAATAAATGGGTAGACATGGCTAATTTAGTACAACGAGCTCATCTTAATGCAGTAAAGTATTGTATGTATTGTCAAGTTCGTTGCTTATGCTCCACATTACGATATGAATGCTGTGCCGTCCAAATATGACACAGCACTCACAGACTGCAACACTTTTAAACCCTAAATATGTGAGTAACATTCTCTTCGTTTAAGTCGTACATTATTTGAATGTGTAGTGTGTTTTCTATATTATGTTATATTCTAAACAAGGGCGTTGATTTGATTATTGTATAATATATATTTATATATATGTATGGTTTGTATTTTGTATGTATATATGTATGTATGTATATGTATGTATGTTGTATGTATGTGTATGTATGTGTGTATGTATGTATGTATGTGTGTGTATGTATGTATGTATGTATGTATGTATGTATGTATGTATGTATGTATGTATGTATGTATGTGTATGTATGTATGTATGTATGTATGTATGTATGTATGTATGTATGTATGTATGTATATGTATGTATGTATGTATGTATGTATGTATGTAAACGTTTTCCGTATATACGTCTTCACTATTTTAACATACATTCTTCGTTTAATCGAGCGGATTATTTCTCGCTCAAATGGCTTAAATTTAGCAAGTTTTCATGCTGCACAGTAATTAGGTGCCTAATTTAATTTAATCTTTCGTATTAAAATATTTCAATGGAGATTGAAAGTTTTACTTCGTGATATTTATTACAACTATGTGTGGTCTTAAACTAAATAAAAGTAAAGAACGGAAACTAACAAGGTTTGTAAAATTCAACAAATAAATTTACTTTCCATACTTTAAAAGTTAAACTTCAAATTAATTTACAATACTGTGAATTATTCCCAAAGAGTCCTGGAAAGTTCTATCATAAGTTCAAATCTATATATTTCCAAAATATTTTCAATGATTGTCCAAATAAAATGCAACATTGTATGTGTGTGCCTCTTGTCTTCGAATGTCTAAGGTGCCAATGGGCCTGAATATGGCACTGTTTTACCAATCATTTTAATGTATCACAATAATATAATCCAAACCGTATTTGACTGAAATTCACTATAATTTCAAATTATGAACTTCAATCCATGAAGTGATAGATCGGCACTTTGTAATTCCAGTGAATAATTAAATAATTAATCCACTCAAATTAAAAACTGAAACAACAAAAAAACTAATGATTCCACATCCAATGCTACTAATAAATGAGTAATTTTCAAATAATCAACATTGATATAAAAACCTAAGACACAATAATAGAGATAGGATGTAACAATATTGAGGTTGTCACACGTTTAAAATTTTTTCAAAGAGAAAAACCAATATTCTTCATCATTCATATAGAAGCAAACATTAATGATGATCTGGATATTTAATCTCTAATTATAGAGAAATATTAGCTCTGTATTATGCTGTTTACAAAATATGTCACTGGTCAGTAGACCATTAACTTGATTTTTACTAGGGTCAATCGCTATAAACAGATATGCATAAACATAATCATTGAGAAAAGCAACACATAAAAAATTACATATACATAACAATTTTAAGATGCTGTTCTTGAAGCATTGGCATTTGATCAAATCTTAACATTTGTTTTCTCTCTCAACTGTCAATCCGTCCATCATTCCGATGTCCTCAATGTCTCCATTACATTTATCACTGATTTGGATTTTTTATTTGTATTTTTTTAAATCTTTCAAAATTTTTACTGGTTATAAAGTGGCGCATTATACATTTAACTAACTTCTAGGACTATTTTCTCACGCGCATAAAACAAAAGCAAAGGTGCATCGTCTGAACTAAAATGACGAAATTATTTCTTCAACTTTCTTCACAAAATTGTTTCATTAAATAAAAACTTGGTTCAAAACAAACTCTTAAATGGGTAATGATTTAGTATTAACATTATATCTCGTCAAGGCTCGACGCAAATGCCGGTTATTATTCAACTCTTTTCATAAATTTAATATTATATATCATCAGATCCTCCATATCTGAACCTTAGAAAATCGCTAGTAACAATTAAAGAGGCTACTTGTTGTAATCATTATATTTCAAAAGGACCTTTTCTGTTTGCTCTTTTTGTATTGATACTTAAGGTGTGAAATATAGCAAATTATTTGAGAAATATGTTTCGTAAGTTTTCATTTCTATATTTTCAAAATACGATATTTTCAAATATTATAATAAATATTATCCTTATCTTTTTGATAGTGAAAATGTAAGATTTCCCATCATGCTTTGCAATGCTTAATTGCGTATGCTGCAGAAGTTATATCTGCAACATAAAGAACAGCATTTTGTGAGCTCGAACAAATAAATAGAAAACTGAATTGCATTTCAGACATGGAAATTATGTTTTCCTGAAGAAATCTGACTCGTTGCCTTTCGCATTCTCTATAAAGTTATTTTTCCCTTACTCCTTGATAACAAATTAACCCACTGAGATGCATAGCTGAATCGGACTTGCTATGTAAAAAAAAATATAATTTACTGTTAGAGAGTAAATCTTCCCATCCGATTCCCTATTATGTCACTGAGATTTATATGAAAGTGGGGTTATTTTCGAAAAGGGTAGATGTTGTGTTGTGCTTAAATGCGAGTTTGTTCTGTAAGCTTTGATTTTACCATGTCCCTTATATATAAAAATTAAGTTTTCTTTTCCTCTGTAGATATATTTCTTCTCATGGTATCATAAACGATCAAATATATCCGGTTATTAACGTCTGAAAGAAACTATTTCAATATGTTTGTCGAATATAGTTTTTGTAATGTTCTTGCAGCGATGAATATATCCGGTATTAAAGTCTTCAAAGAAATTATTTTCCTTAGTATAGTTGTTTCCTATCTTAAACAAATTCATTTTACTTCTCATGAATTTACATTTCTTGGAAACTGCATCATCTTTGCTTTATCGAATAATTTGATATAGCACAAAATTCAGGTTCACCAATAATGTAAATAAATAGCAGGTGAAATTAATAAGTTACTACCATTTCAAAGATACACTGAATTCTACATGAGGCACCGATAAAGTAGTTCACATTGCTTAGTAAACTACACCATTTAAAAACTAAAGCATATATTAAATCGTACTATTCACTCTGACCGACATAAAACTCTGTTCATTCAATAAAATTGAAAGCATGTCTTATTTACACAACTGTCTCGAATTTATTGATATTCATTTCTGTCTGTCGAAGATCCCGCCAGAACTTCACATTAGACACATGCCTGACCTTGACCTTTTCACGCTAAATCTGGTTAACCGTGACTTACTTCACCAATACTACCTGTTTCAACTACTATCACGTGAATTAGGCTGGAAATAACACAACTGAACCATGTAGTTTATATGCCGTAACTGTAGTCTGTTTGGGTATAGAAATCACCACTATGCATTTAATCAAGCCTGCATATCAGATCAGATCACTATTATAATATCAAACAGCCTATAGTTAAAATCGAAATGTATTCTGCTAAGTAAATTGTTCCGGCTTGATGAAAAATGATTCCCATGTTGGCTTTAAGATGGTACTGGTACAAATCAGGGTGGTACCAACTGTCGATTTTATATGTAGCTCTTAACAAGAATTTCAGAAACATAATAACATTGTGCAAACATAAAAGATTAATTGGTTAGAAGTAGTGTTTACTAATACAGTACCACAAATATGCATTCGATAAGTGGAACGAAATCACGTCGATGTTTGCATCGTATGTTATGTCATCGATCACTGTGTTGAAATTCCGCAACCAAATCACCGCGATCAGAACCCATCACGTATATGATAATAAATCTTATCTTGAACACAACCACCAAAGATGGTCAAATACGCTTCTAGATAAAGACTATTATCATTTAAAACTGTATTTTTATCAGCGACAAGATAATTGGATGATATTGAATATGTCATATATGTTAGAAAAGATTTCATCAGATTCATGAAGTATTAGAATTTTTTAAAAAGCGAATTATTATTACCAATGTTTAAATCACTTATCGAGGTGTTGAAGCTGCAACACCATCAGTATATTCTTTGATTGAGACCCTTGAAACGCCAGTCTTTGATTCCCCCATTTTCACTGACCAAAGCCAGATTATTTTTAACATTACCTCTCAACCTGTTAACAATATCTTCCAGTAAATGTTTCATGTTTGTAATTTTTGCACCATATATGCAACCCAATGAGTGCAATGTCCTGTTATCAAATCCAGATTAATAATGCCTGTTTCACATGTGAATGGCACCATCGATGTAAGTTCATTTCGCATAAATTCACCTCAGTAATGCTTCGTTGATTTTACCAGGAAATTGCAAGGAAATCAAAACTGGTTAATGGATTCGTGTTCTTTTGCAGGCTGTATAAGGTAATCGAAGACCTCTTCCTGATGGTATTAGAAGGTTTGTTGCTGTTAATCGAAGGTCTTTCCTTTTTAATTCTCTTAGGTCTTACTCACAGCCATTCCTGATCTGTTCCGACAGCCCCATACACCGCCGCTTTAGCAACCGCTACAGTTGCTGCTGTTAACAACGCCGGGATAGAAACACTTGATGGAAATATTCCACAGCTCTTATTCAATTCATCGCCCCGAGTTAGAAAGTTTTAATGTCTCGGTAGTATTATTTTGTTTTGCTGCGTTAAGTTGATTAACTTATGTTTGGGTCAACCACACTGGGACAATTCTAATTAATGTTTTTGGAGAGAGCCTTAACGTAAACCCTGCTCCATTGCTTCATTTTCGTTTCTTATTTTCCACAACTGGTTTTCATTAAGGCCAACCTTCACTTCATGATAGGACATTACTATTTACAAAATATAATAGACTCAATTACTCTATAAATACTCTTCAGGCGCATGAAAGAATCTCATTCGACAACAACAGATCTTGCCGGAAAAAAATCATGGTATAACACCTATAACCGAGGATGATATTGGGCCCACCTACACGTGCATTACAATACATGTCGACAATGAACTGTCCGAATAACTCCAGGTATTGCAATTAAAAGTAATTTGTAAACCAGTGTCAATAATTTGATGTCGGTCCGTATGACCACCAAATGTGATATGCACGTGCGGTTGGATTATCTGCATGTCATCGTACTCTTTTCTTGATCATTATCTCGATTTATATTTTGTTCTTGGTCATTTCTCGATTTGTATTTTGAAGCGCCATACACACGTACTTATTTGCCGTGTAAATTGTCCTACTGTGACACAAGTTTCGTGCGCATCTGTGGTATGTGCCTGAAACGACAGCGTAGAAGCGCTTCCAGATTGTATAAACGACAACAGAAACGAGATTTTGTAGTCCGATTAGAACAGACACCAACAAAATCGCTGTTTATAATACAATTATACCCGTACTCCAAACTGCACTGTTGGAATTGTTCTTACGAACTCATGTGACGGTGTTTTTCGCCCTAAGAATAACCTTGCGATCATTTCATCAAAACCCAAATTACTGAGGAAAGCCGCTCACGAAAATCGTAATGAGTATTCATGCAGTTGCATTGGACGCTCTAAATATACAAGATTTCAAGTCCAGTTACAGCCAAGGAGAGTAGCAAGAAGAATAGCAGGTGCGATCTGGATCATCAGATTTGTCTTTGTTAAACATCATAGATGGACCATTGGATTTCTCAAATCGTCACAGTATCAAGCGAGTCCAAAAATGGTCGTGGAAATGTCAGTTTTGTCAAGAATTGCTTCAGTTTCTTATTCGTTCATGAAATAAGGTGTGCTGTTGAAAAACGCCATGATACCATTATTGATAAATTCATGTTGGTCATCAGCAGGATAATTAGCATTGACGTGGTGCACAAATCTCGGACCAATTTCGAAGAGTGCTTTACATGGAAAAGAAACTTAAGTTGTCTTGCACTTGATATTTTGTTTTTGTTCATTAATATCCCTAACAGGTTCTAATTAATACTGAACATCTTTTACTTCGATCCACAAATACAGGCGCGTAAATTCAAACTCCTGTATTTCCATATTCTTTCGTCGATCCGAAGCAACATCGTTAATGCTATTGTGACTCGCGTTACAATGTTGAAGCAACAGGTGCAACACGTGTTGTTGGTGCCCCTGCAAACAAACCTTGAACAGCATCACCAAGGCCAGTTCCGTAGTATGTCATACAAACGGGTTACCTCGCGTTAAATTGTATATGTGTCAACCGATCATTATCACATGAATGATATACAGGCGACGATGAAGTAATTTTTATTTAATTATCTGCGTCCACTGTTGATGAGAACCCAACCAGTATGTAACACTGAAAGGTTTCAAACCATCTTCCATAACTAGCACTGATGGCATCACATGCTAAATTGATTTGAATCGCTGAGGCAATCCTGGAAATGTCAGGCGCACTATTATATCCCATGTGTAAAATCACTTTGATCTGGAATGTCAGCAGGCCAATCTAAAACTGATCTTATTGATAATCGTTGCTGTCAACCATATAAAGTGCTAAAAGATTAAGATGACAGACCCGAGTGTGTGAGAACTCATGTCACGTATATAAATTGTAGCATCTTCGTCACTAAACAGTGTGATTTTTTGGCGTATTTCTTCATTGATTGATTCTATGTCGTAAGTGCCTGCACACCTCAATATTATTCCAGGTGGCGCCACTACCTGATGAAAACAAAAATGAATTATCTGCATCAAGACCACCAAATTGTTATGACCGGTTATTAGGCCAACTGTAATCAATTGGCAGAACTCTATTCCGATTCCATGTGGTAATCTGTGTAGGAAAGTCATCGAACTCAGGTTTCATTAAGGAGATTGTGATCATCGAGGTAACGCTATGGATTGTCTTTACAACATTTCCTTGTATCTCTGTGTTGATTTCATTAAGACGCAGTGTTTCAACGCCCTCGTTTTGATCAGAGCTCATCATCGAAATCGTAATAAAGGCCTTGATTGATGTCTTCAACAAGTTCATGTATTATCGCGCGGCCTCATCGATTACTTCTTTTGAGTTGTTACCGGCAGTAACTGTTTAAATAAGTGTTTCCAATCAATCCACAAATTCATGTACAGATAAGCATATGAATTCTAGTTGTTATGGCAGTTTTGGTTTACTTACGTTTGCGTTAACGAAAATCAAGTCCTTTTAAATGTTACACTATGCGGGAAATAAATTCGTCCTCTGTTGTCGTGGTTGCCACTCAGCCCAAAAGATTCTTTGCAATAATTTTATTTTTTGTAAAACATTCTATTCCGTTTGTCTGAGCATTAGCTGGACCAAATTTTCTATATTCATTGACAATTATATAAATTCACTCCATATAGGATTATACTCATATATCTTTTAATTACATTAATGAATACCCGAAAGCCAATCCTTTTTATATCGTGTTACCTTTAAATCAAATACTGGGTGCGGCTGAAACTCATCTTGTAAGGATAAATTTTCAATATTATCATCAGTGACTTTACCATTATAATGATATACACGCTGTCCCTCTGGAATATCATCGCAGAACAACGTGTAAATAAAATCTTTTCTAAATATTGCAATCCTCTCGGCATTATCTCCCTTTACACTAATATTATAACCCGCTGACGTTAATTTGCCAACAGGTATTCTAGTTTTAATGTTAATAACCGAACCAATTACATTTCCAGCGTATAAGTTATACTTTGGGTGAATTTGATAAATCTCTTGCTCACGTGCGCTTGTCAGATTTACTGTCATTATATTATAGGTAATATTTTTTATCTCTAATTGATTTTTAGCGCATGCGCAGTGTGAGATAAAGTTATATTTTGGGTGAACTTGATATGCTTCTTGCTCACATGTGTTTGTTAGATTTGCTGTCATTATATTATAGGTGATATTTTTTATCTCTAATTGATTTTTAGCGCATGCGCAGTGTGAGGTAAAGTTATGTTTTGGGTGAACTTGATATGCTTCTTGCTCACATGTGTTTGTTAGATTTGCTGTCATTATATTATAGGAGATATTTTTTATCTCTAATTGATTTTTAGCGCATGCGCAGTGTGAAAAAATTATCAATTAGATATTACATTATAGTATAATAATGTTAAAATTGCGTGATATAGCTAAGAGAAGCTTTATGGGAGAACCTAATAAAATAGCGACTGCTTTTGCAGGTTTTGATAATAGTCATCAGTTTGATAATCAAATTGTTTTAGTAAATTTTACTGCAACTAATCTTTACCACCTATTACAGACAATTGTAAAACGTGAGCTCGAAAAACACAAAAGTATCAGATTATTTGTGCAATATCATGTTATATTTTCAAAGTTAGTTATAATGGAAGAATTAACTAACAAGGAAATTGCAGAACCTTATATTAACGCAAAATCGAGACGTGTTTTGCTTGGGACTGATCTGTTATCACTATCTGATGAAATACACCAAGAAATTGGAAAAAAAATAGAGGAATTTAGTCAATTAGGTTCGGGTTGGAAGTTTGAAATGATCAAAGGAATATTGTTTCACACGATGAAATATAATGTATTACGAGGTAGTTCATACGTCGACCTGCCACCAAAAATAAAAAGTAAAAGATGTTGTATAAACATCAAAAACGTAGATAACAAATGTTTCCAATGGGCTGTTCTTTCCGCACTATTTCCAGCAGAAAAAAACGCTACTCGTGTTGAAAGGTATATCAGTCATGTGTCTAGATTAAATTTTAAAGATATTAACTTTCCAGTGGCAGAAAATCAAATACCAAAATTTGAAAAGCAGAATAATGTTTCAATTAACGTTTTCGGACTAGATGAAAAGGAGGACGTATATCCGAGATATATTTCAGAAAAAGCTTCACAATCAACTATAAATTTACTGTACTACAAAAATCATTATGTTTGGATTAAAAACTTTAACGGACTAGTTGGTAGACAGTACAATAAGGATAAGAACAAAAAGTTCTTTTGTTACCGCTGCTTGCATGGCTGTACAAGCAATGAAACATTGCAAAAGCATTTGCAGTACTGTAGTGATGTGCAAAGAATAACAATGCCATCTAAAAAAGATAGTGTGTTACAGTTTGTCCATCATAATCACAAACTAAAAATTCCTTTCGTCATATACGCTGATTTCGAATGCCTACTTCAACCTGTACTTGGTGTAGAAAATAATCCTAATCAATCGAGTACAAGAAAAGTTCAAAATCATGTTCCGTGTGGAGTAGCATATAAGGTAGTTTGTTGTACTGATTCTAGATTATCTAAATCAATCAAATTATATCGTGGTAAAAATCCAGCTGTTTGGCTTCTCAAGCAGTTGATTAATGATGTTGATAATATATTTACTCATTTGAAAAAAGTAACGCCAATGTTAAAATTAACACCTCAACAAGAATCCAATCACGAGCAAGCAGAAATTTGTCATATTTGTGAAAAAGCTTTTGACGATGATAAAAAAGTACATGACCATTGTCATTTGACTGCACAGTATCGTGGAGCGGCTCATAATCAGTGTAATTTAAAATTTCATGCTCCAGATTTTATTCCGGTTATTCTTCACAATTTTCGAGGATATGATAGCCATATTATAGTAGAAGCTTTTGGTGATCCTGAGATAAAAGCTCATCTAAAACTCGATAACGTCATCAAATGCATCCCAAATAATTTTGAAAAGTACATGTCAGTTACGCTAGGTAAATTACGTTTTATTGACAGCCTGCAGTTTATGGCAGCCTCGTTAGATGAGTTAGTGAAAGGTTGTAGTAAATTTGATAACCTAAGAGACTGTTTTGGAGATAAATTTAATCTACTAGCTAAAAAAGGAGTTTTTCCATACGAATACCTCGACGATTGGAGTAAATTTGATGAAATATCTTTACCTGACAAAGACAAATTTTACTCACAACTTAAAATGAAAATATAACTGATGACGAGTACAGGTATGCACAAGATATCTGGAAAGAGTTTGATTGTGAGACTTTTGGTGATTATCATGATTTATACCTGAAAACTGACGTGTTATTATTAGCAGATGTTTTTGAAAGTTTTCGTGAAGTGAGTTATAATAATTATGGACTAGATCCTTGCTGGTATTATTCTGCCCCTGGGTTGTCATGGGATGCTTTGCTAAAGTTTAGTAAGGTAAGGTTAGAATTACTGACTGATGTTGATATGTTCAATTTTATTGAAAAAGGTATCCGAGGTGGTATTAGCGTGATAACAAAAAAATATGTTGAAGCAAACAACAAATACCTGAAACAGTATAACCCTGACCTTCCTTCGAAGTATATAATTTATCTAGATTGTAATAATCTTTACGGTGGTTCGATGGCAGAACCAATGCCTTTTAGCGGATTTCATTGGATCACGGTTGATCGATTTCTATCAGAGACAGAAAAAAAGATACCTGACGATGTTTCCTATTTCGTCGAAGTTGATCTTGATTATCCAAATTCGCTACACAAATTACATAACGATTACCCTTTCTGTGCGGAATCGATGGTTATAGATTATAGTTTGTTATCAAAAGAACAACAAGCGTTAGCATCACCAAGGCAACATTCCATGGTCAAGAAACTAGTACCAAATTTACTTGATAAGAAAAATTATGTTTTGCATTACAAAGTTTTAAAACAAGCAGTCGATGCTGGTCTTGTGTTGAGAAAAGTTCATCGTATACTAAAATTTAATCAGTCGCCGTGGATGAGAGGTTATATTAACTCCAACACTTCAAGAAGAGCTGCAGCGAAAACAGAGTTTGAGAAAAACTTCTTTAAACTGATGAACAATTCCGTTTTTGGTAAGACGATGGAGAATATTAGGAAACGTGTAAATATTGAAATAGTTAATGATGTCAATCGCAGAAACAAACTTGTGTCAGACGATGATTTTGTGAGCATGAAAATATTTAATGAAAATCTTGTTGCGATACAAAGAAGAAAAACAAATCTAAAACTAAACAAGCCGATCTATGTTGGAGCTGCAGTGTTAGATTTATCAAAGTGGCTGATGTACGATTTTCATTACACTTTTGTTAAAAATCAGTGGCCGGCTAGTAGATTATTGTTTACTGATACTGATTCACTCGTATATGAAATCGAATGCGAGGACATCTATCAGGACATGTACAATAATCGACATCTGTTTGATCTTTCCGATTATCCACGTGACAGTAAATTTCATGACGACATAAATAAAAAGGTTATTGGTAAGTTTAAAGATGAAATGAACTCGAGCGCTATCAAATATTTTATCGGATTACGCAGCAAAATGTATGCCGTATTGTTAGACAATAATAAAATAACGAAAAAAGCCAAAGGTCTGCCTCGTAATTTTGTTAAAAAGTTTATGAAATTTGATGACTACAAGTACGCGCTTGATGGTGGTGTTAGTTTTATGAGAGCTATGGCAATTCGAACTAATCATCATAAACTCGAAACAGATGTCATTATCAAACGTGGATTGTATAATTTTGATGACAAACGCTATTGTGAAAATGGGGTAGATACATTTACCCTTGGGTATTGTTATGATGATAGATCTATACTCGACATTATCTTTTCCAACTGAAATTTTATCTAAACTTATAAAATAATGCTTGAAAATTTGACAATGACAAATAGCTACAATAGTAACATCAAATATCTAATGATGGACGGTAAACAATTGACAGTTGAATTTAATAATGAAACATCAGGTATATGTTTTAATGGAACATGTGACAAGTTAAAACTTTCGCTCATCAGATCTGATAACAGCATGTATTTCAATTATCTCGAACAATTGTATCAAAAGTTGCTAGCGGAATTTAAAAACTTTCACAGCCCCATTAGCCAACAAAACTATACTAAACTCACAATTGATCTCGATCGGTCAAAGGTATATTTTATCAACAAAAAATATCCTCTGAACAAACCAGAAATGAAAGATCTGTTTGAGTCCCGTCGCTGTGTGAGTGGTAAAGTAAAATTTAGTATCTATAGTCGTGATAGTGAAATATTTTTAATATCAACAGTTGAAACATTAATCATTGGTAACGAGATATAAAATAATATCATTTTCATTCTAATGCTAGTTTAATTTCCACCTTGTTAACTGAAACGTTCTAACACACAGTTTAATTTTCATCCTGTTATCTTGTGGTAAAAACCCGTTTGCCGTCTTTAGAATAATTGTATTCCACACATGCGCTGTTCTAACAAATTAGTCACCTCGGTGTAAAGAGCTTATCGCATTCCAACACCTGTTGTTTTGTTCGGTTACAAAATACCTGTTTACAGGTAGTAGTAGGGGGAAAAAAAGAGGTGGGGGAGGGTGAGTCAAAACCCTGTTTTATTTTGAAAAAAAAAGGGGGTGGGGTGGGGGATAATTTAGGACTATAATTTATACTTGTTTGGAGGGTAAAAAAACAAAGTGAGTTGAAAACCTGGTTTTCCTATACTACTGGGCCATAAGGGTTCCCTATATTACCTGAACATTTTCTACTTCAGTTTATATTAAGCACGCTTCTCTCTATTGTTCAGCTTTATCAGGATAGTTAATATTGAGTGTTCTTCACCTTCACAAGTGTAATTTTAATTCGCCTAATGAATGCTCTTCACGAGCATTAAATATTCATTAATAGCTAAAAAGGAGATGTAACGAACATTATTTTCTAACTTATTAACACTTGCCTCAAATTTCACCTGTATTAAAAAATTTGTCTTAAATAGCTAGTAATACAAAGTATATAAAATCAAGATATCGAAGAAAGTATTCTCTATTAATTTACAACCTGTCGTCAAAGGCAACGTTTCTCATTTCACATGGTTTGCTGCTTAAGACAGACTTTCACTGTATCGTCAGTCTTTTGGTATAAAATGTTATTATTTTAGCGAAAAGAATTGTCTATTTACGTGTTCTTCTCATCTGACTGTATTTGACTGAAACATTTGGTATCTTATTAAAGGCTTTTGTAAAATGATAGTCAGAGCTTGGACTGTACTAATTCATAGCACCAATACACGGAGATCTGCAATGAAGTTGTATTAAAATGAACTCATTTAAAGATAAAGAAAGGTTAAAGGAATATAAATATGGTACAATGATGATAATTTGAGAGTTAAAACCTATTATCTACGATAAATGGTTTTAAATTGATACGACGAACGTGTTTTGAACTATTAACAAAATATGAATTCTTTACCAGTCAAATTCACCTATATGATCTGTTTTTGTATGTTTATTTTCTTTTCCAGGATGCGGTGAAATAGCAAGTTCGAAAAGTATTAAATGTACTCAATGACTTAGTGAGGGAGGCTCGAATTAGAGGCTGCCCTTTTAGTATAGGCCACGGAATTTAAATATACACCGTGTTCATGCTGTTTTCTTGGCGTTTGATTAGAACGGTATCATTATTATCAGTAAAAGAAAACTGTGGTTCGACACTATATTCATACAAACCCTCCGAGACATAGACGATGAGCGCCTGTTTTGTATGTTTTTACTTTGTTAACTCTTGAGTTAATAGTGGGTGGGCTGTTAACAGATAACAGAGAGTACTATGTGTCTGCTGCATGAAATCGTGATTCACGATGGGGAAGATCGCCAACTGAAAATCGCCTAGGTTCATTTTCATTCAAACTTGGCTTCTCAAACATTATTTCCGAATTTGTTGACTCTAGTGTACATATTCAAAACTATATTTCATTATAATGTTTGAAGTAGAGTCACAAAACATTGCATGTTTGTATCTGATTTCAATTTTTTTTTAGAGGAATCCCGCCTTCAGTTGTATTAGATTGCATGTACTTTAAGTTGTATTAAATTGCATGTGCTTTCAGTTGTATTAGATTGCGTGAACCTTTCGAAGCAGACAACCCTTATACTGCTTTATATTATTCGGAAATTTCCTGATATCCCTGATGAATGGCGACTGGACCATACATAAACTTTTGAAACAAATAAAAGTCACCAACAATATGGAGCAGTGTACATGACACCGGGACTTTGCTAGAACTAAAATCATTACGGCAAGCAGTCACAAGGATACCTTAGCGTTTTGCAGGCATTTAAAAGTTAGCATCAAGAAAAACAGAAATCTGCGTGGAAAATCAATGCGTATTAATGCAAGACAGTCCAAAGAATAATTACTCCCGTCATATTAATGACATTCGAATTCTAGAAAAATGCGAGAACTTTTCACACGATTATTTTCACGACATGATCAACGTTTGGTTTTTACCTAAATTATATATACTCCTCAATTTACCTTTTTCTTTCATTAACGGACCATGTCTATGTAATTCCTTCCTCTGATCTTTCTTTATTTATGAAAAAAGTGCATGGCTCTCGTGGATATGGTACTGGAGTGTTGGCATTAAACATGCCGATAAATCAACCGTTAAGGGATGTAACAGCGATACGGATAAAAATTAATCTCTACTAATAAGATTTGACAGAGCACTATTTAGCAGGCTGACCTTCGATCAGTAAAGCACCAGAGTGTGATGCATATATATATATATATATATATATATATATATATATATATATATATATATATATATATATATATATATATATATCTATATATATATATATAGATATATATAGATATATATAGATATATATATATATATATATATATATATATATATATATATATATATATATATATATATATATATATATATATATATATTCAATAAACTGATGACGAACAATGCAAAACTATCAACTAACTAGACAAAACAAACAAAAAACATAAAAACGGTGTGCTTGTAAATGTCTTACGGGATATGCCGCATTAGAACATTGAAACCAGGCAGTCTAAACCTAGAAGACTAATAAAAGAAAGCTATGCACTAGATAATTATCCTTTGCAGACGACAGAGTTTCTTTTCATGCTTTTCTAAATATTCTTAGTATCCTTTAATTGATACTATAAGAATAAAATATCCAGTATAAAATCAAATATCCGGGATATAAACTGCGTTACATAAATGGTCACAAAGTATTAGTCAGGGCCAAGCTAACAACAATCGCTAGTCAAAACCAACCTAGTCAATCTGGAGCCTGTGGCGATAAAAGATGCAAAACCTGTCAACATATGATAGAGACCAAGACATTCACTAGCACAGTGACTAAAGAAACACTAAACATACATGGTCCAAACAAAACGTGCAAAACAGAGAATGTGATTTATCTCATCACATGTAAGATCTGTGGCCTTCAGTACGTGGGAGAAACTGAAAAGCTACACATAAGGATAAACCTTCATAGATCTGATTGGATGACAAAAAAGCTGTACAGAAGCCCGGTCGCAGAACACTTCTCCTCCACTGGCCACACTTTCAGTGATATAATACTTATCGCTATTGCTAACAACCACAGCTGGAGTTCCGAAACCAGGAAGGAAAAGGAATCATACTGGATACGCCGCCTTAGAACATTGAAACCAAGCGGTCTAAACCAAGAAGACTAGAAAATGAAAACTATGCACTAGTAGAATTTAACATTTTCTAAATCTTCTTATTATACTTCAATTTTTACTATAAGAATAACCGGTATAGAATCAAATATCCGGGTTATAATCTGCGTTACATATGTACACAAAGTAAAAATAGATGTCGCTTTGGCTTGTAGATTTTTAGGGAATTATACAACGTTTTCAGTTTCCGCAACTAGTCTATGCAAGCTGGTTGTATTTATAGTTTTAGCACATGTGAAGATAGAAATGTAGAGGTTTACAAACACAACGTTTTTGTGTTTATTTGTTTGTCGTAACTATGTTTTGTATTTGCCTTTGAAAAAGACTCATTAAGAGTCGAAAGCGCTTAGGCTAGTTAGTTACAGGTTTCGTACTGTTCGTCGTCAGTTTATTGCATCTATTTTAATTAATCCCTGACAAACGTGATCCCTTGGTGGATCCAGTACGCTTGAGAGGGTTGTTATTCGCCATATGATTTGTATTCTTTATATTACCTACCTCGTATGGCTCGATCTACCTTTGGTGTGATCTAACACCCTTTTCGGTCTTGTATTTATGTAGTGCTACTGTATCCGTTCCATTGTTTCCTTCTTATACTTAAATTGTTGCCGTATTTCTTAGAATGGAGACGATGTCTCAACAAATACAGAAAACATTCAAAACTTTACGCAATGAAACTGATGCTTTAATTCGCCTAAAGCATCATTGCACTTTCTTGCATCATTTTCTCGAAACAAATACAGTCACTAAAGGTCTTCAAATTCATGTGAAACCGCAAATTATTGGCAAGAGTTCAAACAGATTCAACAAAAGATGAAATAAAATAACTCACGACGCTTCCATGAAACTCACAGCCCTACTTAGTAAAAACGTAAATCATCAATATCTAGCCAAATCAGCAACCATTGACGAACTAAAACATCAGCTCAATTCCGTCTCAACAGAAGAACAATTGAAAACGTTTTACTCCAAATTAAATAAAGATGAAAAAAGACTCTCCTCGAAACTATACAAAGTCAGAGATAGAAAATTTAGAAGTCATGATCTACAACCAAAGGACTGTTGTGAAGAAACTTCAATTTACGAAATTTCTTCCAAAAACAACCGTAAGAAGAAAAATCGCCGCAAAAGGAAGAATCGCAAGCACTCTGTAACAAACACTAATGCAACTGTTGCTAACACAGTAATCAACATCTCCAATTTAGAACTTACTGATGCAGAAATAAAACTTTTATCGAAAGGTTTGAGTTTCTGTCCCCGTCCAAAAACATACGACAGAGGGAAGCTTAAGAATGACACCGAAGAATTCATCCGCCGACTAAGACTCAAAGCCCATTTTGCCTTGCAACCACCAAACAAATCAAAGGAAAATATAAGCTGCGACCAACCCACATTTAGAAAGAAAAGTAACTGGACCCCACCAAAAAGTTCAATTCCGAATCTGGAAGCCTTTATCAACTCGGTTGAAAACGATACTTCCAGACATATCAACCATACTAACAAATATTCTAATTTGACAAAAGAAGAAACAGATGCCCTGCACTCACTGAAAAGCAGAACAGACATAATAATTAAGCCTGCAGATAAGGGTTCCGCTGTTGTCGTTATGAATAGGGAAGACTACATTAGTGAAGCAAGTAGACAACTAAGTGACGCTAGGTTCTACCAAAAACTGGACCATGATCCAACGCTGGAATATGCAAAAATCATTACTAATGTTGTTGACGAGGCGTACCAAAGCGGACACATAGACCAGCAAACGAAAAACTACTTAAGCCCAGAAAACCCAAGAGCAGGTAGATTTTATCTTCTACCCAAAATCCACAAACAAGGAAACCCTGGCAGACCTATAATCTCAGGTAACGGGCACCCCACAGAAAGGATATCAGAATATTTAGATCATTTTATGAGACCACATGTCCACAAATTACCATCATATGTTCAAGACACGACAGATTATCTCATAAAAAGCAAAGCTAGTGAACCATTACTGCCAGATACATTACTTGCTTCCTTAGACGTCATATCTTTGTACACCAACATACCGCACAACGAATGGTTACAGGCATGTAGCGAAGCATGGGAAACAAGAACTGTAAACAATCCACCCACACACTTCTTAATCCAACTCCTGGAGCTTGTCCTAAAACTCAACAACTTTGAATTTAATGAAGAAAACTACCTACAAATCAATGGAACTGCAATGGGTACTAAAATGGCCCCTTCGTATGCTAACATTTTCATGGGAAAACTTGAGGGAAAGCTCTTAGCATCGGTTGAGCGTACACCATACCAGTGGGTACGCTTTATCGATGATATTGAAATGAAGTGGCAGTATGGAAGAGAAAGTCTGGATGACTTCATATCAAAGGCAAACAACTTCCATCCTTCAATAAAATTCACGGCAGAAATTTCCAACTCAAACCATGTTTTCCTGGACACAACAACCAGACTGGTGGAAAACAAATTACACACAGACATCTACCCGAAACCAACCGACAAACACCAGTATCTTCTCCCAACCAGCTGTCATCCAAAACACTGCATTAAGAACATTCCATATAGCCAGGCACTGAGGATACGCAGAATTTGCTCCGACGATGAAAGATTCCTAGAAAGGTCTGAAGAGCTGGCTAAACATTTAATTTACCGAGGCTACGACAAAGACCTGATTGAGGAGGCAATCCAAAGGGCCAAACAAACAAACCGTGATGACCTACTCAGATATGGACAGAAAGAAAAGGTTGATAGGATACCATTTATTCTGACATATCACCCAGACAATCCCAAAGTAGGTAAAATCATCGCAAACCACTGGCCAACCGTGCAATCGTCAGACATACTAAACCTAATACTTCCGAACAAACCTGTAGTAGCTTACCGGAGACCAAAAAACCTAAAGGACATCCTAGTCAGGGCCAAGCTAACAACAATCGCTAGTCAAAACCAACCTAGTCAATCTGGACCCTGTGGCGATAAAAGATGCAAAACCTGTCAACATATGATAGAGACCAAGACATTCACTAGCACAGTGACTAAAGAAACACTAAACATACATGGTCCAAACAAAACGTGCAAAACAGAGAATGTGATTTATCTCATCACATGTAAGATCTGTGGCCTTCAGTACGTGGGAGAAACTGAAAAGCTACACATAAGGATAAACCTTCATAGATCTGATTGGATGACAAAAAAGCTGTACAGAAGCCCGGTCGCAGAACACTTCTCCTCCCCTGGCCACACTTTCAGTGATATAATACTTATCGCTATTGCTAACAACCACAGCTGGAGTTCCGAAACCAGGAAGGAAAAGGAATCATACTGGATACGCCGCCTTAGAACATTGAAACCAAGCGGTCTAAACCAAGAAGACTAGAAAATAAAAACTATGCACTAGTAGAATTTAACATTTTCTAAATCTTCTTATTATCCTTCAATTTTTACTATAAGAATAACCGGTATAGAATCAAATATCCGGGTTATAATCTGCGTTACATATGTACACAAAGTAAAAATAGATGTCGCTTTGGCTTGTAGACTTTTAGGGAATTATACAACGTTTTCAGTTTCCGCAACTAGTCTATACAAGCTGGTTGTATTTATAGTGTTAGCACATGTGAAGACAGAAATGTAGAGGTTTACAAACACAACGTTTTTGTGTTTATTTGTTTGTCGTAACTATGTTTTGTATTTGCCTTTGTAAAAGACTCATTAAGAGTCGAAAGCGCTTAGGCTAGTTAGTTACTAGTTTCGTACTGTTCGTCGTCAGTTTATTGCATCTATATATATATATATATATATATATATATATATATATATATATATATATATATATATATATATATATATATATATATAGATGCAATAAACTGACGACGAACAGTACGAAACTAGTAACTAACTAGCCTAAGCGCTTTCGACTCTTCACATGTGCTAAAACTATAAATACAACCAGCTTGTATAGACTAAACATATATATACGATAAACAAATAAACACAAAAACGTTGTTTGTAAACCTCTACATGGCTGTCTTCACATGTGCTAAAACTATAAATACAACCAGCTTCTACAGACTAGTCAGCCATGTTGAGGTCTACAAACACAACGTTTTTGTGTTTATTTTTTTTATCGTATATATGTTTTGTATTTGCCTTTGAAAAAGATTTATTAAGAGTCGAAAGCGCTTAGTCTAGTTAGTTACTAGTTTCGTACTGTTCGTCGTCAGTTTATTGCATCTTTTTTAATTAATCACTGACACACGTGATCCCTTGGTGGATCCAGTACGCTTGAAAGGGTTGTTATTCGCAATATGATTTGTATTCTTTATATATATATATATATATATATATATATATATATATATATATATATATATATATATATATATATATATGTGTGTGTGTGTGTGTGTGTGTGTGCGTGTGTGTGTGTGTGTGCGTGCGTGCGTGCGTGTGTGTTTGTGTGTGTGTGTGAACCAAATAATCAAATTCGATGAAAACAAACTGATGAATGTTGTCTTGGATGGTTTTTCTTAAATTTAACATTATATTTACGTTCTTTAATACATATTTTCTGTTTTTTATACTTAAAAAAACTGCCATTTAAAAATGTTCCCTTCCGACAATGCCAATATATATGTAGGGTAAATGTTTGCTTTTAACTTTTAGTTATAAGTCACCACTTCAAATTGTAAACTTAAACGTAGAATTAGGTACATTAGTACACTCCAAAATATGTATTTAGTTTTGTTATTTTATTTTAGAAGTGATGACTTTTTACATTATCTTATTTAAAATAAGTCATCAAAGAAGGTAGACAAGTTGATTGACAACTCTATGAGAATAGAATACTGTTACCTGTGTCATGAAACAACGACCTGAAGCCAAACTCTTACATAAATTTCAAGACTTAAGTCATAATCCTCAAGGTCATATTTGAAAAGCCAGTTGTTTATAAGTAGTAAGGATATATTGTGAGACTGTATTATTAAGACTAACAGGTGCATTGCAAGACTTTAATACCAAGAGTGACAGGTGTATTGTAAGATTTTAATGCTAAGACTGACAGTTGATATCTACGTTATTAAATGGTCGTATAAAAACTGGGGCCATAATAAGATTCGGTTATCATTTACAAAGGTGTGAGATGAATTTTCTAGAGTCATCTGCCCATAGCAGAATGTATCTTTATAGGTCAGTGAATATAAATAATGTATCTTTATAGGTCAGTGAATATAAATAATGTATCTTTATGGGTCAGTGAAGCTACATAATGTAACTTTATGGGCCAATGAAGATACATAATGTATCTGTATGGGTCAGTGAAGATACATAATGTATCTTTATGGGTCAGTGAAGATACATAATGTATCTTTATGGGTCAGTGAAGCTACATAATGTAACTTTATGGGTCAGTGAAGATACATAATGTATCTTTATGGGTCAGTGAAGCTACATAATGTAACTTTATGGGTCAGTGAAGATACATAATGTATCTGTATGGGTCAGTGAAGATACATAATGTATCTGTATGGGTCAGTGAAGATACATAATGTATCTGTATGGGTCAGTGAAGATACATAATGTATCTGTATGGGTCAGTGAAGATACATAATGTATCTGTATGGGTCAGTGAAGATACATAATGTATCTTTATGGGTCAGTGAAGATACATAATGTATCACCTAAAAGGTACTTACGTCTTTACTTTGTGAGTACTCGTGTTTGCAACCGGGATCAGTTTTCGAAGCAACTGGATTTTCTAATGAAAATTTTTTATCTCCCACTTCATTATTGAAATTAAAAACTGTCTGGGATACTGTTTTACCTGTTTAATTTCCGTTTCAGCTGCACTGTCTGCTATTAACCGTGTCATTCTCACTTCACCAATAATTATATCCTCTGTGTCAGTGGTGTACAATAAAAACGTGTACTAAGTCCAAATCGGTTTACATCATCACATCCAATGCTATCTTATAAAATCCCTTTACAAACTATTCTGGTTAACTTTTATAAACATTAGCTACACAATATGTGCGGTGTTTACACATTTCACTTCTCACGTATTCAAATAATGAAAGTAATGTGATGTGATGGGATTATGATTTTTAACGTAGCTTTAACAATTTTTCAGTCATTTCGCTACGACGTCTGCAGTGTGGTACTTATAGTGATGTCTAGTACTATGGCATCATGCTGTAGACATGTAGCATAATATCCCACCCAGTCACATTATCCTGACACTAAGCCGACCAGTCCTAACACTGACCTCTTAATGCTGAGTGCCAAGCGAGGAAACTATTAGTACCACTTTTGTAAGTCTTTGGTATGACTCGACAGGAGATCAAACCCACGACCTCCCGCATCCGATGCGGACGCTCTAACAACTAGGCCACTGGAGCAGTTAAATAATGAAAGTAGTAATTGATTGTTCGTTGATTTTTAATTGAGAGTACATAGCTATGATGAATGTACTTATATATAGATTTAAATGCCGTCACAGAGAAGCATCAAAAGAACTTAATTCCGGAGTATTATTTTAGCACCAACCAATAGCTACAGTAAATATAATCATAGTCGTGATCAAGATATTTCATCAAACTAGTCAAACAGAGTTGTAGAAGATTAAACTTTATTAGGACGGAAGCGTATCTTTAACGGAATTTCATTTTATTACTTACCTGCCGCCATAGCCCCTCTTTAATTATCTATCTCCTTCAAATAAATGCAAATAAAAATAAAATTTTTCTTGAACTAACGTTTTCTACAAATATGTTAACTATGATCCGGCCAAGTTACATATTCGCATGCCTGAAATTGTGAAAAGTTTGAATAATGATTTTTGTGACATCACGTGATGGATCATAGAGTTTTATCTAGTCAGTGTTAATATGAAGGGCTGAGTTGGGATCAGCAGTTCCTTCCATATAGACGTCCTGATTGTAGTACCTTCCATATAGACGTCCTACTTGTAATTCCTTCCATACAGACGTCCTGATTGTATGTCCTTCCATACAGACGTCCTGATTGTAGTACCTTCCATATAGACGTCCTGATTGTAGTACCTTCCATGCAGACGTCCTACTTGTAGGTCCTTCCATACAGACGTCCTGATTGTAGTTCCTTCCATACAGATGTCCTGATTGTAGTACCTTCCATATAGACGTCCTACTTGTAGTTCCTTCCATACAGACGTCCTACTTGTAGTTCCTTCCATACAGACTTCCTGAGTGTAGTTCCTTCCATACAGACGTCCTGATTTTAGTACCTTCCACACAGACGTCCTACTTGTAGGTCCTTCTAAACAGACGTCCTGATGGTAGGTCATTCCATACAGACGTCCTACTTGTAGTTCCTTCTATACAGACTTCCTGAGTGTAGTTCCTTCCATACAGACGTCCTGATTTTATTACCTTCCACACAGACGTCCTACTTGTAGGTCCTTCTAAACAGACGTCCTGATGGTAGGTCATTCCATACAGACGTCCTACTTGTAGTTCCTTCCATAGACGTCCTGATTGTAGTTCCTTCTATACAGACGTCCTGATTGTAGGTCCTTCCATACAGACGTCCTACTTGTAGTTCCTTCCATAGACGTCCTGATTGTAGTTCCTTCTATACAGACGTCCTGATTGTAGGTCCTTCCATACAGACGTCCTGATTTAGTTCCTTCCCTTTGACTCATTCTTACTATACCTCTCTACTGAGTTATGTCACTTATCTGTAGTTTTCGACACCACGATACAATGACTGGTTTTATGGCCTAATCAATGGTGTTCAGCACGACGATACAATGACTGGTTTATGGCCTAATTAATGTTTTTCAGCACGACGATGCAATGACTGGTTTATGGCCTAAACAATGGTTTTCAGCACGACGATACCATGATGGTTTTATTGCCTAATCTATGGTTTTCAACACGACGATACAATGACTGGTTTATGGCCTAATCAATGGTTTTCAGCACGACAGATACAATGACTGGTTTTATGGCCTTATCAATGGTTTTCAGCACAACGATACAATGACTGAGTTACTACCATCATATTTATTTGATTGTTTCTTTGTTTGTTTTTGTTATGTTTTATTGGTGTTCGTTATGTTTTATTTATTTTTGTTTTGTTTCGTTTTGTACTTGTTTTGGCGTTTGTTTTCTGTGATTCAAATTGCTGCTTCTATCACTGGGGTTATAGTGACATCAGCAATGTCTTCACTTAGAATGGAACTTTATAGAAATATACAGCAGATGTTTCGAATGTATAGATTTTGTTATGTAAGCGTATTTATATGAGTTTGTCTGTCTTCTAGACCTGAATGTGCAATATATGTATCTGATTGGTGGATATTGTGCCGGATTGCTCAATAAATGTTTGATTGTTGGTTGTATGTGCTTGCATGCAGAATACATCTGTCAGAATAGTGAATATATGTATCAGGGTGTTCAATATATGTGTCTGATTGGTGAGTGTTTTACCGGTATGTTCAGTTTATGTGTCTGATTGGTGAGTGTATGTATCGGTGTGTTCAATATATGTGTCTGATTGGTAAGTGTATTTACCGGTGTGTTCAATATATGTGTGTGATTGGTGAGTGTAGTTACCGGTATGTTCAATATATGTGTCTGTTTGGTAAGTGTATTTACCGGTGTGTTCAATATGTATGTGTGATTGTTGAGTGTATTTACTCTTGTGTTCAATAAATGTGTCTGATTGGTGAATGTATTTACCAGTGTGTTCAATAGATGTGTCTGATTGGTGTTTGTATTTACCGGTGTGTTTAATATATCTGTATGATTGGTGAGTGCATTTACCGGTGTGTTCAATATATGTGTCTGTTGAGTTTATTTATCCGTGTGTTCAATATATGTGTGTGTCTGATTGGTGAGTTTATCTACGGGTGTGTTCAATATATTTGTCTGATTGATGAGTATATTTACCGGTGTGTTCAATATATGTATCTGTGTGGTAAGTGTATTTACCGGTGTTTTCAATAAATGTGTCTGATTGGTGAGGGTATTTACCGGTGTGTTCAGTATATGTCTGATTTGTGAGGGTATTTCCCCGTGTGTTTAATATATATATATATATATATATATATATATATATATATATATATATATATATATATATATATATATATATATATATATATATTGCCTTGACTGGCAAAATTTAGACATTATTCAACGAGTTCATAAATTCCATATTAAATCATTACCCATTTGAGATTATTTTCATCATATAGTTATAACTTAAGTGGAAATTTTTAGAGGCACAGAATAATGAATAATTTCGTTCATTCTGACAGATGGTGCACCTTACATTTGTTGTGCGTAAAAAATGTCCAAAACAAAATTCAACTAGAAAAAGTAGATTTTAACTTTTTTTTACAAACTATTGTCATGAATATTTAATTTAATTCGTTGTTTGTTTGCTTTATGGTTCTATTTTGTGTTTCATTATATGCTGTTATAATGTAACATTGTATGCTGGACTTGACTTTGTCCAAAGCTGAATTCATTTTTGCTTGACCTGATTGTCCTTCTTTAATCTTTTTTTATTTAATTTTACGTCACTCACTAATATATAGCTAAATTAATCGCTATCTTTATGAGCTAGATGTCAGAAATATTTTTAATATAAGAAGCAAATATGTTTATTTGGGTCCAGATTTTGGACGTTCCTAAGTAAATTTCACAGGTTATGGTTTTTGTTTTGTAAACATCATAATCATTCTTGAAGGTTATTTTTTATTAGATAATGAGGATTCTTTTTAAAGGTCAATGCTTTTTGACATGAGGTCATTTAGAGAACTAAATAATCTTGTAATTGTAAAGCCTTGGACATGTACTTTAACATAGGGCCCTTTTCAGCTGTATTTTATGTTGTGATATGGAGTTTAGGGCTGGAATCTCTTTTGTTCATATTATTAAATTAATGTGGTTATTTTCTCCGGAAAAACAAAAGCGTTCTGATAAATTTTTTGTAAAAGACAAATTCACTAAACTTTATTGTAGATTCAAACCTCTAATTATATTTCTTTGATCCAAAAAAAGACTGTTGACGCATCAACACTTCAATACACGTCATCAACTACAAGTTTGGGACTTGTTTTTGGACTCTTACTGAATTCTGTTCAGGACTTTAAATTACTAGGACTCGTGTCTGTAATCCTTTGGGTTATTTTGAGATTAATTCGCAATATCGTAAGTTGTTTTTTTTTATCATTTTTACTTTGTATTCTAGGGAAAAAAAATATGATTATAAATATTATAAATCACGTTGTCTTTCACACTTCTCTCTTACTTATCTTAAGAGCATAATCTCGTACCACTATAAATCCGAAAAAAAAACAGAACATTTCATAAAGACAAATTAATTTTTCGAAACAGAGGAAGCATTGCGTTTGATGTCAAATTGTTTGTTATATGTAACGGTAATAATCCATCTTCACCCTAAAATATCACGTAGCAATCGAAAATTCCATTGTTGCGATATTCATGTGAAAAAAAGGATTACCGGATGCAGAAATCTCATATTTACTGAAAATTAGTTATGACTGGATATTTACAGCCTTTTAATTGCAACAGTTCACTGTACAGAAGACGTTAACAAAAAAATTTCTGAGATTTGCATCAAATATTTACCGCACAAATATGTTGTGGTTGGACAAAATTATGTCATTTGGGAGAGCGGTTTATGTCCACATTCTTCTGTGAATAGAGGTGAGCTGATTTACTTCTATAAGTTAACATTTAAACCAGGCATGTACAAAGGGTGGATTATATGTAACAGATCTACCGCCCCGCCCCCCTCCACCCCAACCAAACACACCCGCTATCGAATGAGAATACCGATAGTTTTACTTCTTGTTGTCGCGCTTGTCTTGAGGTTTTACGCCATATCTAAAATGATGATATAGTTATTCATAACATAACAAACACATGTGGGGATAAAATGGCCATATTCAGACCCACGAGACCATTTCCCCCCAATTCCCGTCCTTGAGTCGATTCGGAAAATAATTGCCAAAATGCTCATTAGAAACAAAACTTTCCAGAATGCGGGGGTTAAAAAAGTTTTCCCACGATCGCAGGCAATCGCAAAAAAATAGAATACTGGACAATACTTTCATCACCTTTTTTGGACCAACCAAAATCACATAAAATGATATGTATCATGTCATAACAAAATATGAAACTGCACATACAACAGGAAAACTATATCGACTATGTGAAAAACGACAATAAGGAAAACTATATCGACTATGTGAAAAACGACAATAATCATTGTCATTATTGCCAACGAAAATATTAACGTTCCGTCTGATCTGACAGCCCCTGTATTAAGCACAGGGGACGACCAATCATTCTTTACATTATTTTTGGGCAACACGTAAAAACACATTTACTTCAGTTCGTTGAAACAATATATGCCAAATGTTGTCAAACATCACAAAGTTATTAATTGTTATTTTGACCACAAATCTGAGGATTAAGTTCATCTTTGCTCTTCACTGCATATAATAACTTCGTGCTCATGTCTCATTTGTCGATTGAAACCATCCACCGTTACATACTGGGCCATTCTGCCTTCCGTTATAACAATAACAGATAGTTATTCACGATTTCGCCTTCGTTGTGTACTGTGTAAATAATGTTTTATCGGCTCCATCCATCGTGTGATCATATGATTCATGCAGAAATAAAATAATTACAATTTACAATCTAAGGGGTTCGTACAGTTCGTACAGTATAGATTGTATACATGCTAGTGAGACAATTGCTACACATCATGACGATGTATGTGCCATAGTCGTGCTTCATTTCTTTAAGAATTTACACTGATGATGATTTGAGCTCTCCACTCATAACGTCAACAGGCGAATTCCTTTCAGACTTGTCAAAATTTCAAACTGTTCACAGTTGGCAACCCTCAGTTTGAGCCACTTTCACATCAGCATTTACTTAAAAACTATGTCAGATATTGTATTCACCATTACCTTTTGTGTCTGTCTTTGCGGTTCATAAAACCAATAGTTGAAAACTAACAAACAATCATGTTAAGTCAATGATATCCGGTCGAGACAGTAAATAGTTAAAAAAAAAAACAAGCAATCATGTTAAGTCAATAATATCCGGTCGAGACAGTCACTAGAGACAAGGCTACTTGTTTTTCGTTCAGGACCGCTGGATACAACATATCTATTGCCATACATAGCAAACACGATAACACATTAATCCTGTGAATGAGTTTTGAAGATGTCTTGACAGAAAATTTCCACAAAAATTAGAGAAACATTTATTTTAATAATAATAATAATAATAATAATAATAATAATAATAATAATAATAATAATAATAATAATAATAATAATAATAATAATCCATTTTCATCCCATGTTAAAAATAACAAGTCATGCTCTGTGTTCCAAGAGACGTTTCTAAAATAATTATTTTAAAGCAGTGAAATTGGTTGGAAAGTTGCAAAACAAGTAAAGAAAATCAAACCTGTAGCAAGTCGCCAATAAAGTCAATTTAAATTTTAATGGAAGCTTAATTGCTTTGAAAAAATGTGTAATGATCAGTTTGATTTCAAGGCACAGCAATGATTTAAAGGTATTTTCAGGTGAAACAATGTACCTTGCCCAATGATTTAAAATTATTTTCAGGTAAAACAATGTGCCTTGCCCAATGATTTAAAGGTATTTTCAAGTGAAACAACGTGCCTTGCCCAATGATTTAAAGGTATTTTCAGGTGAAACAATGTGCCTTGCCCAATGATTTAAAGGTATTTTCAAGTAAAACAATGTGCCTTGCCCAGTGATTTAAAGGTATTTTCAAGTAAACCAATGTGCCTTGCCCAATGATTTAAAGGCACTGCCAAGTAAAATAATGTGCCTTGTCCAATGAGACAACATGGCATCTGTTCCGGGGTGATATGATAGGAATCGAAACCGCACCCTTTCTGTCAAGAGTCCAGTTCCTTAACCATAAAATGACTCCATCTAGAATAACATAATTTTGCTCTCCTAATGGATAGCAATATCAAATGTTTGCAAATTAATGCAAGAAAATCGAGGAAAATCAGGGAGATTCGGGAGATTCCTATATCGTTCTGCAAAATAAGTTTATACTAGTTGGGATCATTTCCAATTATTGTTTACTTTCACGATTCATGATGTAAACAAAATCGCAAAGCAGGCAACTGTTAAAAGCTCACCCATTATAGACCCAAGGGTCAGCATCACCCATTATGGACCCAAGGGTCAGTATCACCCATTATGAACCCTAGTTCCATTATCACCCATTATGGACCCTAGGTTCATTATCACCCATTATGGACCCTAGGGTCAGTATCACCCATTAATGACCCAGGGTTCAGCATCACCTATTATGGACCCAAGGGTCAGCATCACCCATTATGGACCCAAAGGTCAGCATCACCCATTATGGACCCAAGGGTCAGCATCACCCAAAATGAACCCAAAGATCAGCATCTTCCATTATGGACCCAAGGGTCAGCATCACCCATTATGGACCCAAGGGTCAGCATCACCCATTATGAACCCTAGGTTCATTGTCACCCATTATGGACCCTATAGGTCTATATCACCCATTAATGATCCAAGGGTCAGCATAACCCATTATGGACCCAGGGGTCAGCATCACCTATTATGAATCCAAGGGTAAGGAACCACCTATTATGGACCCAAAGGTCTGCATCACCCATTAAGAACCCAAAGGTGAGCATTACCCATTATGAACACAAGGGTCAGCATCACCCATTATAAATCCAAGAGTCAGCATCACCCATTATGGACCCAGGGGTCAGCATCACCCATTATGAACCCTAGGTTCATTATCACCCATTATGGACCCTATAGGTCAGTATCACCCATTAATGATCCAAGGGTCAGCATCACCCATTATGGACCCAAGGGTCAGCATCACCTATTACGGACCCAAGAATCAGCATCACCCATTATGAACCCAAGGGTAAGTATCACCCATTATAAGCCCAAGAGTCAGCATCACCCATTATGGACCCAGTGGTCAGCATCACCCATTATGGACCCAAAGGTCAGTATCACCCATTATGAACCCAAGGGTCAGCATCACCCATTATGAAAACATGGATCAGCATTACCCATTATGGACCCAAAGGTCAGCATCACCCATTATGGACCCAAGGGTCAACATCACCCATTATAAACCCAAGGGTCAGCATCACCCATCATGGACCCAAATGTCAGCATCACCCATTATGGACCCAAAGGTCAGCATCACCCATAATGAACCCAAGGATCAGCATCACTAATTATGGACCCAAGGGTCAGCATCACCCATTATGGACCTAGCGGTCAGCATCACCCATTATGGACCCAGGTGTCATTGAAGCAGTATCTTAGTGAAAAAACCTCACCTTGAATCAAGAAATTGATAAAATCGCGTTAATGATATTTATCATCTACACCAGATATTTCTAAAACAAGAAAGAAAAAAACAAAAATAAATGAGATATGGAATGAATGGTAATTGTTTTAAATTGTTACGAGGTTCAAGAAATATATTCAGAACATCGTATTGAAATTGGTTTTTGAGTGAATGCAGCTTTAAAGGTAGCGTGGTGAGTAAGGCATAGTACGGAATATTGCAGCAAAACATTTAATTTTAACCATTGAAAATAGCTTGTCAAGCTATTGTTCCACGAGATTGTTCTACGTATGGCTCATGACATTGTACTTATAGCCCATGATGTTATAGGTATGGCTCATGATATTCTACATATGGCCCATGATATTATACGTATGTCTTATGATGTTCTACCTATGGCCCATGATATTGTACGTATGGCCCATGATGTTCTACGTATGACTCATGATGTTCTACGTATGTCTTATGATGTTCTACCTATGGCCCATGATATTGTACGTATAGCACATGATGTTCTACGTATGGCTCATGATGTTCTATGTATGGCTCATGATATTCTACGTATGACCCATGATACTGTACGTATGGCCCATGATGTTCTACGTATAGCTCATGATCTTCTACGTATGGCTCATGATGTGCTACGTATGGCAAATAATATTCTATGTATGGCCCATGATACTCTACGTATGTTCCATGATGTTCTACGTATGGCTCATGATGTTCTACGTATGGCCCATGATATTCTACATATGGCTCATGATATTCTAAGTCTGGATCATGTTGTTCGATGTATGGCTCATGATGTTCTATGTATGGCTCAGGATATGGCTCAGGATATTATATGTATGGCCCATGATATTCTACGTCTGTCTCATGATATTCTACGTATGGCTCATGATGTTCTACGTCTGTCTCATGATATTCTACGTATGGCTCATGATGTTCTACGTATGGCTCATGATGTTCTATGTATGGTTCATGATGTTCTACATATGACTCATGTTCTACGTATGGCTCATGATGTTCTATCTATGACTTATGATGATCTACGTATGTCTCATGATATTCTACGTATGGCGCATGATGTTCCATGTATGGCTCATGATGTTCTACGTATGGCTCAAAGACGTTCTACGTATGGCCCATGATTCGCACAGTGGAGGACACCTTGGCATCAGAACCATTTTAGAGAAGATCCAAAAGGGGTCGGACTTTAGAAAGATGTGTGACTGTGGTGCCAGAGATGCGAGGCCTGTGTGAAGCGAAAGTCACCAGGACAGAAAAGGCGAGTCCTAATGCAGCTGATTGCGTAAGGGGTTCCAATAGAATGTATGTCTGCTGACATCTTAAGGCCACTTCCGAAGACCGAAAATGGAAACGTTTACATTCTCGTGATCGCCGACTACTTTACGAAATGAACAATCTTGCCAGGAAGTTATAAACGTCGAAAAACTGATGGTAGAGGAAGTCGTCTCATGTTTTGGCGGGCCATGACAGTTTCGCGCGGATCAATGCCAACAATTCGATAATGAACTCTTTCGTGAAATGTGACGACTCGAGAAAACTAGGACTAGTCCGTACCATGCTCAAGGCGACGGCATTGTGGAAAGGATAAACGTTTGAGAGCATGCTATCTGGTTTCGTCGAATAACAACCAAGATACTGGGATGAACACCTCACGTACTTAGTGATGATGCCAGTCTTGTTGCGGCTTACCGACACCATGACAAAAATGCTCCCAGCGAACGAAAGCCACAACTACCCAAGAAGTTGGATGAATTTTACATTGAACCTTTCTAATTTGGAATCGTATCAGCTAATTTTCGTTTTGTTAAAGTTTATGTTTGATTTTAAATGTTAGCAAACTCTGTATTGCCATATAGCGTCTTAGTTTTGGGGTCACATGTGTGTTATGAAGTTATATTGTGTACAGATATCCTATTGCATGTGAAGCTGTATAACCACCCGCCCCCCGAGCAAGCACATTTGACTGTAGTTCACAGGACAAGAAAGAGCCACGCCGGGGAATTTAAAAAGTGTATGGACTAGGTCTTTCGTCGACCAGGATACAGGCGCTACAAGGCACGTCCAAGAAACGCGGCTGTCTTGCAACAATACACATTTTACTAGAAGATATCCCATCCCTGATGTCCTCCTCCTCCTCCTCCTCCTCCTCATATCTCTCTCTCTCTCTCTCTCTCTCTCTCTCTCTCTCTCTCTCTCTCTCTCTCTCTCTCTCTCTCTCTCTCTCTCTCTCTCTCTCTCTCTCTCTCTCTCTCTCTCTCTCTCTCTCTCTCTCTCTCAACATAACGCGACCACGACCTTTCGGCGACAAAGTCGACGATTCTGCAACCCAGCAGGCTACTCTTCGAAAATGTCAGAAACTCAGCAACATAGTCAGCGACACAGTCGGTGACTCAGCGATCCAGTCGACGATACAGTGACTCAATCAACAATACAGTGATGACAAACAGGACACCCCGTCAACGACTCAGCGACTTAGTCGGAGATCAGGTCGGCGACAAGCAGCAACGAATAAGACGGTATCCTGCTGAAGTAGAAATCTGTCGCACTCTGGAGAGTCAGTCTTTAGACCGATTCAGCTGATTATCACTCCAAATACAAAAACCTATCCAAAAGAACCCCAGACAGAGAGATTCTTTGTAGTGTAGCCGAGGAAGTTGAATGTCTTTGGCAACATATGCGAAATGCAGTTTTCATAAACAAGCTTCGGACCAACCAACCAATCAATGGAGGGTAGCAAACCTTCATACACATCTCTAAAATCAGGTTGAATCGTACCCTGCAAATATATAACACATTAACCTTTACAAGCATACCTTGTCAGTATCCTCTAACAATGGAACACATCATCATGTCCTACTGTTTCAAACAATCGGTTGGTTACCGCTAACATATAATTATATTTTATAATGTCTAATTAAAAATTGTTACCGACAATATACATCTATACTTTACCTATTCTAAATGATTATGTCACATTTATAATCAAAATTAAAAGTGTATTCAAACCATAGGTACATGATAAGTGGTCAAAATCACTTTAATATACTTGTTATTGCATGCTGTATAAGTCTTCGTAAATCCTACTCTAGAAATACTTCAGCAGTATGTAATAATTGCTGGTCAACGAATCAGATATGCTGGATTATTTAAATTCGAAAGAAACATAATTGCTTTATTGCCATTGGATTATTGGTGTGGGATTCTTTATTAGGAAATAGATTGTGAACCGCTTGAAAAGAGACAAAAGTTTCAGATTTTAGCAATGACGCATGAAATTTGTAATGATTTGACATTATACTACACAAAGGATTTACTATTGCGCTGTTTATATTCAGCCCAAAATTCGAATTAATGAATTTACAAAATATTACAATGATGCCCAAGCTATTAGTCTGTTTTTCCCTTATTTTCCCCCATGATATTTTTCTAATTCTAATACAGAGGAAGATAAATCTCTCCCAACAATAAAAAATAATTCAAAAGGTCAGTTTCCTCACAATCTGTAAAACTGCCCCATCCCCTTGCTCCTATGGCTAGGACACGTAAGATTATTCATACAAAATTGATACATTCAAAAGTTCTTTGAACAATGATCTTTACTGCGTCTGTCTTCATCCAGTTTTTCTTTTCGACTATGCAAGTTCTGATAGAAAATGCCGATCTTCTCAATTTCGATCAATTTACTTATACTATCATCAATAACCATTAAGAGGGACCTGAAAAGGCACAAACGAGTTTCAACGGTCCACGCATACATGAAAGAGATGAGTTAATTATAAACGTTGTCCTCAGTAATGGATTCTTAATGTAGCTTGGAACGTCCACTCACTCTTCATCTTTCCTTTATCTTAAAGTATTAATTTGAATGTGTTAAAATTTAGTTGATCGTTATTGGTTTTATTACCGTAAGTTATCTATTCACGTTCTAACTTATGATTTCTTGTGTATTTGTATTAAATGTCTGAAAGTTATATATATTCACCTTCTAAGTTGTGATTTCTTGTGTATTCTTATTACTTTATGGCCGGAATTGTACTAAATACCTTTTTTGTTCAAACTTTAGTTAAACATAATATTTTAGTTATTTGAATTTAATTAAAATTTCTTTCATGATATTAGTTATCTCTTTTTCTATCTTTTCTTCGTTTCTCTGTCTTTCTTTCTATCTGTTCTTCAGTTGGATTTTTAGGTTTCACTACAATAATTTAGACAATCAGCTGCTGTTACATTTTATTGATGTACCCATGCTGCTATTACATACTATAGATGTAATCATATAATAATATCCAGACTGTTTTTATATATTATTGTAATATTAATATTAGTACCCATGCTGCTATTACATCTGTCTGAAGTACTAATATTAGTACTCATGCTGCCATTACATACTATTGATGTACCCATGTTGCTTTTACATATTATTGATGTACTAATAGTAGTACACATGCTGTTATTACATAGTATCGATGTACTTATAAGGTACACATGCTGTTATTACATAGTATTGATGTACTAATTAAGTACACATGCTGTTATTACATAGTATTGATGTACTAATTAAGTACACATGCTGTTATTACATAGCATTGATGTACTAATTAAGTACACATGCTGCTATTACATAGTATTGATGTACTAATATTAGTACCCATACTGTTATTATATAGCATTGATGTACTAAAACATGAGTAGCTATGCTGCTATTACATATTATTGATGCAGTAATATTAGTACATATGCTGCTACTACACACACACACACACACACACATATATATATATATATATATCTATAGATATATAGATATATATATATATATATATATATATATATATATATATATATATATATATATATAATCGTCTATAGGCTTGATAACTTTATCATAAATCAGAATTCATCATTAAATTATTTCCTTTCCTTACTTGATTTTTACTCGGATCTTCTGTTTAACTTTGACAATAATTTCACTGTGCTCAGTTCAGAGCACATGTTTATTTCATAGCCTCTGCTATTTCGAGACTGTGACACCATTGCTAGCTTTTGTTACTAAGTAAACAGACATTCATATTTTCTCTGATATTTCCTGGAGATCTGCTGATGAGAGAAGAACGATTCAAAAGAAAGCAATAATAAAACCTACAGAAAAATTGGAATGTTAATTGACTTTAGCCTCTTGCCCCTAGTTTATGGCATAGAAAGTAAGCATATGTGATTCTGTCGGTTCCGCAATGGTCATTTGTACAAACAATTTCAGTCCTTTTATTATGATAGGTTTAGTCTGATGTTGTTTTTAGACGTTTCTATCATAACCTTCTTCTCGTGTCTAATTACGAGAAGGCAGGAAGTTCAGCATTCATAAGAATAAGGTGTCACATATGATGGTGTAGATTACATCTTTTGTGGGGAATGCTTGGCTGCGAAGAGGTGGGATCGCTGTAAGAAATAGACATAACACTCATTGAGAGCATGGAACCGCCTTTATTGACATATATATAGATACATATTCTAAAGATACAACATGTAAATTTATTTATGTTGAAAATACATACAATACATATTACAATACTTATTAAATAGTTCTTCCACAATCTAGTATTTCATTTGTCCATTCATTTTTCTGTATTTTTGAATACAAGTGATTTAAATATTTAAAGAGCCTAAAATTCAATAACTGTAATAAATGTATTTTATTTTATTTATTGTAAGGTAAAGACCTGAAAAAGATCTGTGAATGTTGTACTTATTATTTAAAGAATATATATTTATTCTCAATTAAATTATAACATGAAGCTAGTAATTATTTCAAACAAATACTAATGAACAGCGAAGCTGTAAAATATTTCGTTACTTTATGATTGTGGAAGAAGGGAACTCAATAATATTATATTATAAATACAATGAACTTCAATTCAGTAAAATATTAAATCAGTAAAATATTTCATAGTAGAAAAGAGAATTCACTATTACATTATATTAATGAAATAAAAATAATTCAGAAGAGTACCACAACTCACTATAAAATCTTTAACTTCTAAAAGCGAGTATAAAGCATAAGTTTCTTACCTGTAAGAAATAGACATGATACTCTTTTGAGCATGGAACCACACTGAGAATAAAACATCTCAAAGCCTTTTTATATTCTGGAAGCTGCCTGATCACAAGTGCTACATCCAGTCTCAAAAGATATTTGTCTAAAATGACGCGTGCTTCTTGCGTGCTTTCCAAGGACAGCTTTAACTTTATATCAAGTTTTAGTGGGGGGTAGAGTGTGAGTGTGGACGGTATTTTTCCAAGTAACGACCTTTTGGATCATGTCCATAACCTTCCAGTGGTCATTCACATTGTAAACCTAATTAATTTAATTATTCCCTATGGTGATTATCAATTACTTTGTTCCCAACTTCACAACGAAATCTAATAAGGTTTTATTGATTGAATGGTGCAATAAAACATCATTTGACTTCTATCCGATTGAACTGGCTTATTAATTAGGCTTTTTCCATTACCAAGTGAAAGCTGAACAATAATAAATGCTTAATCTAAATTCATTTCAATGTCCTTATTATATTCAGGATATGAATTATTGATTGGAGCACGCTTCTCCTACACTCCAATCAATATCAAAGCACTAGCTTAAATTTGGATGTTTTTATCTTCCAATAACTAGAGATTTCAATATGTTGTACACAAATTAATATTTTCGTTTCTTTCTTTTAGAATTGAGATCTTGATAAATACCTCTTGGTTAAATTAGCCGAGACCTCGAGGCTAGTAAAAATTTGATAAGTATACGAGGAAGAATAAAGAAAAATATATTAAAAATCAAAAATTACAATGCTTAGGTAGATGAAAAAATTACAATGCATTGGTAAGTTGATAGATTGCAAAAAGGCAATGAGAACAATGTTCATTGCAGTACATATTGTGAAATTCAAAACAGAATACAGTAAAATGTATAATTATCAATAAACTATAAGATACGTTGACAATGCACCAAAGTAGATATGATAAAAGATATATAGAAAAATGTACCATAAAATGTGTAATAAGGAGCCAATATAAATTGAAAAAGTGATGACAATTACACAAGGAAGTAAAAATATGAAAAAGACCAAAATACAATGCACTGAGAAAAGTTAAGAAATAGGAAAAACAATTGACCGTATAGTACCTCGATGAGGAATGAAAAAAAAAACAATATATTAAGAAAACATTAAAATATGCAATGTGACAGGATAATACGTAATGTGACAACTGTATGGTAAAGAAAGAGTTTATTCAAAGGAACCATACGAAAACACAATTGACACATTCAATGAAATTCAAGTACAATAGTGAGAAGTACAACGAAAACACTCATGACAATAGTGAATGAATTTTAAGGGTATAATAGTGTAAATTACAACGAAATTCCATGTGACAATATTCAATAATATCAAAATTTCAAGAGGAAAAAAATTACAACGAAATTACATTTGATAATATGCGATAAATGTTAAAATTACAAGAGGAAAATTTATCATGAAGAAAAATTGTCGGCACGACATTGGAAAAAGAGAACTGAGATGCAATCCCAAAAAAATTCTATTAATATTAAGTCTGTCAAAGAGAAGAAGAAGGAAAAAAAATTCTACATTATCTACCCTATGACTAGTCCTGCCAGACGATTGTCGTCATGACTGGAGAAAAGTCCAGACGGTTTCCGTCATAGACATGTCATAACTAGAAACATATGCATGTAAAGAATGTATTACCCACCAGGAACATCAACCTTTTATTGTTTGGAGGTAGTTTTAGACTCTAATAGTGCCAAGTAGTCCGGCAATGCCGTCCGTGGAGGAAACATTTGGATTCGACCTGGGAAGCGTAGTTGAGGGCGATAAGCAGTGGGCTGGTCGCGCTCTTGGCGGTGCTGAGTGCACTTAGGGCAATTACAACCGGGTCTTGCTCGCTTCGCCAAATATTCCTCGAGATTATGAGCATCTCGGTATATCTTTTTAAACCTATGAAAAGGAATGTTTGGGTCTTCTATCATTGTAAGCGGTAACTTGGCGTTACAAAGATACAATTCGGCTAGAACAGGGTAACCTTTACGGTGTAGTTGATGGAAGAAACCGAGCATTTGAGGAATCAAATCACAAGAGGGTATACGACCTGATAATAGTCGAGCAAGTGTTTCTTCAGGGAAACGAAGGTAATCCGCAATCCGAACGATGTGAAATAAGGAGTTATGGTTGTCGTACAATGTCGTGCCTTTATCAATTTAAAAGAATAAATGCTTAGCAATTGAAATGTCAAAGTCATAATATATTCTATGTGACAAGCCATCAGCTGTAAACATATGTAATGTCTTCTCGCGATATTCTAGTAGTAGCTGCAACACTGGTGAAAGGGCAACCACCTTTTCGAGTACGGGGGACCGTAGAACAATAGATTTGTTCGTACCGAAAAGTAATGTGATTGACCCTTCCATTCTCAACCCGGATCCTTAGCTGATTTTGATTTATAAAAATCTTGTTTCGTAACCAGTAAATGTCTCCCGCCACACGATCCCCCCGGGTATATGTCCAATGCTACAGCGCTAATTGCATGAGAATGTTAATTTGGAATGGACATACCGCACGATCCCCTTTGGGTACGTGTCCGATACTGTAGTGCTAATATTGATAAAGACACAACAATGTAACGTATGGCCTGTTAAGGTTCTTTGCAAGGTAGTGGATTCATTAAACGCCATTACCATACCACACTTGGCACTATATGATATTGAGCACACATGTTCTCTATAAGTGGAATATTACCTCCAAGTAAAAAAAAGAAAAAAATATAAAAAAATTATTCTGAAGGTAACAACCAGGAATGTGTATATAAATGTATGCTGGTATTTAAGATAAACTGGTGTATGGTGGCAAGGAATGATGTTTATGAAGAGTGAAGTCTGAAGAATCATTGCCCGAGCATTGAAAGAAGGTAATATTATGGTGTGTCCAAACGATATGAGCAGAAAACGAGCGACTGAGAATTGAACGAAGCTTGTATGCAGATACAAGGGAAATGGAGAATGAGGTTGGTATAGATAGGTCAGAGTGACTATTGACTTGGGTTATTATAAAATCAGACCAGCGGACATGTAATCGTGGTCGGAGATAACCAGTAACATGCAGGTTATCGATCATTGATGGGCCAGTGGTGTGCCAATATGAAGGGCAGAACTTAAACTGAAAAATATCAACCATGACGCATTGAAGTCCAGTAGTAATTTCAAGGCGGAGTTTGGTACATGCATTAGACTGTGAAAGCCATTTATAAACGTGGGCAAGAGCAATTATGAACGTCAGGAATGAGACTGAAAAGACGAGATGATCCCAAGTAAGAACCTCAGAAACAGTAGTAAACCAATCAGGAAGAGGAGTTGTGGATGCAAAAGTGTACTGGAAGCGAACTGTGGCTTGGGCATCGGTTGCATGTGTAACATTGCGGAAGATAGAATTCGGAAACGCCACATAAGCCAAATAATTGCTAAAGCGTGCAGAATAGACAAGACGAAACTAATCAAAACCATAATATGTAGTAAGTCAAACCAAGAGTTTCTTTTAGAATTGAGATCTTGATACTTTGATTCAAGCGCACTTGTTTAGAAAACGAAACATACCTTATATTGATCTGGTTAATATCTATCATTAGTTGTTGTTGTTGTTGCTGTTGTTGTTGTTGGGCTTAATGCCATTTTTCAGCACACGATAGGCTATTCATGGCGGCCAGTATTAATGGTGGAGTAAGAAACCGGGAAATCACCGGAAAGAACCACCTACCCACGAGAAGCTACTGACAAGCTTTCTCACATATCCACATTCGCCGAATCCTAGACTCGAATCCACGCAGAGGTGAGATGGCAGTGATCCGTAACGGACAGCACTTTAGACCACTCGGCCACTCGGGGCCTCTCTATCATTAGTAAAATAGTCCGTGTACATCAGAACATATAACGAATTACAATGGAATTTATGGCAACTGCAGAAAAATGAAGAAAGTACAAGGAGTTCATTACTGTAGTGATGCCTGGAACAGTATAAAAAAAGGAAAATCTGAGGAGAATTTTTTTTATATTTTATAATGATGTATAAGAGATGCATCCAAAATCAATTAGTTTATGCAAGAAAAATGGCATAAGTCAATAAAACAGTTACTTTGATCCATATTTGAAAATTAAAATATGGAAAACATAGCTTCTACGATTTGTAAAGGTAGGAAGTGATGGATTTAAACCAGACATATTCTTATAAACACACTTACTATTCATATTATTTTCTTGCACAGCTTTCATTTATTTCAAACTTCATGTCAATGGTAACGAACCTGACTGCATACCTCTAGTGCGTTTTTCTTCCGTTACGTGTCTAGGCTAGTACAAAAGTAACAAAGAAAAGAATGAAGCTAACAAGCTTTGTAAAATTTAGATAAAGGACTTATTTCCCTAGAAAACAAGGTAAATATATTAAAAAGGACTTACCGTTTGTGAAGCTAATCCAAAATAATTCATAGAATTAATAAATATAAGTCCTACCAATAAAAAGTCCTAAGTGAATCACAGCTCGAATCCAGATGAAATTCCAAGATAGAAGGCGATGACGACGTCAATAACTTGCTTTTTCCAGATGTGTCAATAGTTCCTTGTTAAATAACAAAGAAATATATTCCAGTTTATAATTCCGAATAATGTCCAATAAATGTCGTTGTCCAAGAATTCTGACGAGCAATAGTAATTTACAAGGAAATAAATTATTAATTCCGAAAAACAGAAAAATTCAACTCAAACTGGTCAAACAACCTTACCTTTGAGCTCCGAAAGTTAAATGAAAGACTGGTCAAAATCACTATAATAGCGTATTTTAAGCCTAACTGCTACGCAGAATAGATCACCTGATAGGGTCACGTGATCACCTTTTTTTTCAAGCGACGTAGAAACATTATATGCCGACTATAACGTCAAAAGATACAATGTTTCTCCTAATGCTTGTGTATCAGGTCAAAACGAACCGAACTGAATTTCCCGGAAAATGTCAAATCCAGTTAATAAAGTTATCATTACAATAACATGTAATGAAATAAAAATTAAAATAAAAATTAAAACTAACACACAAATAATTAAATTACATGTAAAATATCATCTCAATTGTAGAATATTGCAATTGCTTCAGCAAAACTCATGTGGCTGATTAGGTTCATAGTTGTGCTATCGTAGACATTGTTTTTTCGGGCTCTGGCACACTAACTGCTAACACACTAACTTCAGTCAGTTTGAGTAAGAATTATGAATCTCTTGATTATATTTGTTTGATAATGATTCCGTTGGGGCTTCTGGTCTGGTCAACTCAAGGAAGAATAGTTTTAACTCCAAAGACAAAGTTTTAAAATTTCCAATGTCAGTAGCTTCAATATTTTCTTGCATTTGAAAGTCAAAATGAATTTATGAAAATATTTTTATTAAAAAGAGTGTCTGTATTTGTAAAGCACCCCATACTACTGGAGTCATTCTTTTCAATAGAAACTGTGTCTACTATGTCAGTCTGTTTTTCACTTGACACAATACTCTGTTCTCCTGCAAACGATAATGTAATTTCGCTTTCTAATAGCTCCATCAACAAAAGCCTCACCGCCATTTTCAAGCTGAGAACACTGCTTTATTTAATGGCCGATTGTTTGAATTTTCTTTCACTGAAGAGTATTTTGTTGCAGAGGCTGACTTACGCAGCACGCCTTGATTTGAGTGTTCTCAGAGAGTGATGTGATGTGATGTGATTATGATTTTTAACGTAGCTTTAACAATTTTTCAGTCATATCGTTATATCTGCAGTGTGGCAGTTTATAGAGATGTCTAGAACCGGGGTATCATGCCGCAGACATGAAGCATGGTGTCCCACCCCTTCACATTATCCTGATACCAGGCCGATCAGCCCTAGCTTATAATGCTGACCCTCAAGCGAGGCAGTTGTTAGTAGCGTTTTTGTTCAGTTCTTAGAGAGTCTGACACGATCGCTTGCGCTAGAATGGTATACCGTGTGAAATGATAAATATACTGACACAGCAGACATGGTTACAAATGAAGAACCTGCCTCGAGTCTATTGGGGTGGGTGGGGGTGAATGTAACATAAGTCTATTCAGTTAGCGTTTCTGGTAGTTACCTGTATTCTCCAAACTTCCCTTATCTCTCCTTACACATGTGATAAGTGATAACCTTTCTCGGATCAATTGAGTTAGACAATAAAAGTACTAGTTTAAAAGTGTAGTTTGAACCTGACTTCCAAAGCAACATTCTGGATGGAGAATTTGGCCATAAATTATAACATTTTTAAATATATCAAAATTCTGTAAAACTGATCTTTACGATCGAAACTGATTTAATTTTAGAAATATGTTCTCACTAGGTCAAACATATCAAGAAAGCTTTATTACCGTATGGCAAATGAGTTCATGTTTTTCTACCTTACATTCAATACTATGGCAACGCACGACTCTCCACTTAAACCACACTGGTGAAAACGCAACCAAACTTCACATGTATGCTTTAGTGTTTTTAGGTATAAACACGATAAACAAAAGACATTCGTTAAATATGCGAAATTCCTTTAATTTAATCAGAGTATTACAACATTTGTATGTAAATTAGGTTAACATTTATATCCAAATTAGGTAACATTGAACATTATGGTCCCTTATTAGTGTTACTTCCCCACGAGATCTGCTTAGCAATCAAAGTTACCCGTATTCAAAACAAGCAGCATTAAAGCCTAAATGGAAAATAAAATATTTGCCGAGTTCATTCTCTTTGTTTTGGAAGACAAGTCAAACAGGCGTCATTCTTCCAGTTGCTTAGAGATTACTTACAAATCCATCATTACATTCAAAAGCAGCTATTTCCAGAAAATGGAAATAAGCTATGCTGCATTTTTTAAAAAATATATTGTATCCTATATGCCTTTATGCTTTTTTAACTGCTCAAAGTTTTGTTTTGAATGATGAAAATATAAACAAATACTTTAGAAGCATCCCATTAATGTAATAGTGTATACTGCTGGAAGTGATCTGTTTGTTTGTTATATCGTATATATGTTTACAGTAACTTCCGGATCTCAGTTTGTCTGCAGATTCAGTATGCTATCAAAAACGTTGTCCTAAAGTCCCATTGTAACTAGATCTCACTATGTGAATGCATGAAATTAATTCTTCGTTTCTATTGTCTAGGTGACACATGGTCTCTACAATCGGGACACCAAAAGACCTTACATGACAAGAAAACTACTCACTGTGTGTACAGCAGTTTCAGTAATAGACAAACTAGTTTCCTTGGATTAGAAGAAGCACACCATCCTGAGTTTGTTATAAATTCAATTACAGACTTGTAAGCTGCCAGAGACAAAGGTTGCTGTAGTAGCAAGTCAGCCCCCTTTAGAAGAGTTTAATCGATCGTGCCTATGATTCCCCTGAGTAATGGGCTGCTTTGATTGGTTGTTTCAGTCAACTCTAATTCAGACCCGTGCCTAATCAGCAAACATATTACAAGTGTTTGCACACAGAGGAAAATGTGACAAATTGAAATCAGGAAGAAAAGGGAACAAGTCCTCGACTGGATCGGATCCAAATATTATTTTGTGTGGATGTGTTTAAGCTCTATTCCTAGTTGTAAAGGCGATGAACGGCAATATTCGAGTGAATGTGTAGCATGTTTAAACTTAATTCAAGTTTTCCATACTTATAACTTTGTAATTCATTATCAAGAAGATTGAATAACAGAAAGAAAAATGAAATAACCTGAAGAATTACTATACTTGTGATATACACGTTTTGTTTGATACTACTAAAAGTGACATTTTTCCTGATATGCGTGGTATACGCCTGTTTTATAGTTTTGCCTGAAGAATGTGCGTCACCTCACTAGCCAGCCCGGATTACACAAACGTTAAATTGGATTCACTTCATCGTGGAAAATGAGAAAAATAAGAGTATTAACTTCAAATCTTTTACGTTTATCAACGCTTTTGATATTACTAGACCAAGGTAAGTAAAGCCTAGAGTCAGTCATTGAAATTTGAATCCTTCCTAATTGTACAAATTTTGTATTGTGTACATTTAATCTTTGACTATATATGTAAGTTAAGAAGATGTAAGTGACACAAAGATTAGTTCTTGCAATAATATATTGGGGAGTGAGTGATTTTATGAAATCTAATGAATGAAAAATGTTGTCATTTATTGGTATAGTACTGGATAGGACACGAGTTAACTAACTTGGGCCTTTTTCAAACATACAAAATGGTCAAAAGTGACATTAATTGTTACATGTATATGAGCACCTTTAAAATTACGGCACAAAAACACTTATCCAAGATGAATAACTTTTCAAGACACATATACATGTATAATAATAAAAACAACAATTAGAGAGAGAATATATTTTAATGGATTCAACCACCATTGTCAGTTTAATATCTTAATTTTTAACTCTCTATGTTCAAAATTACAGTTACAAAAATTTATATCTAAGTCTATATCCATATATGCACATATGTATATGCGTCCCCTTCCCTCCCTCCCTCCCTCCCTCCCTTTCTCTCTCTCTCTCTCTCTCTCTCTCTCTCTCTCTCTCTCTCTCTCTCTCTCTCTCTCTCTCTCTCTCTCTCTCTCTCTCTCTCTCTCTCTCTCTCTCTCTCAACTTCCCCTTCTTTCTTTCAGTGTAAATTAGATAAATCGTATGCGTTTTAATGTCTTCCAATAAAAACAGGAAATTACGAATTCACAATTTAGGTTTTGGAGAGTGTGAATGTAAATTCATGTTTTAATTTGTAAAAGTCATCTCTGGTATACAGGGATTAACGTGCTTGGTTTATTAGGAATTTAGAATTCAGACAACTGAAATTATATATGCAAAATGACTCGTTTCGGTAACTGTATGTACCAATACAATTTCTGTTCTTTGCACGATAATAGTCTTACTCATTGTCTATTTTGTAACATTTTGCTTTCTTGTCCGTTGTCATGATATAATTTGATCTCTCTCTCTCTCTCTCTCTCTCTCTCTCTCTCTCTCTCTCTCTCTCTCTCTCTCTCTCTCTCTCTCTCTCTCTCTCTCTCTCTCTCTCTCTCTCTCTCTCTCTCTCTCTCTCTCTCTCTCTCAATCAGAATTTTTCCAAATTACAATTAAGGTAAGAAAAATTAAGAACAGCTACCAATCGAATTTTATTACATATATGCAACCGTTTTGGAATATAATTTCATCGACGCATAGTATTTATGCTGGAGAACACGGTTACATGAGTTTTTTGTAGCATGCAAAATTATTGCAAAAAATATTCAAATATTACCTCTGTTTACGTTGTTGGTTGACAGATTAAATCTGGGCAGATTTGTGTTTACGTTGTTTGTTGACAGATTGAATATGGGCAGATCTAAGTTTACAGTTAATTATACTCCTGATTTTAAGTGAATATTATAAACGCTGATCTGTTGACGTCATGTGCATAGGCAGATAAGAGTCTTCGCTGTTGGTAGATGGTGTGTGTCAAATACGGGCAAAGAGGTCACTTGTACAAAGTAACCCAGCTTCATTGGTATATAGGAGCCATGATAGCTCCTATGGTTGAGCGTTGATTTCGTAATCAAAGGGTCGCCTGTATGATAGTAACCCAAGCCAGCACAGGTCAGTTTCATTCGGTGTGTCATTGGAAAATGCACTTATTTGTCCTTTATTCGAAACGGCATCGCCAAATAATAGCGCTAAAAGCGCCGTTTAAAAACAAAGCAACCAGGCAACTAACATTAGTGATTAAACGTATCGACTATTGCCCGTCAAATCCGAACACGTGCCGATATCAGTGGACCGCCAACCAGTACTATCGCTATCAGATGTGTTCTGGAAGCTTGTGGAACATTAAGGCCATATGTTAATCCACAGACTGCCACTACATGCCAAACACACAATTTCAGTCGGTTATAAATTCAACATTCGTCAATTTCTTTTTCATGAAATACTGATTTTATTTCACGTAATATGCTAATGAGTCGGCGTGTCTATCTTTGGTTTGGCAACAGTCAATTATAGGAAAAACCCGACCTTCCAACTTATTATCAATGTATTATTATCATTAAATTCCACTAATTTCAAACATATGACTATTCAAATGAGCAAGATAACAGCCGAAAATTAATAACCACAGAATTCCACCATTTGGCCATATCCAGTTACTCGGAGACTATTTGACCTTCGTCAACGCTAGCATAACCAGACCATATTTAGTAGCATGGGACATCGCATAAAATCAAAGTATTTATGGTACACTTACCCAGTCAAAATCTGTTACAACTGTAATATATATATATATATATATATATATATATATATATATATATATATATATATATATATATATATATATATATATATATATAGAGAGAGAGAGAGAGAGAGAGAGAGAGAGAGAGAGAGAGAGAGAGAGAGAGAGAGAGAGAGAGATATGCTATTTTTTAGAAGACCATGGATAACTATACAATTTTTATATCTATGGCTCAGTGCTGTTTTGAATTTAGTAACAGCTTCGCTTAAAACTCTGTCGGATCAATAACTACAATGGTACTAATTTTCAGATAAATACCATATGTGCTTAATCTGTCTACAGTCTACAATCTACATAGAATAAAAACAAAATATGATGATGCAAGACTATGACTTCCTTGTCAAGAGCTAAACCGGTTTGGATTAAACCGGTTGGCTGTTTACGGGCGAGCGTGTGTATGCCATACTAACGCATCGACTAATTTCCTATTTTTTGATTTATTAAATTTATTGTAAAAAATAACATTTTTGACGTCAATTAATCTTGAAATCCTCTTCTCCAAGTCAACAATTATCAAAGTTCTTCAAACCCCCTCCCCATTTTGTTGACCTAATTAACGACCGACCCCTCACAAGTTTGCCTACGACTGTAGTGGTCAGTGGTCCATAAGGTATTAGCACACTCTAGGGTTTTGAGTGACGTGCGGCGATCGTAATCACGGCACGTCTCTTTGCATGCTTGTGATTATGGTTTGTATGTATGTATACGTTTATATTCTAGTCTATATTCGCCAGATTGCTCCTTACTTTCGATTTACTAGCATTTTGCACACCAAATTTTATTATGATTTAGTAAGTAAAAAAACGTATGTATAAGAATTAAAAATGTTTATAAGTGGTAAATCAGTTCTTCTTTTCACATAATTTATTTTTAAAAAATGATATTCCACACGAGATCCACTATTCTTTATTGAAATCCCGTATATGTCGGAGACTAATTAAAAATGAAAAGATATAGATAGTTTAATACAAACAAAACTATCATACAGGTTGGAGAAATTAAATTCGTACTCTATGGAGATTCGAACCGAGGTCCGCGCGTAAATGGCACCCATTACCTTGCCTGCACGCACCAACCCGTATACCATCACGACTAAGCACGCATCACCAATAAATCATGGCACTGAATCCTTGTTATATAAGCTCGTGCGTGGCAGACACACTCGCATGACGACCTAGTAATTAATTCTCATATAGACACATAGTCTTTCCAGATTCCTATTAAAGAAATCAAGGTATATAGGTTTTTGTATTACAAATAATTATAAATATATACCAGACAGAACAGACTGTGCTATCCCTGGATTCTATAGTAGAATCTTGATAATAGTGGGCAGAAATAATAGTTTAATACAAACAATACTATCATACTCCATTGAGTAGGAATTTAATTTATCTAACCTGTATGATAGTATTGTTTGTATTAAACTATGTTTTCTGCCCACTATTATCAAGATTCTACTATAGAATCCAGGGATAGCACAGTTGTCTGTTCTGACTGGTATACATATATATATATATATATATATATATATATATATATATATATATATATATATATATATATATATATATACCAGACAGAAGAGACAACTGTGCTATTTCATTTTTAATTAGTCTCCGACATATACCGGATTTCAATTAAGAATAGTGGATCTCGTGTGGAATATCATTTTTTAAAATTACATACATACATACATACATACATACATACATACATACATACATACATACATACATACATACATACATACATACATACATACATACATACATACATACATACATACATACATACATACATACATACATACATACATACATACATACATATATATATATATATATATATATATATATATATATATATATATATATATATATATATATATATATATATATAAGCTTGTTTGTCCATTAGAACTGTAATGCTATCAAAACTAAATTTCTTTCATGTGTTGCGCTAATACTTTGGAGTAACCCAAGGAAATGAGATACTAAAACTCAGTTTAAAATCATTGTCATCAGACTCGAAGATAGAACGTGTATTTGGCATGGTCGCGTTGCCTCATCATACGATGCTCACAGCCCGAGACACATTATTTTTTTTTTTTTAAATCATTAAATTTTTGAGGAATTTAGATAAAATTTATATATATATATATATATATATATATATATATATATATATATATATATATATATATATATATATATATATATATATATATATATATATATATATATATCTGCCCAACTTTTTATCTTCAGTATAGTCAGCTCTCCTTCCTGCATAGGTATTAATCGATTTTTTTTCCCTTCCTATTTGAAGGTAAAAATCGCTTAATACCTGTGCGGGAAAGAGACCAATCAAAATATGTCAGTATTTTTTCTTGCGGGATCGAACAATATCCCCACTCGTTTTACGTAAGGTGTCGTCTTAGCATTTCAACAAAACTAAGTTAATATAGTCAGTTTGCAACCTGATACTGATACAAACATATTATAAACTAACATTCTTTTTAAGGGCCACTCGCATTCCTAACTGGAACCATGACATAACTGGACCCATTTGATAACTACTAAGGGCAAATGTGGGCTATATAAGGCTGACTGAACGATGTCGGTAGATTCATGCCGACTTTTCTTAATTAAGGGAATTCAGAACTATGAAGTAATGGACTTCACGTCTTGTTTAGCGACATTACTTGCTAATTAGCAATTTAGTGACTTAAAAACAGAGTAAAATCAATTCCTAGCATGCATTCTACATAATATTTAAGCCAGATAAACTAATTCTATATGAAATCTCTACAATACGTGATTTCTATTACAACCAAGAAAGGTTTTTGAACACATTTATGTTAATTTAAACAAATTCATTAATGTATGTGTCATATATCATTTGAGACAAATGCATGTAAGCCCTTAAGTTCCGAAATGATTGAAAATTGATGTATGCATTGGTTATGTAAAGAAATATTTGTTATCATAACCTTATTCTTATTCCTAGCTATGAGAAGGAAACAGTAGTATCTTTAAGAGATGCCTTTGCCCAAGATTGTTGAGAGGGAGAAAAGAAATTTGGGATCTCTTAAAGGATATTACTCATAACCATGTAGATATGGCTACATTTTTGAAGAAATGGCGAAAAGAGAGGTACGGCGGGAATCGCTGTACGGAAAGAGAAGAGTCTTTTTGATTCTCGAACGAACATACTGAATTTTACACGGGGTTGCGATGTGATGTGATTATGATTTTTAACGTAGCTTTGACAATTTTTCAGTCATATCGCTACGATGTCTGCAGTGTGGCACTTTATAGTGATGTCTAGCACTGGGGCATCATGCCACAGACATGTGGCGTAATGTTCCACCCATTCACATTATCCTGACACCAGGCCAACCAGTCCTAACACTAACCTCTTAATGCTGAACGCCAAGTGAGGTAGCTGTTTGTAAGTCTTTGGTATGACTCGACCGGGTATCGAACCCACGACCTTCCGCATCCGAGGCGGACGCTCTAATTGCTAAGCCACCGGAGCGGTTGCTTTCTTTTTATACATAGTCGTTCCTATAGAATCAGAATAAACTCTAATCCTTTTCCCCCAGGAAACACGCGAATCATCAGTTTGTTGACATTTGGGTACAAGTATGATTGCCTAACAACAGCTTTCGCCAAGTCTAATTTTTTTTTGACGTTAGCCTTTTAATGCAGGAGAATGTACTTGCTCATACAATGTGATCTTTACCCTAAAACAGCACACAGCTGCTGCACAAAACCAAAATCAAATTTTAATCTCACTATATCGTAGTGGAAAATTACTTCAGTATAATTTAATTTTAAAAAAACTTTTAATACAATTTAGAGAAGATTTAGAAAGAATTTCAATCTTATACTTTTACTAAAAATCTGTCTTAAAACATTTAAAATCAATCAAGTCAACAAATAATTACAAACTTACAACGTAAAGAAATTACATTAAACCTTGAATTTTGAATGGGAAACACAACCCTCGTTTGCATAGCCAATCATGACTAAACTTGCTCTAACCAACACAACTTTAACTCTCCCATCCTTGTCGGAATATATCTCCATAGTCCGCCTTTATTAACAACTTTTCTGGAAAAGATAATTATATTACACCTATTTAAAATGGCCCTATATTTTCAAAAATATGTCTCTGGATTGTCTCAACTTTGTCATTTCCTTCACTTCAAAACGTTATCCTAGTGGGTCCTAATTAACACATATGTGGGAACGTTGTCCTAGAGGGTCCTTATTAGCATATCTGTAGCACCATTATCCTATCTGGTCCTAATTAACATGTGTCGGACCATTATTCTAGCGAAAATATGTATCTCGTTACACTCATCAGGAGATTCTCTTTTGTGTTAAATCCCGTAAAAGGCTAACACAATCGCCATTTTCAATGAAAATACTTGTTAAACATTTCAGAAATGATGCTAAGTTAACCAAAGATGACGATGCTAATGACTGGGTGAATTCGTCACGTGATCAAGTCAACTAGATTCAATTAGGTCAAGAAACAGCAATATGGGTCAGTGTATAACCTGATTAACCATTTCTACATAGAAGTTTTTGCTCTTAATTATACGAAGGCGATTCTGAATATGTTGGCGGCGTTCTAATTTTGTCCACACGTATGTCATATCTTTGACAAAAAAGCCTAAAGGCAGAACGCCTTCTGTTAGTTTGGAACACTTTAAGATGATTGAATATGCACTGCTTTGCAAATGCATCAATCAATAATAATAGCACGTGACATTAAGAGATCAGGAAAACATGAATATTTTCTTATGATAATATAAACCGTCTGATTTCACTCGTTTGGAACAGTTCTTCAATTTGTAAGGGCTGTTTAAAGCACGGTTTAGACAGGAAAACATAAACTAAGTAATGCTGGCATGCATCTAATAAATGCAAATGTCAGGAAGAAACACCGACGCATATAGTAATCTCACAATGACGATAAAATTATTTGTGCACCCAAAATCGAATTTGTAATTAAGTGAGAATTAGTTTAAAGAAATGATGCGTTTTATTCTAAATAATTAATTAAGAAAGAAGATTAAAATGTCAATATATTTTCTGTTTTGTTTTGTACATGGTTTACATGACATGTTTCATATTCCATTTTACGTTTGGTTCATCCTAAAATATAACAATATCTACTATTTCTGATATAAAGTTGTTTTCATTTTCTCCTTCAGTTTCTTTCTTAAATATTAGTTCCACAATACTTATTCCCTTTGTGATAGATTTATTATTTGATTTTATTCTTCCTTCCTTCACGTCAACGACAACTCAGTTTACCTATAAAAAAGTATGTTATAAAGAAACTTAACATACCCTACTTTTTGTAAACATTTAATCTCTCACCTGTTCAATGCAATTTTTCTTTGTTCATGACGACAGTAAAACTTTTCTCAGTTCTCCAAGAAGTCTTATTTGAAGGCATTAAACTTTCAGTGTTTTCCGATAAATTTAAGTGCTGCCATTTCCTTTAGGAATCCACACCAATACATAATGTAATCGATCAATGAGGAATAATTTGCCTATTCTTGTAGCGTTAATTCCATCTCATTTCTATCAGCAAGCCCATAATTGTCTAGGATATTGCTAAAGTAAAAATAACTCGCCCCTAATTGGTGAACTGCTGGTTTTAGTTCTGTTTCTTCCCTCACCCACAATTATAACGAAGTTTTCTAACAAATTGAACTTAATTAGATTGGTTGCACTATCTTAGTTGCAGACTACACATTATCAACGGCACTTCGCTGATGATGACCCTTTGACTTTTCCTTTCGAGCGAATGTAAAACTTCTAATCTTGACAGAGATCGATGACCAGAAGAATGGAAAAGTTCTTATTTTTATCTTCCTTCGTTTCTGAAGAAATCATAAAATCACATCTTCATTTTGAGCATGATGTTGACCCTAACTCTCATTTGTAAGTTAAAGGTGTTTGATTTTGGAATGTATGAAAATACACAAGGAAGAATTTTACATGAGAAATCTAATTAATGCATTATAACGTTAATGTAAAGGTATCACAAGCTGAGGAGGGTATCTTGAATCTAGAACCAGGCGTGGAATTCATGAAACGTTTCAAATAGGACCGAGACGATGACGATCTCATGGACCCATAAGTGTCCTGGTTGAACAAGACTAACATTTACACAAAACTCACTCGTTAGAAGAAATATACAAATATTCACCATATAACAACTTTTTCAAACTTGACGGCACGGTTTGTAGTGAAATACCCAAAGCTGCTATGCTCTTGCAGTTATCAGTAATAACTTCAAAGATTATTTGCCTCAGTGTTTGTAAATTTTGCAGATAAGTCCTTGTCGTTTAATGAATTCAAGCCAGAACTACTGCAGTACTGTTTTATTAATTGCATATTTTTGTACGTGTTTTTCTATAACCGATTGTGCAAAATAAAATTAGAATATTTTGTGCTTCATTTGATAATCAAGACACGAATTAATTACGAATGAAAGTTTGAAAGTGATTTATCATGAGGAAAAATGAGCAGTAAACGCAGTTATCAGAAACAAATAATTTGGTTGCAAAAATTATTCTCGTTATGGTGATAATTTACCATATTATTTGCATTACACAAGACCTGCCCTGCGCCATTTTTAATTGTCGCGAAGATTGTCACGAAACGATGAAGTTTTGGAGGTGGTTAATACCGTTAATTTACAGTCTTGTTTTGAAAGTTCAATTCATGACCTTTGTTGCGGAGATCTTACTATATTCGACTCTTTAATTGACGTTATCACGTCATTATCTTAGTTAAGCAATAGACATTTGATTTAGACACGTATCGACAAAGAAAATTTATGAATACAGACACTGGCATACAATCTCAAAATGGATAACCTCGATAAGAGAGAAAACACAATACTTGAATTAGAGGAGTACAGTTAATATATGTTTGAATTTCTTTAATTCCGTGCCATATCTCTTAAAAGAGGACATACAGTTTATGAAGATCGTTTTTGACATGTGGCCAAATTTAAGAATAAGTTTTGCATGCCATATATTACATCATGCATATTAAGGAAAGCTCCTGCACGAAACCAATATGGCTCTATTATTTTGGTAACAGGCGGAATATTGAGTGTAATTAGCGTATGCTAAGAGAATTAGGGACTGAATATTCGTCTGACATATTCCTGCAAGGGACTCGTAAGTGACGTGGCCTCGGTAACTAGTCAGGGTCAGTTCCATTAGATTTGATGCCAATTCGATCCTGTTATTCGTTGTCCTTATTGGATTCGATCGGGATGCATATTTTCTAGCAAGTGAGCATACTGGGGTCAAATGCTACGTTTATTATCTGCTGAATGCGACCACTGAATTGACACTTAAATTACGGTTTGCATCCATATTGAATTATTTTACTTTGAAAGCTTTGGTGTTCATATCTAGCAGTGCATAAACCCAGTACATGTAACATCTACAGTGATATACGTTTATCTATTCCTTGTACATTCCTAGAAGTTCCTGTATATGTGTAGATATAAACTCTTGTCAATTGTATGTAGCTTATGACACCGTGTAGAAATTCTTGTCATGATAAGGCGAACCTTCATTCTAAAGAAACTAGACGGCACTGATCATTATTAAAAAAGAGTATTTTTTTAAAAAAGATATTTTCTTTTTTTAAAAATATTTGCAAACTTTAATCATTTTTTACACTACTGTCCTGGAGAATAATTTGTTTTTGTTTCGATCTTATGAAAATTAAGGTTTCTGAGAAATTTGAATTTTCATAAACATCGAGTTTACAACCAAACAATCAATTGTCTTGTCTAAGACGGCAAAGGAAATTCGTTTCTTAAAATCAATTTATGATATTTGTAATGTTATGCGCACTGTCAAAAATAAATCATTCTTGACAGAAAAGAGAAAGAAAAGAAAAGCAACCTAAATTTCCTTGACGCCTGAGATAATTACTTAAAGGTCGTCATTATCGCACCACTTAGAATTAGTTCGTATTATTTCTAATTCCGGTAAAACCCGTTTCCCGTCTCTAACAGCGTTATCAAAAAATATCTACTTTCACAAAAGAAAATATTCGATATGGTATTTTTGTCGAGCAAGTCCGCAACCCTTCTACATAATATAAGAGCAAATATTGATCATAATTGTTTATAATTTTTCCATTTAAATTCACTGAACTATCAACTATCGATCCGGGTTTATAACAATGGAGATCTGGAATCCAATCACATTCACAGTACATTGTTACCACGGCATTTATATTATCCTAGACTGATAATCTTAATTAACAGCCTTTCCCGCGATAACGTTTTCAACAGGATGTTAAATATTGAAGGAACGTTTGCATAATTCATTATGACAAACATTCTGATTAAGTGCTAATTTTACTTGAACCTGATTCGCATATAATGTGGGTGCAGTATACCAGAATAAAGACCAGAACTATTTCTGCGAAAGTTGTTGTTGCTATTGTTGCTGTTGTTGTTGTAGGGTTTAACGCCGGAAAAACCACCTACGCACGAGAAGCTCATGGCAAGATTTCTCTCATACCCACATTGGCCGAACCCGACACTCGAACCCACGCAGAGTTGAGATGACAGTTATCCGTAACGGTGAACGCTTTAGACTACTCGGGCACTCGGGGTCTCGTTGTCATGCGAACGAACAAGCAGTATCACCAATATTTTAGATAAGACATTTTCAAGAACCATTTCTGGTGGAAAAATATTGAACTAGATGAAAATCAACCTTTAGCCAAAAAGGTAAAAGTCAGCTTTTATGCCCGATGCTTCTACAAAGCTAAAAACCCTAAGAAAATGCTATACTTAGGCTGAATTTCCTAATTTTATCAAAGTCCTTGTCAATAGTATAAATAGTAAACCCAACTCAGTCTAGTCTCATCAACAAACAGTATAGTATTTGATATCGAAATAAATAAAATAAATATGTTTCAATGAAACATATTTGTCGAGTAAAATCAATACCTGGCAGATACAGCCTGCCTGTGTTTGCTGCAAGCAATAAGGGTGTGGAAAGTCGTCTGCCCACCTAGATGGACGTCAAGCTAGGTGATTTATCTTTTGATGGATATATTGGCACCTAATCATGTCAATACTTTAGTTACTAATGGAGAGGATATGCACCCATTGTCAGGTTTTAAAATGCAATATCGGTGAGGTATGGAGGGTGTGACTGGTGCTATGATTACGTTAATATTATTGAGAAAATATATTTTATTCCAATCACTGTTTGTTCGTCTAATACCTTACCCTATCATATTACATCAACACAATAATGTGCTTGGAAACAGCTAGTTTGGAAAAATGCACTCACTCCACCCTTACCAAATTCAGGCCTCTTTACTGAAAAGCCGCCGAATGAATTAGTTTGAATTAATTGATTTTGTCGTGACAATGAGTTCGCTATGACATTATATCTGCCTGGTTGGGATATAGCGGACTTGAATGTGGATTAATCGATGACGACACCACCAAAAATACCAAGCCAGCAAGCTCAGATCCAGGAACGTGGATCTCGTTGCTTTCTGATGTAATTTGAAATAGCGGAGTTATTAGATACAATGAGAATGCCATTTTCAAAAGCGTCTCCTGCCACGAATGAAATATTTTCTCTATGGTTTTCATTTCGAGGACGCTGATGTGTAATGAACGGTCCTAACTTTCCGAAATAAGTACAGGTGGTGGTGGGTACCTCAGCCGGCCACAGCTGAATCTTCAAGGGAATTTCCGCAGCAAACCAATTGCTGAGATGAGACTTCGAGTTTCTCGAAACAGAGACAGCTTGATCCAGTATGTAAAACGTCGGTCACAACTGGAACAAGAGAATCACCTGTAGTGGTCTCATGAACATGGCGCCCAAGATGATGAGATCTTGTGCTGTATTGAGGAGATAAAATAACCGGATACATTTCTAGACTGTGATTCTTTGAGAGAATAGTAAACATTTCCGAGACAATTTGAGAGACACGTTCTCTTGGGAGCTGGACCGTGTTCACATGCATTTTGAACTCCATTCCCAAGAGTTTAAAGTGTTTAGATGGAAAAATATTGGATCTGTCTTTTATAGGCAAGGAATTGCACGACCTAGTGGAAATGATTCAAGAAATTTCAGGTCTTGATTCAAGGTATAGCTCTATACAAACTGACCACGAAATCTCCCTCTTATGTTGTTGAAATTCAGTTTTGATATTTCCTTTTTGAACCATGATGCAAATGACAGTCTGTATTGCTGCAGAATGTCGGCTCTGAATGCGTCTCTTAGGACGTCTGTAGCAAAGTGTTTGCTTGACAACGAGGGAAGTTAGCTGAATGTGATATAGAGACGACTTGCAAGATCCAAGGATCGACGGGGCAAGTCTCATGGAGTACAACATGGTTGAAAATGGGACGGAAGCTGTCGTTATCTCCCCTGTCTTTGTCGCTAGTGACCCTTAGAAACAGTGTTCTTCTCTTGAAAACAGCGTTCTTCTCTTGGAAACAGTGTTCTTCTCTGGGAAACAGAATTGCAAGACTGTTTCCCCGTTTTGTTTGCTAGTGGCGAGAATTTTTCATTCTCTTGTTTGTACATTAAAAATATTTTATGTCTTATATTTCGCTTTGAAGAAAGATGTATGTAGAAAAAGAAACTCAGAACTGGAATAGGGCAAGTGTTATGGACCAAATATTAATAATGCTGATTTCTTATTGAGGTATATGTAATAAACATTGTTTATTTTTTGATAATGTATCTAGTATGCAATGAAAATGAATATTCGTGTACAATGATAATAAATCTTGTATGCAAATGATAAAAGAATCTAGTATATATTGATAATTAATCTATTATACAATTGAAACATGCTAATAAAGTTTCTGATAGCGAATCTAGTATACAATGATAAGAATCTAGTGTACTATAATAATGAATATAGTATACAATAATAATCTAGTATACAATTTAAACATGTTAATAATGTTTCTGATAACGAATCTAGTATACAAGGATAATGAATAAATATAGTGTACAATTATAATGATTCTAGTATACAATGATAATGAGTCTAGTGTACAATGATAATGAATCTAGTATACAATGACAAAGAATTTAGTGTACAATGATAATGAATCTAGTATACAATTGAAACATGTTAATAATGTTTCTGATAACGAATCTAGTATACATTGATAATGAATCTAGTATACAAATGATAATGAATCTAGTATACAATTGATAATGAATCTAGAATACAATGATAATGAATCTAGTATACAATTGATAATGAATCTAGTATTTAATAATAATGAATCTAGTATACAATGATAATGAATCTAGAATAAAAATGATAATAAATCTAGAATAAAAGTGATATTTAATCTAGTATACAACTGATAATGAATCTAGTAAAGAATGGATAATGAATCTAGGATACAAATGATAATGAATCTAGCATACAATGATAATCAATCTGGTATACAATGATAATGAATCTAGTATACATTGATAATGAATCTAGTATACAATGATAATCAATCTGGTATACAATGATAATGAATCTAGTATACAATGATAATCAATCTGGTATACAATGATAATGAATCTAGTATACAAATGATAATGAATCTAGTATACAATGATAATGAATCTAGTATACAATGATAATGAATCTAGTATACAATGATAATGAATCTGGTATACAATGATGGTGAATCTAGTATACAATGATAATGAATCTAGTATTCAATGATAATCAATCTGGTATACAATGATAATGAATCTAGTATACATTGATAATGAATCTAGTATACAATGATAATCAATCTGGTATACAATGATAATGAATCTAGTATACAATGATAATCAATCTAGTATACAATGATAATGAATCTAGTATACAAATGTAATGAATCTAGTATACAATGATAATCAATCTGGTATACAATGATGATGAATCTAGTATACAATGATAATGAATCTAGTATACAATGATAATGAATCTGGTATACAATGATAATCAATCTGGTATACAATGATAATGAATCTAGTATACAATGATAAATGAATCTATCATACAATGATAATTAATCTAGTATACAATGATAAGGAATCTGGTATACAATGATAATCAATCTGGTATACAAATGAAACGTTTTTTTAATGTTTATCTTTAACACTCTCCGGAATAACATAGCCATAAATACCTATCAAGGCAGAATTTAAAGCTGATTTAGGTGAGCGAAAAAGAGTTTATAATTTTTTTTTCCAGTTTAGCTCTATGACGCTCAGTCAGTATATAAATGTTGGTACATTGTAAAAAGACGAGTAATCAGTGATTTCCGTGTTTGATTATTGTTTGATTTAAACGTTTGCTATGAATTCTCTTATTTGGTAAACACATTTAAGTCAAGATAAACTTTTATATCCAGTGCATTTTCTTTCTCTAAATGTAGGTGAAACCTGATTAGAGACATTTTAAATAAAAATGAAGAAACTTTGTCAGCACCAACTCGTCTTTTTATTATGACTTGTATTGCCATTATGGCTTGCATTGGTATTATGGCTTGCATTTCCAGGATCAATGTCCTAAGCGTTTCCAGCTGTTGGAAATGCAGCTTGCCTTGGCCACTGAAGTTTGCAAAAGCTATTTCAAACGTATGATTACAACAAAGTGTATTGCCTTGAGAAAGTATTTAGTACAATTTTAGTATTATCAAGCACACACGTACACCTCATTGCCACACATTTTGGCACTAATTCGAGACATTATCTATGCCATGCACTCGCCTAATTTCGCTTTGAAATGTTTACAGTCTTTCGAGGGTAGTAAATAGTGTTGTATTTAGAAGGTGAATGGATTTCCAAAGAACCTGTTACGCTTTTATAGGCTTATCAGAAATAACAGCTGATTTATGGTATGAAAGAAAAGAATGGTCCTGGTGATTTCCAGAACAATCTGGATAACAATAGTATATGTTCTTGCATTCCTTGTTGATAGAGAAAATAAGACATCACTATAAATCTGGAAAGTTTAAAAGCTTTGAAGATAGCTCCAGGGCGTTACTATCGTCTACTGAGATTAAAAGCCAGTTGTAGTCGTTTTGTAATAACCAGCAAACGTTCATTTAATTCTACCAATAAGAAAAAAAGCATAAACAATTTATTATATGGCAAAAATATATATGCTTTTATCTTTCTTTAAGCTGAATTTTAGTGCTCTATTGAAATAAAAAAAACGCCAGTTGATTCTCTTTGCAACGGAGTACTTCATAACTGATATACGGTATTCGATGCCATTCATCAAGGACAAAGCTAAGTACAATGGATGTCATTTGCTCATAATATCAAGGGGCTGTGAATGGTTGAGTGGTCTACATGGGGCTGTGGATGGTTGAGTGGTCTCCATGGGGCTGTGGATGGTTGAGTGGTCTCCATGGGGCTCGACTTTATGTATCACATCCCACCTCTTTTGAGTAGGTCATCCTCCTGTGGGTCGGTGGTTCCGTCTGGGGTCGTCCCGAATTCCTCCTGCACCATATATAATGGCCACTCACGTCAACTTCCACAAAACCGAAAACACCGAAATCAAGCCTAATATCAAAATCAAAGAACAAATTTATTATCAGATGACCAAATAAGGTTACTGATGAAGATTACAATAATTTAAATGTTTTTTGAATTATTTAAAGGCAACATGGCCAAAATTTATAATTCAGTGGCAAACGATTGCTCCTTATAAAGTACAACGTACCTTAAATATATAAATATAGAAAAAGTTAAGACCTGATATGTAGTATACGGAGTGAATGTTTGAATTAGATATATCAGTGCACGAATTATGTTCGAACAACATAGAATTGTCAACGTTTTTCTGCTTACTGTAAATATATGAGACAGCTCCTTTCAGATTAAAGATTTGGTTTACATGCTTACTAAGGACATGAATTGTCGTCTGCTTCTTTTAAATGACAATGTTTGGCAAGACATTTTTCCTGACTTCATTTTACGCTACTTTTAGACCTGATTGCCCAATTAATTTGATAAAATATTTTCTTTCTTTTGTGTCTGGATAAAAGCATTCATATGCATATACGATTCGTTAGCCATACCAGTATAACTTATGCAAGACTTTTCGCTCACTTTAGATGCAAAACTTCAGATTGTGTGTATTTCATGTAAGTGTTTTTAGTTGATACTGGCAGACATATTAAAAGGGTACATATCTGAAAGTTGGTAAGTTGGTTTGTTCCTAAATCCGTTTCTAGACTGCTGGCTGCCATATATATATATATATATATATATATATATATTTATTTATATATATATATATATATATATATATATATATATATATATATATATATAGATATATGTATATATATTTATATATATATATATATATATATATATATATATTTATATATATATATATTTATTTATATATATATATATATATATATATATATATATATATATATATATATATATATATATGTGTGTGTGTGTGTGTGTGTGTGTGTGTGTGTGTGTTTAGCATTCAAGGTAGTTTGGTACCGTAACAAATTTATTATATCGACTGAGCTGTGGCGAAATATACAGCATGGAACACAACTGAACTTATCAAATTTGTTGGTCAGTATTTATCCAGACAATTTCTGATATAAAAAGTGGGCAATTAGTTGCATTCTGACTGGTAGATTTGTAGAGGAAGAAATTAATCTTTTATTATCTCTACATCTTCATTCGGAATACTTGCAAGAGATCCTTCAAATTCGTGTAGATAAAAATGCTGCTGCCTGTAGATAAACTAAATTTGCGTTGCGTGTATGTTCCGCTTTCATAATTGATATCGAATGGTATGTTGAATTTCAAAAATGCACAGAAAGAATTGCTATCGTACTTTTTATGTATGAGAAATATATGAAATATGTAAACATAAGATATAAGGAATTTGATAAATTTGTTATGTCTGGGCAAAATAATTATAGTAGCTTTTCGTGCTTTAATAAGGATAATATACAACGTGTTACTTCCATGGACTTAAACTACGTAACAAGAAAGAGCAGCACCATTAAGTTATGCGTAATTGTAAAATATAATTTTTATCTCTAAAATGCAATGTGAATTCTAAAACGTGAATAAATAACATAAGTATAGTGAATGAAGTCTTAAACTTTCTTTTAATTCAATTAGTTCCGCGTAATCCGAATAGGTTTCAAAAACATTGCGAATAATGTCACTAATGCACTGATGTGTCAACAGTACAGAAAAAATCACTGATATAAAGCTAAATATCTTTATATGAATTCTAGATAATTAAAATACAGTTATTGATACAATTTGTTTAAATGAATTCACAGTAATTCAGTACAGCTATTAGTCCACATAGTCTTTAAATGAATTTTAGAGAAATATAATTCCAACGAATGCTTAAAATTAAATGAACGAATCAATCTTCTCAATGTACCTCTTCCAGTACCAACATCAATATTAAGAAGGTCTAATTCCGCGTGGTAATTCACTTATGTAGACAGATAAGACGCAACAGTGAACATTGTAATATGAGGATTATAATTAATCATTCTTGGTATTTCGAAATGCTCTATCAGCAAGCAAATGAGAATGTGAGTTTAAAACTGATGGCAACTGTGAAAGAACATTTCCTTGAAAAGCAGGACGTTGGTAGACTGGTCTTACCTGTTAAAAAGTACTTGAATATGTTCTCGCTATCAGCTCAGAGCACTGGTGGCTGAGTAGAATAAGGCGCCCGCATTTTCCGATCACTGACATGTCACCTCTCTCTTTGAAGGGTTCGAGTCTCAGACTCAGCCAACGGTGATATTTGAGAAAGCTTGTCATTCGTTTCCAGTTGGTCGGTGGGCGTTTCCCGTTGTTGTCTAGGGTTTTAAGAATTGCAAAGGTTAAGCACTTTATTGACTGTACTTTTAAAAATCTTAAAGCCCAGCAATTGCAACATCTTAATGTCAAGAAGGATAAATTCGCTTATCATTGACTTTGACTCAATCTTTTTTCATGTATAACCCTTTAAGATTTGGTACCAACGATTACAATAGGCGCTATATGTTTTGTTTAGCTCCTATTGTGAAATTCTTGAATAAAATATATGGATGATACATGTGTACTAATGTACTTAACACAACACGTAATGTGTCAAGACATTAAGTGTACAAACACATTGAGAAATTCAGAATTATTCTTTATATCTCATGTGAAAGAAAGCGTTCAGAAAAAGAGATAAAAAGTGATAAGCATGGCTTTGAATGCCAACTGAAACTGGAGAGGCATTTGGAAAATAACTGGCTTCGTTTCCAAAAAGAATCAGCATTATAAATTAGGTATATGTGGAGTTAGTCCCAATTATGTGTCATTTACAAATTAATAGACTTGGTGAGAAGTTAAATTTTACTTGATTACCATAATCGTGTCTTCTATTTCCATTGCTTTGTCTGCTGCTACAACTGCTACTACTACTACTAATCCAACTTAATAAATAATAATAATAATAATAATAATAATAATAATAATAATAATAATAATAATTCTTGTGATTTTTCATCTCTTAGCCGCAGAGACTAATATTTAAAGACCTGTTTTATTCCCATAATACAGCCATGTCATTATTAAAATTTGCACATAGCTGTGACATTGAAGGTTGAAGCTATTGAATATACACAATTCACCACATGTATCTTATTTCTATCTCAATTGTCATGCGGAGTCCTATTGGATTTGATGATACATTAAACAGTAGATGAAATTTTTAGGGTTATTGAGTGTAAATAGTTCACCACATGTATCTTATTTCTACCTCAATTGTCATGCGGAATCCTATTGGATTTGATGATACATCAAAGAGTAGATACAATCTTCTAGTTTATTGAGCGTACACGGTTCACCACACGTATTTTATTTCTACCTCGATTGTGCGGAATCTTATTGGATTTGATGATACCTTACACAGATGCAATCTTCTGTATTGTTTTTATCATATTTCGGCGCTATCTTTCATACACTTGATATGCTTTAACGGCTTACACCGATAAGAACGTTGGGAGAGGGTAATTCTCTTCGTCTTCAAGCTCTTTGTATCTGGGGAAAATTTGGTTTTTTTATCACAGCCATTTCTCTCTGATTACAAATAAAACAAAAATACCTAAAACTTGTGACCTAAAGTGTGACAGGATTTAAGATGCATAAGGAAATTATTGTAGAGTGGACGCTAATGTATCTCCTTCTAACGTATTCATAATCTTCATATAACCATAGACATCATTTGTTTAAATTCCATGCCATGTTTATTTTTTAGTTATTAGGATACAGACCCATGTTCAATGTGTAGTTGAGATGACGACGAGAATTTATTCATGTCAATGTTACCGTATTGTGCCGTTTATGTTCGAAATTGCTCACAGTGGTTTGGACACAGACCTAGCCCTCTTACGTGTTCTGCGTGCATTTGGTTCCACCATCCAGTCTCCAAAAGTGTACAGCAGTTTCAAAAATGTATTATTTAGATGGAAAGAAACGACCACAGAGCAAGACGAATTAGACATTAGAATCTGAAGATAGAGTATATTAATTCGAAACAATCTACCAAAATCCGTAAACGGTACCTGCAATGTCTGTGAAAAATACTTCTGATACCAATAATATGAAACTTGTGCAAAATTTTATTTCGGAGATTTTGTTAAGAATAAAACAAGAAGAATAAAAGCCACAAACATAACAAATAATCAATGAGTACAATGAACTTTAACAATTTGTACAGGTCGTATGTATTGTGATTAGTACACGTTGTGGATATAAAGACAAATACAAATAGTGAGTACAAGGATTAATCCAAGTCGTGAATGTGATTAACATAGGTCGGGAATTAAAAAAGATTAATACAATGGTCGTCAATATAAATATCAGTACGGGTCGTCCGATTGATGATTGGTATATGTCGTTAAGTATAAGGATTCGTACAGGTCGTGAATATAAATATTAATACCGGTCAACAGGTCGTAAAAATAAATATTATCGATCGTAAATATAAGAATAACCACAAGTCGCTAGTATAAGGATTAGCACATATCATGGATATCAATATTAATATAGGTCGTGAATATAAGAATTAACACACGTCGTTTGTAAAACGTTTAGTAAGGTTCTGAATATAAGGATTGTGATTATAATGATTAATACAAGTTGTATTATAATGATTTACACAGGTTTTTAATATAAGGAATAGCACAGGTCTTTAATATAAGGATTAACACGGACCTCAAATATGAGGATTAACACAGGTCTTTAATACAAGGATTTAAACAGGTCTTTAATATAATGAATAGCAAAGGTCTTTATAAGGATTAACACAGGTCTCAAAAATGAGGATTAACACAGGTCTTTAATATAAGGATTAACACGGGTTTCAAATAAAATAATTAACATGGCTCTTTAATATAAGGACTAGCACAGGTCTTTAATATAAGGATTAACACAGGTCTTTAATATAAGGATTAACACAGGACTTTAATATAAGGATTTACACAGGTCTTTAATATAAGGATTAGCACAGGTCTTTAATATAAGGATTAACATAGGTCTTTAATATAAGGATTAACACAGGTCTTTAATATAAGGATTTACACAGGTCTTTAATATAAGGATTAACACAGGTCTTTAATATAAGGATTTACACAAGTCTTTAATATAAGTATTAACATAGGTATTTAATATAAGGATTACCACAGGTCTTTAATATAAGGATTAATACATGTCTTTTTTTTATAAAGGATTAACACAGGTCTTTAATATAAGGATTAACACAGGTCTTTAATATAAGGATTAACACAGGTCTTTAATATAAGGATTTACACAGGTCTTTTATATAAGGATTTACACAGGACTTTAATATAAGGATTAACACAGGTCTTTAACGTAAGAATTAACAGAAGTCTTTACTATAAGGATTAATACAGGTCTTTAATATAAGGATTTACACAGGTCTTTGATATAAGGATTAACACAAGTCTTTAATATAAGGATTAACACAGGTGTTTAATATAAGGATTAACACAGGTCTCAAATATGAAGATTAACACAGGTCTTTAATATAAGGATTAACACAGGTCCCAAATATAAGGATTTATACAGGTCTATAATATAAGGATTAACACAGGTCTCAAATATGAGGATTAACACAGGTCTTTCATATAAGGATTAACACAGGTCTCAAATATAAGGATTTACACAGGTCTTTAATATAAGGATTAACACAGGTCTTTAATATAAGGATTAACACGGGTTTCAAATAAAATAATTAGCATGGCTCTTTAATATAAGGACTAGCACAGGTCTTTAATATAAGGATTTACACAGGTCTTTAATATAAGGATTTACACGGATCTTTAATATAAGGATTAACACAGGTCTTTAATATAAGGATTTACACAGGTCTTTAATATAAGTATTAACATAGGTATTTAATATAAGGATTAACACAGGTCTTTAATATAAGGATTAATACATGACTTTTATATAAAGGATTAACATAGGTCTTTAATATAAGTATTAACACAGGTCTTTAATATGAGGATTTACACAGGTCTTTAATATAAGTATTAACATAGGTATTTAATATAAGGATTAACACAGGTCTTTAATATAAGGATTAATACATGACTTTTATATAAAGGATTAACATAGGTCTTTAATATAAGGATTATCACAGGTCTTTAATAGAATAATTAACACAGGTTTTTAATATAAGGATTAGCACAGGTCTTTAATATAAGGATTAACACAGGTCTTCAATATAAGGATTAACACTGGTCTTTAATATAAGGATTAACACAGGTCTTTAATATAAGGATTAACACAGGTCTTTAATATAAGGATTAACTTACGTCTTTAATATGAGGACTAGCACAGGTCTTTAATATAAGGATTAACACAGGTCTTTAATATAAGGATTTACATAGGTCTTAAATATAAGGATTAACACAGGTCTTTAATATAAGGATGAACACTGGTCTTTAAAATAAGGATTAACACAGGTGTTTAATATAAGGATTAACACAGGTCTTTAATATAGGATTAATACAGGTCTTTAATATAAGTATTAACACAGGTCTCTAATATAAGGATTAACACAGGTCTTTAATATAAGGATTAACACGGCTCTTTAATATAAGGACTAGCACAGGTCTTTAATACAAGGATTATTACAGGTATTTAATATAAGGATTAACACAGGTCTTTAATATAAGGATTAATACATGTCTTTTATATAAAGGATTAAGATATGTCTTGAATTTAAAGATTAACACTGGTCTTTAATATGAGAATTAGCACAGGTCTTTAATTTAAGGATTAGCACAAGTCTTTAATATAAGGATTAGCACAGGTCTTTAATATAGGGATTAACACAGGTCTTTAATATAATGATTAGCATGGGTCTAGAATATAAGGATTAATACAGGTTTTTAATATAAGGATTAACACAGGTCTTTAATATAAGGATTAACACGGGCCTCAAATATGAGGATTAACACAGGTCTTTAATATAATGATTAGCACTGGTCTTGAATACAAGGATTAACAGAGGTCTTTAAATATGAGGATTAACACAGGTCTTGAATATAAGGATTAACACATGTCTTTAATATAAGGATTAACACAAGTCTTTAATATAAGGGTTAGCATGGGTCTTGAATATAAGGATTAACAGAGGTCTTTAATATAAGGATTAACACAGGTCTTGAATATAAGGATTAACACAAGTCTTTAATATAAGGGTTAGCATGGGTCTTTAATATAAGGATTAATACAGGTCTTTGATATAATGATTAACACAGGTCTTTAATATAAGGATTAACACAGGTCTTTAATATAGGATTAACACACGTCTTTAATATAAGGGTTAGCACGGGTCTTGAATATAAAAATCAGTACAGGTCGTAGGTATAATGAATTGTACGGGTTCTGCGTGTACAGATTAACACATGCTGTTAGTATAATAATAAATACAGGTCCTGAATAAAAATTAATACAAGACACGAATATAAGACTCAGTACCGGTCATAAATATAAGGACTAAAAAACGTCCTGAGTTAAGGATACATATCGTTAGTATGATGAGTCATACAGGTCTTGAGTACTAGTATTATTCCATGCTGAGGATATTAGAGTTTGTGTAAACGTCTCTTTGATTAGTCAAAAAGCTTCGCGATAAATTTATCAACATTGTTATATATGTTACGAGTATTCCTAATTTATCAACATTGTCATATATGTTACGAGCATCCCCAATTTTGTTTGTACTTAGGTATGTACTGTCGAAGTGTCGTTGTTATATCTGTTACGAGCATCCCTAATTTTGTTTGTACTTATGTATGTACTGTCAAAGTGTCGTTGTTATATCTGTTACGAGTATCCCCAATTTTGTTTGTACTTATGTATGTACTGTCGAAGTGTCGTTGTTGTATCTGTTACGAGTATCCCCAATTTTGTTTGTACCTATGTATGTACTGTCGAAGTGTCGTTGCTTTTTTTTTCTAGATGTTTCTTGTTATCGCTGTTCCGTGAGAAGCTGATCTATTTAGGAAACCAGTCAACTGTTAACTAGTTATAAAAGAGGATAGTGTGTTTAAACTAAGGCAACGGCAAATGAATAATAAACTTTGTGGATACTTCTTAATTTAAAAAAAAATATTTTCTTTGCCAAAGCAAATAGTTTTGCCCCGTCAACATTCCAATTTATATTTCACCCGACCAGAAGTCAAAATACAGCTAGTGCCAGCATTGTTTGGAAGAAAAAATATTCCTATGTTTGAATCAAAACATTCTTTGCTAAATCGGTAGAAGAATGTTTATGTTCCTGAGCTCCAATTTTTCAGTGAGGGCAATTAACTTCTTTTGGTTGTTTCATTTACAGGACAGGGATAGTTTCAGTAAATGTTTGTGATCTCAGAATAAGTTTAGCCATCAATTTTTCAATAGTTTGCGATCTCTTATCAATAAAACCGCTTTTAGCGATGCAATTACTTTTCTCCCAATTACAATGATGATTACCGCTGAAACAATTGTCGAAATTTGGAATTATAAATATTTACATTGCAGATTGTAAAGAAAAATATTTTTAAAAATAGTTATAGAACTAAAAACTTTTTTTTTCAAAATATATTGTTAGAGAGAAGATAATTTCAGATCCAATTTGATTTAATGGGACGATATCAATACATTATTCAAGTCTGGCAATACTGAACCCTGATACAAAGAAAGTACGTTAGGCACTATTGATATATCCCAAAATGAACTATATTTTATTAAAGTCTCAGTTTATTATGAATTGTTTAATTATTACAGACGTGGACTCTTTAAATAATGCGTGGTAATTCCATGACAAAGATTAATTATTTTCATTCCATACTGCTTTGTGTGAATATTTTTGATTGCATCGCTTCACAGTACATGCTTGTTAACATACACATAACATCTGTAATTCACGTCTAAATCAAAATCACGCATTTGTATCAACCTTTCCAAAGACCGTGTGCCTAATCTACTTACAGTACTATCAAGTCACCGGTCAGCCACGATAATCTTTCTCGTTTTGTTTTCTTTAAATGTTATCTTCGCTCCTTGTCAAGAGAAGCCTATGTTTATCTAAATGGTACAGCGTGTAATAAGTATAAACAAAAATTGCTTGCTGTCATTATCTTGGTGCCTGATGGAAACCATTAATTTTATGAAGCAGTCTAGCCTCGTTTGCATTGTGGGACGATGATTTCGGTATTTGCATCTAAATTTTTAAGGAGGCAGGGACCAGTTTTTATGTACAAATTTAATACCTAAATCAGTGACCTAGTACCCAAAAAATCATAACAATATCGAATACAAAAGTGAAGTCGAAAAGGTCCATATATTTAGATACCTATATCAAAACAAAATCATTAGAATATTCACTTGACCAGAAAAGTCAATAGCAGTCCATAGTAGAAGAAGTTTATGCACCCCAACCCCAACCCCAAATTTATACCAGCAATTTTCCTTCCAAAGGTCATTATTGACACCATGTGATACTCACAGTGCAAACACAAGCCCTTTTCCTAGATGACAATTCTGCAACACAGTGTGTACTAAACAGCCTGATGCAATTGAAAATAGTTGCCAACTAAGTCGTTTTTGAGATATTCTACTTTCCCCAAACCCACGTGTTTACTGCTATGGGAGGCTAGCTCTTCTTACTAGCTAACTATTGGTATTTCACTATCAACATACTGCAGAGTAACTATGGAAGATGTACAAGCCTGACATCAGTTTCAAGAACAACACAAGCCCCAAACACCTAGTTCACAAATATATCTATATCTTTAAACTAACGAACTACAGCTAGTTTATTTGTTGTGCTGCTCATTCAGCTTGGGAAATATATATCAAAAGTCGCTGCACAAGATAAAAATTTGCGTCTGAATCCATTCTAATTTATAAAAACAAATCAAGCAACCTCCATTTTCACGAAGTGTGGCTGACTTTATTTAAATATAAAAGCATATATTAAGTACATAAAAACTCAAAGAATGTTGTTTACTCTGAAATTGTGAAATTCCGGCCATGACACACACACACACAATTACGCACACACATAGGCTTCAATATCAGCATGTCAGCATTCTAAAACAGTATGAAAAAAGGTTGCACTGGTAATTATATCACATGTGCATAACGAACCAAAATGTTCCACTATTGCTTTCATGTATATAATATCTAAACTCTGCCACTTCGTGAGTAAAAAAATGCCGTAAATGAAATTTCTAATAAACAAAATAACAAGTATATAAAAATATCAAAGTGTAGCTTGTGTTCACGTAATTATGTCCAAATTATTTTCTAGGCATTTTACAATACGAAATAGCTCGTTTCGTGCTCTTTGTTATGAATGCATAGAGTTCATGCAACAGTGTATCTAACATTTCCAATGCCAGTAGTCTCGTTCAAAGATAGGTAGACAGACAGACAGACAGACAGACAGATAGATAGATAGATAGATAGATAGATAGATAGATAGATAGATAGATAGATAGATAGATAGATAGATAGATAGATAGATAGATAGATAGATAGATAGATAGATAGATAGATAGATAGATAGATAGGTTGATAGGCAACTGCATTTGTATGGAAAGATATGAACCATTTTTCCCCATACAATGCAATTTCCTTTTTATTATATACACATTTTCTGATTCTACCGAAGGCTTAATTGTAAAAAAAAAATACACTCAAGAATAAAATGATTCAATTTATCCTAATTTTAAAAAAATCACAACCGTATAAAACAGTACACAACAACAATATTAATGCGCACATAACACCGTTCAGAGAAATTTGATATAACATAGTTTATGTAATTCGGATTGGCAGAACTAAGAAAGTATATTTTGAAGAAATTCAAGATGCAAAACTGTAAATATATTTTTGGCCATTCTTATTACCAGCTAAAACAATATGTTTATGCCTTGTCACTTGCAATACTCTTTAATGAACTGCGGCAATGTTATGATCAGTATGGCGTCTATCGCTTACGTAAACCAGAATCATTGTACCAACAAAGTTAGCACGGAAAATTGCAAAGCAGATGGTGTATAGCCAGCGGAAATAATAATTATTCTTCGTCTTGGTTTACTGGCTCTAAAACCTTTACTTTTCTACCAAAACGTTCAGTTGCTTTTTTTCCCACGAATACAGTCTTTTGACATCACTGATATATATGCGATAGCCTTTGTTCGGTATGATTTTCCATGCTTTATTTATATACCCAAGAGAGCACTGGTCATTGTCTGGACCATTCCATTAACTAGAACTTACGAATATTTCTCCTAAATAACTTTTTGAATGGTATTTGAATACTGCGTCTCTCATATTTCTTGTGGACATTGCTAATATCAGGCTCATTCATTTATTTGTTTGAAAATTGAATTTGTGACTCAGTAAACTCGTCCACATTGTTCACTTTAGCAGTTATATTTTCAAATAGACGAAACAGCTGTTTTAGTTCATCTACAAACAAATCTAATAAACTGAAACCTAAAGTCTACTACTACATGAGTGTACATGGATTGATTACAATGTGCTTCCTAAAATATTTCCGCTAAAACTATTGTTTGCAAACATGTTAATTTTAAGATATTTCACAATATTTCCTTCAAAAATACGATGAGAAAATTAGAAAACGTCAATTGTTCGATCGTTGCAGCTCTTCCCAACTACCACACGAGTTTAGTCTTTTTCGTTACAAATCTGTATCTTGAAAGCCGTATGGTCTGTTGTTCATCTGGGTGTAATATTACCTAGAGTGGATTTAGAGTTGTGCCCCTTTTGAGGTGATTCCATTTAATCAGTTGGGCATCAAAAACATTGTTGCGGTCAATTTTGATTCACTGATGTACATGTTTCCAATACACAAATTATGCAAATTTGTTAATTAACAACAAGATTTTTTTTCGCCTATTCAAAAAGTTTTATGATCTTTTCAATGATCTTTTCATATGAAGATTTCTGAATCCTGGAAAGTTCAAATTTTCTAATGCAAAGAGCTTTGTGGATGTTCAGTGTTTTTCAATGTAAACACCTCTGGGGAAGTTTAACTTACACTGCATATGACAGCTAGGGAGGAACGCATGACTAATGAAGCAACGTTTTTATGGGAATTCCTAACGAACAAGGACGGCTTAGTATTTTCATAGTCTGTATTGTACATACTTGAGTAAACTTTGGAGTTTAGCTCTCTTTTTTTTTTTTTTTTTTTGCTGCATGTATTAGTCGTAGAGCATTTGCGATAAGATCACATGACATCCTCTCAGGAATTGATGGAATACAGGTATATTTCGCTGATAAGAAAATTAAAGTTCAAAAATCAGTAAAGCTGTTGATCGATAGGTCATATTTGTCTACAACTTAGAGTAGATATATTATCTTAAATCAGAGTTTTGTTACACGAAAGCGAAATAATATGCTCGAATAACATTAATGAATAATTCGTATCTTAAATTTAGATACTGCGTCGACATATAGAAAATGGATACAAGTGTTTTCTCCTCTAATAAAATGTTACCGACAATTCAGCGTAACAGTATCATTTACGTCACCGATTTAATTGACGTCAAAATGACAAAACTCAAAGAATTTCAATAATTGAGAATCCACCACTAGCACAAAAGTTAAAACAAAAGAACAAAAATTTAACTTTTACCTTTTTGTACACTGTTTAATTACTGTTATATAAAATATATTTATATCTCTTTACATAAATACTATAAATAACTAATTGTATGCGAAACATTCTTTTAAAAAGCTAATTTATTTGGACTGATGAATATTTATGTGGCCTGATTATTTTTACAGACTGACACTAAAACTAATTCTGTTCAGTACAGATTGAGTTCATCATACATGAAGTTAATTCGAGATTTCTTCTTACTTAAAAAGCCATTTTCTGTTTAACATGATGACAATTTACATTGATATTTTCAATAGTGTTTTTCAAATGCAGTAATCAAACTGACGACACAAACACGGAAACTTGATATAAACTAAATATATCCTAGAATACTTCGTGCGGGCAAAATAACCAAGACCATTTCTGAGAAAAATGATTGATTACTGCCGAGAGAAAGCCAGAGAGCAGATACATACTTTATATTACCGAATAGACAATTTCGAATAAACAAGTATCCAGTAATTGAAAGGAACCTAGGTATAAATAGGCACACTATGAAATATTCGGTGATATAATGAACTCATTTGACTTCGATTTTGTCATACTGTTTAGTAATCTAACCATATGTATTCGCTAATAAGTTGATTTCAATTGCAAACTGCATTGACCAATATCTTTTGTCACTTACATGTATTCTGTGATTGAAGATGAAGTTTACTCAGTACTCTCCCTTTAATGCAAATAACATCAGTGACTAAGATAATCTTGAAAAGACCTACTTCATGTTTGGCAGAAACGTTTGCTGTCATAAAAATTAGTTATATTTATTTTCATGATTTTCTACTGTGGATAAAATCTGAATACACCGAATGTGGTAAACATTTGGCTGTTTATTCATCACTACATATTCGGACATACACATTGTGAATGCTTTTAGTTAAAATACTCACCAACCAAGACAGACTTTAATAAAACGTTTTTCAACTGTGAACCTCCCTAGGGTCACGAGAGAGAGAGAGAGAGAGAGAGAGAGAGAGAGAGAGAGAGAGAGAGAATTAGAGAAATTTTCCTTTACTATGTGTACCCATTTCAGTTGCTATTTGTTATTGTAACCTTCAAACATTTTATTCAGGTTGATCGCAATTTTGTTTTTAGCCATGGTGATTTTCCACATGGCAACTTACTGAAATGTAACATACAGCTGTCTGTTATAACAGCAGCGTAACGCATTTTGAATGTTCTCATAACACAGTATTATGTACATTGAAAATAAAGAAAATATTCACAAGTATGACCAAGGTTTAGCGTTATCTGTGATTATTCATGGAAATCTTTCAATACAAATCATAATTTACATGGTTCAATTTTCATGTGTAAACGATGCGGGTAACAAAATCTGGATTTCAGACAGAATTTCTTATGGGCAATAGGATTATTGATTTATTTTAAAGCATGTCTAATATTATACTTCAAATTTGGTTTTGTTTACTTGTTTGATTTTTAAGCTGCTGTTCGAGATATTTTATATACAATAAATATATAAAAAAAACTCCATTTTATGTACAAAACTATCTAAATTATAGCCTGCCGAGGTGAGAAAATATACTTGCCATTTTCTTGCATCAGCTGATGTGTTTTAAATTTAAAACTATATGTTGTTTTCCTCTCCTAATACGTCTGCTTAAAAGTCATTACTGGACCTCTTTACGTACGAAAAGAGTGTTATTATAATATACTATATTTGTATATGATTGTCCAACGTGGTTTTACTACAGATAACAGTATGCATCCCTAATGGGTACAAAACAGTGAACCTTTATAAGGTTTTAAAATGGGTACGAAGTAGGTTACATTTTGCGATACAACAAGTGCTGGATTGCTGTGTCATTGATTATTTTTAATATATCCAATTTATTTGTCAAGTAAATTTTAATATATAATAAATACTATATATATGGCTTTTCCATAATTTTAAAGGCTATTTGTGCATTAATGTCTACGTTTTGCATAGACAGGAATGCTGAAGCAAAGAGAATAGTCTATTGGAAGACGTCACTGGATTATTAGTCGCATGAGTTGAAGGCATGCGTTGATTCCCATCTGTTTAGGACCCACTTTACAGCATGTTTGTTGCCAACATATGTATATATGAAACGTTTTGTCACACATGAAAAAGAGATCGTATGCAAAGCAAATGTTTGACATAGAACCGAATCTTGATTGCAAAACTTGTTCTAAGTTGAACATTATAGGCAACTCATGTTTGTTGCTATATTTCCTGTGATCTGTCAAATGTTTGTGCATTTTTGTTACCTTTAGATAATGTCTTTCTGTTCTCTTTCAGGAGTTGATCAGGCAGAGAATGTTTCTTTTGAAGATATAGGTAGAATCGTCACTAAATAATTTTGAAGTTTTTAATTGCAATTAGCTTTTTCTTACTTTTCCAAAATTTTCCTACATTTCTAAATAACATTTCACGCACGAGGGGCATGTACACATCGTGGTGACTTTTCGATATTTTCTTTTCATTTTAGTGTAATTTTAGAATGTCACGCACAATGGGCTATGTAAAAAAAAAAAAAAAACGTTTTTCTTCAAACTTACATGAATATGTTTTGCATTGTGTACCAATGTTTGAATTGCAACTTTTTTGCTGTTGACTGTGCGCATTGAATGTTTAAAATGATGATTGATTATTCAGATTGGCAATGAATGTCATTCTTAATTTACGAGAATTCATTCCTGAAAGCAGCTATCCTGGAAATATACAGCCCCCAAGCGTGCATATCTAAGCTTGCACTCATCTAACATATGCACTAAGATCAGGAAACGGTGTAGTTAGTAAAGATGAATGTATGTCAAGTCTTCAAATATATGTCTTGATCTAAAATAAAAGCAGAACAAGAAGTATATTCGCAGACTACATGAGAAATGTTCATTAATTATAGTGAGACTGGATAGTTGCTCCTTTTCGTCTTTTTCATATATATTACAAAGTGGGATGGGTGAATTAACCTCTCTTGAATGTCAAGTTTAGTTCAAATATCATGTAAATAACGACAATTTCATTAATGACTTATTAATAGCATATTACGTTTCAGCTCTTATCAACAAGCTGAGAGAGAAACAAATTGATATTTTTCGTTTCTTGGCATTACTTCAATAAAAGCATTAGCTTACCCTCATTTGAGAAGGTTCCCAGTATATGGGAGGGGTCTGAACCAGCACGGATATTGTCTTCATATATCCTTTTTAGATCAAATGTGAGTTAACTGCAACTGTAACTTAGCATTCAAATTTATTTTATATCATGTCAATCATTAGTAAAATGGAATTGTTACTTATCAATAACTGATTTGAACTCTTTCATTTTCTCACACCGGTCTGTGTGGTATTCTGTGGTGTAATTAATTTTGAAAGCTAATATTCCGTATGTGAAATTTATGTGCAGACTGGTATACTTTTATTTGTCCTTAATTCTAGGGACTTTCTTAAAGTTTTGGAAATAACTATGCTGAATATATTGGGTAACTCAAATAGAATATCCACTTCGCAATGATTATCAAATGATGACTTTTTAGAAAACCATATCAATACCATACAACCATTTTATTGACTATTCGTTTGGCGAAGATCCCTACTTTATTTTGATCAGGACAAACTAAATTTGTTAAATACCTTATTTTAAATCATGCTGTAGCGCAGCAACGATCTACCGACATTTTAGTCGATTAGGTTAGAGATAATATCATATCTGTTTGTGAATATCATTCCAGCCGCTTGATATATTCTTCCTTGAAGAGAGCAATAATGTTGACGAATTTCCAGAATGATTTATATAAATAAATGATAATTTATCATGAAAGGTGAAAAGTCATAAGTAAAAACAACATATTCTGTAAAATAAACTGTGGCAATATATTTTGGTTTTTTTACCACCTTACAACATATTGAGGTTCCTTGAAAAAATAAATGTTAGTATTAACACCATAATCGTGAATTGCAAATTTACAAAGATCATCACGTGTTGAAAGCTTCAAATAATTTGTTTATTTTATCAAGAGAATGTTCGCAAATTATGGCAGTTAAAGCGCTGCGTCTTATACATCGAGTACCTTCTGTGGGCGCGCGGCGATTCATATAGTATTCATAATTCATTTTTCATCATCAATAATAAATTCAGTAATTTAATAACTTTATAGAGAGTTATTATATACACATTAACAAGAGAGCTACTCTTTGTTTAGGATTTGCTGCATTCTTGCAACATAAAATTTGACAGGCTTTATTTCTAGAGAACATATGCAGTGCGTTAACAGCAATAAACTATATTTAAATATAGTCTTTATATTACTTCCTCTGAAAATGCTGCAACACAAGAAAACAACGTTTACATTTAAGTATTGCAGTTATCAACAATACATCCTTTTAATAAAGAACCATAACTTGATTGAAACTATCCTTATTGGAATGATGTCCATTTTGACACTGCATATAAACCGTTTAATTTTCTAATGTCTTTTAAAACTCAGACGATAAGGTAATTAACGTTCTCTCCTGCATAATTCATTAAATTTGTATACTACTTATTTTGAACAATGTTGGTACTTGTTCGACATTTCAATTCGATTAATTAAGTTATATGTCGCTTGCCATGATAATAAAACATCATTAGACAACAGATATAAAATGAAAGCAACAATTTGAAAACAAATCTATAATGACCCTGTTTGCATCTTGGTGTAAGGATGATGATGGCAAAGAAATTGTATTATTTCACGTTCATTTTCTATATAACGTCAAAATTTCAGAAGACGTTAACTGATTTGCATTTTTTTCTTCACGGCCCATTAGAATATCATCTAAACATTATGCTACGTAACTTTCTCATAAATGACATAAAATATGTCCACTTTACAAATGTCCGCGTTTTAAAAACGTTGGTGAGGCGATTAACCTAGCTCTCTAATCATGGTCCTTATTTTTCTTTCAACGATTAATTACCTTTACAGGATTATGAAATTGCACTTGAATGTTTAAACCTCACAGTTTAGTTTATCTCAAAGCACCAAGTAGTCTTTTACAAATTATGTTCCTATTATACCTTTGCATATTAATCATTCAGAAATCACACAGCTATTAATAAGACACAAGCACAAATTATTGTTCATTTTTAATTTTTAAATGTTTGATGCTTGCTCGTATACTTTTGCACCTATTGTAAATGTTGTAACATTAGTCTTTGTTGTTGTTCATCTCATATGTTTTCTTAGGAATGGCCATCTTTCTTCGTTAAAATTTTTCAATAACATTAAATTGAAAACCATTTGTTCTTTCAGGTTCAGAAATTCTTTATACACTGTGCTCACTTTTAGAAATTTTAAAAAACAACTCCAAAAAAAACCAAAAAAATGATTAAAATAATTTTGAACTACAGAGTGAGCTACAAAAACAGAAAGAAATATTTTACTTAGGACTTGTGATTATGGTTGTAGGAGGTTAGAGACTTGGAATTTGTGGTTAGGGTTGTACCGGTTGAAGGAAGTTAGAGATATGTGACTTTTGATTAGGCTGTAAAATTATAATAAAGTTAGAAATTTGAAACTTATGATTAAGGCTGTACCAGTAGATGGAAGTTATAGACTTGTGAAGAAAATGCAAGACATAAATGTCATTACAGGTTACTGCTTTGGCATGGAAAAAATGAACAAGATAAATTTAGTTTACAGATCATCAGGGTTCAAGGCAATATGTTAAAGTGTTGTTAGGGTTCAAGGAAAATATGCTAAAGTGTTATTAACAAAAATGTTACACATCAAACAAACTTCATCTTTTATAATCTTTGGTGTATGATCAATGACGCCTTCTTTGTGACAATCTGACACAATAATTATCGATTATGTGTCAAGCTAGAATAAGTATAATGGATGTCCGGTAGGTTAATGAATAAATAATGTCCGCAAACACCTATATCATAATATTGGTCCTTATAACAATTGTTGTCAGTTTTATTGGTTAATCTAAATGGATTTGATGATTTTACACCTTTAATCTATAGGAATTTACTTGTGGCTTACGAAGGATGCTAGATTATCTATCGTATATTTTTTTACAGCTCAATCCTCGTGTACCTTGTAAACTGAATGCATCCCAACTTAAAGGACAGTGTCAATGATTAATTCCATTAAAGTTTAAATTATATCCGATACATACGGAGATAGAAAGAACTTATTTGAATATATTTTACTCTAAAGAATTCATTGACTGACGTTTCTGGGTGTAATGAGCTAACTATATACTTATTTAACAACCCCTTCATATGATAGTTAATTATTGTCTTGAAAAAGGACAAAATAATTAGTGTGAAAAGTACGTTTGAAAGGAAACTGATTATTACATATGCATTCGTTTCATGAGAGGTTATTGATATTACGACAGCTTTGCTTATCTTTACATTGTCTGCAGCGGTATTGAGTTGAGCGTGACAAAAATGTAAATAATTGTAAAATTTGAGGGAAAGAAGCCATTGTTAATTCATCTACAAAATACAGTTGCCAAGAAAATGTTATCAACCTCGATTGGCAAGCTTTCTATATAAAATCGTTATTCGTTTTCTATTAGATAGCAATTCTCATTTTAATTAAAATTGTCATTATTTTACACTGGCCTAATTTTGTTCAGATGATGTCATTTACTTTGGAGTTTACTCAATGTTCAGTAGAAATTTAATTCGTGATTACCTGTTCCAGTAATATTATCAAACTTTGACATTTGCCTTGTTCTCTCCTTGTATCTGATCTAATAAGGAGATTAAAAAATGAGATTCTAAGACACTATATAAATCATGGCCCTTTCACTGAGGAAATAATATGTTGGGCATTTGCTTTATTTTCTAGATTAAACCAATGCTTTGACATTTTTTACAAATCAAACTGAAAGAAAATATTTCCGCATTTCCTCGTTCAATGCGTTGAGTTTGATTATTGTTTCTGTCAATACCGAGTTTATTCTTTCATTTCGTGCATCTTTAATGCATGTGAGTCATTTTGAATTGGCTCAAGGTCAATAGCAGGAATATAGAAGCTATGAATGCAAAATTGATTCGGTTGACTTATTGTGTCTAAGTTATAACTTTGGCAGTTGTTTGGAAGTTGTAAAATTTATGAGCGAATTTTCAGCTAGTTGCTAAAAGTGATAATGATGTACTACATACGAATTATCAACTCAATTCAGGTAGAGAAAACCACATTAGCAAGCTTAATTTTTTTTCTAGTTGTTTCTGGATTAACGTTACATACCCAATATGTGTTATAGTATCTGTTTGTAGAATGCATTTGCAATTTGGACACCACTGCTAGCAGCTAGCGTAGCAAAAGCATACAACCAACGTGCGCCATGCAGTAAATATATGCAATAGCAGCGGAAGTAAAATTTCATTTTTATGAAAGCTTAGCTGCAATCGCTACTCAGCCGCGCTTTAGTTCATGCTGGTTAATCGTCATATGGCATAATAATGTACTCCCTGGTTTTAAATTAAATCATCATTTAGGTGTTCTCCGATACTAAGGAAGGAATGCTTTTCTTCTCCCCAATACCATATTTACGTATACTGATTAGTACTGCATCAAATATATACACGATTTTGCTGATTTTCTTTGCAGTGTTTGGCATAGAGCCAAGCTTTGACGTTCCAATCATCAATGTAACTGTCCACGAGGGAGACATTGCTGTGCTGCCATGCTCAGTAGATTATCTTGCCGAACATAAGGTACTTATATTCATAGTATATTGATATAAGACAGAAGTCATCCAAATCATATATTGTTGTTTTCAAATGCCCGTATGTTATTGGTCAAACAAAGTACAACATGGCACTTAATCCTTGTCTACTGGCACTGTTTGCATGCTTGTCATTATTAAATGGGTTTGATGTGTCGCTTTATTGGAATATATTGCACAGACAATGCCACCGTCTTGTAACATTTCGTGATCTAAATACATTTAACATTTTCATGTCACTGACAATGTGTTGTCTATCCTGTAGAAACTGATGATAGAATAAAGATGGCGTGTTTTTGGTATACTTCCAGGAGATGGAAAACTTCCAAAGTATCATTTTAATACTCGCACCATGCAATTGACTGCAACATGCAATACCATGCAATTGACTGTACCATACAATCCCATGCAATGGACTGTACCATACAATCCCATGCAATTGACTGTACCATGCAATACAATGCAATTGACTGTACTATACAATACCATGCAATTGACTGTACCATACAATTGACTGTACAATTCAATTGACTTTACCATGCAATACCATGCAATTGACTGTACCATACAATTGACTGCACAATTCAATTGACTTTACCATGCAATTGACTCTACCATCAATTAAAACTTATTGATAAGTACACAGCGTGTAGAAAATGTTCTTTTTAGATTTAAGTAATATATATATATATATATATATATATATATATATATATATATATATATATATATATATATATATATATATATATATATATATATATATATATATATATATATATATATATATATATATATATAAAGAATACAAATTATATGGCGAATAACAACCCTCTCAAGCGTACTGGATCCACCAAGGGATCACGTCTGTCAGGGATTAATTAAAATAGATGCAATAAACTGACGACGAACAGTACGAAACTAGTAACTAACTAGCCTAAGCGCTTTCGACTCTTAATGAGTCTTTTTCAAAGGCAAATACAAAACATAGTTACGACAAACAAATAAACACAAAAACGTTGCGTTTGTAAACCTCTACATTTCTATCTTCACATGTGCACATGTATTTATAGTTTTAGCACATGTGAAGATAGAAATGTAGAGGTTTACAAACGCAACGTTTTTGTGTTTATTTGTTTGTCGTAACTATGTTTTGTATTTGCCTTTGAAAAAGACTCATTAAGAGTCGAAAGCGCTTAGGCTAGTTAGTTACTAGTTTCGTACTGTTCGTCGTCAGTTTATTGCATCTATATATATATATATATATATATATATATATATATATATATATATATATATATATATATATATAACCCAGAGTTTTGATAGACATTGCATAATTACAGTAAATTAACTTTATCTCTGAGATTTAGTGATTGGTAAAACCAGTAAACTCACCAAACACATCACAATCTTAATATTTAAAGACACCCTTCCCTATATGAATAAAAGTAAATTTATCTAAATCCACTAAATTAGGTATCCATGAAAATAAATGAATTATCAGCATACATTATATATTTTATTTATACATCGTCTTTTATTCTAAATTATTTTTTCATTTTATTGGCAAGTAATTTCGCTCAGGTTTTTCAACTATGTATATCTTTGTGTAATACGTCATAGACCTTACTTTCATATCCCACTCAAACGTATTTTGTTCAGGTTGTCTGGACGGACCAATGGTCTACTTTATTGACGCTGGATGATCGTCGCATCATTGACGACACAAGAATAAGCATAGAGCGACCTTACACTAAAGACTGGAACCTCCATATAAGGAAAGTGGAATACAAGGACAAGGGACCTTACACGTGTCAAATCAACACAAATCCAGTCAAAACAAAAACGGTTATGCTGAATGTATTGGGTAACTCAAAGAGAATATCCACTGATCGCTTGTGTCTAAACTAAACTCTTATAAATCGCCAATCTTTCATCCTTCACTCTCCAAATATATATATATATATATATATATATATATATATATATATATATATATATATATATATATATATATATATATATATATATATCTTAGTTATCCATCCATCCATCCATCCATCCATCCATCCATCCATGCATGCATGCATGCATGCATGCATACATACATACATACATACATACATACATACATACATACATACATACATACATACATACATACATACATACATACATACATACATACATACATGCATCTAAAGCAAAAGTGCTAAATATTACTGTTGTTGAAAGTACTAGATATGACTATTGTTGAATTCCACTCCAGTTCCTTCCAAGATTATTGATGAGCTGTCCAGTAGAGATAAAACAGCAAGAGAAGGCGAAACTGTTTTGTTGCTCTGCAATGTCACTGGTGTTCCCTTACCGGAAGTCACGTGGTACAGATTGACGAGTGATGCGGCCATTGCCAAAGAAAGTAAGAAGCAAATTAAACTGGCTAGTTATTAAGCATTCATGTGTTTAACATATGCATTAATTAGCCCGACATTGCGTCATCGTAATTAAATATTTGTTGAGTATCTTTTCAGCTCAATTTGCTGCATTTGATGTTGTTCTTATACGATGTTTCATTTTCTTGCGAGATAAGTATCTGAACTTTGATATAAAATTTGACACTTTAAAATTTTATTTTATTTTCTAATATACTTTATATACAATATATTACTCAGTACATAATTATTAAAAACATGTGATAAAAAACAAAATGCATTGGCATTCATTATCATATTGTGAAACGTGTAAAATACGAGCCCTATGTTTGCTACAGTTCATATCTGTTGACCATCGAATCCAAAAAAGACATTTTATCATTAGTATAATATTAGAGTAGAAAGTAAGGGATAAAAGAAGTAAACAATTTATTGGCATGCAAACTTGCATCGTCTTTTCTCCTTAATGCAAAAGAAAGAACACTGATACCAAGAGAATATTGCTATTTGACTTTAAGTTATGATCTTAATAATATCAGTTTCATTGTGCAAAAGATAAATTTTCAAACACACTAATAATGGTGGTTCTATATTTTCACCTATTTCTGTGGACCATAGGAAAGTTAAAACAAACTAATTTCCATTAATATAATGTTAGCATTCTCTTAAATATTAAGTGGACAACTTTTGCACGCTTCGAAAGTGTACTCATTCTCGTATCACCATTCTTTCGATGGTGTGTTGAATTAAGTAAAGGCATACATACATACATACATACATACATACATACATACATACATACATACATACGTACATACGTACATACGTACATACGTAGTACGTGCGTGCGTGCGTGCGTGCATGCATGCATGCATGCATGCATGCATGCATGCATGCATGCATACATACATACATACATACATACATACATACATACATACATACATACATACATACATACATACATACATACATACATACATACATACATACATACATATATTTCACTTTACAGATTATTGCAAAAATGTTTGAATTCTTTGAATCAAGCCATATTAAAAGAACATACGTTATCCAATATATCTGTCTCCTTGCTTCAGCTATTCGTTAATGTTGCCAGAAAGTGAAAAATATATATAATGCCAGAAAGCAAAAAATAATTTTATGTGTATATCTATCTTATTGAAGAAATAATAATGTACTTTTTCGAATTAATGTGGCAAAATAAACCTCAAAAAGGCATTTTGGAGGTGAGACTTTCTTTCAACGATAATGCATGATACTGACCCAATTGACTGTTACTCAGAAAGTAATATTATTTGGACTGTTAAGTTGTTATTGATATAGAAAAGACAACACACACACACACACACACACACACACATATATATATATATATATATATATATATATATATATATATATATATATATATATATATATATATATATATATATATATATATATATATATATATATATATATATACTGAGTGACTAAAATAATTGCGTACAACAGCTATTCTTATTACATGATCACATTTTGCATTTCTTTACAGTCTCATTTCGAAATACACGATTACCCTATTTCTCTGATGCTTTCTTGTGGGACAATTATAGGCGTTACGTATAAAAAGTTGAAGCTATCAAACTGTCCTTTTAGATGATCCTCATTTTCATTTAAACATTTCAAGCTATCAACCTGTCCTTATAGATGATCCCCAGTGGCTTTCTCAAAGTGGATCACGTATTTTTACTTACCATTTGAGAGTTTTACTTAATATATTGACGTTATATCGAATAAATATTCAAGGATGAGAGTGACATGCGTGCTTCAGAGAATTTGTTTTAATTATCATTTGACTGAGCTATGAATCAAATGTAGATATGTATTTAGATTTGTAAAGCTAATCGTAAAACAATATGATCATGTTAGAGACGAAGACGTGCATTTATGGCTTCAAAGGAGATATCCTCATTTACGATTAAACGTATATTGATTCAAATCACTGACTAAACGAAAACTTTAAATCTAGACTAATTATATAAATACATTTCTTATTTGGAAAGTAATCTAATACTTTATTTTTATCAACATTATAAGTTATCGCCAGCTATTGATGAAGTTTTCTCAACAGTATTTATGAATGTTTGTGAAGAAAACCAAGAAATGCATGCGATTTTTATCAAACTTGCCGTCATCGTATATCCACTATACAATAAAAGATATTGCCAATCGATAATATATACACTACTCTGGAAAAAAGTTGAGAAAGGTTTCATATTAAGGCACTTTGTGACACAGTCCATAAGGGCAAACTCCTTTTCATTTATGCATTGTTGTCGTACTTTGTTTTCTTCATGCGCAGCATGTTATCTCTAGTTGCAAGATTCACAACTGTATTTATTCATCGCTAGATGTTTTAGCAGGGTTGTGCTTTTATGTATTTATTTGCTTTTAAAGATTTATTTTTGTGGGGAATGGATCACGAGAGTATGCATTTTATTGTAAAATGATTTATATATAATGTCAGTTATAAACAGTCGTGAGAAGAGAATTATAGTAATAGAGAATACAAAGTAGAGGAGGGTTGTATCCGGCCAAAGGCAATATATGTACATAAATTTAACCTTCATTCAACACTCTTTTCCCAAAGGCAATATATGTAAATCAATTTAAACTTTTTTCAACACTCTTTTCCCAAAGAAAATAACTGTGCTACTTGTTTGAAATACTTAGTTTAGTACAAAAAAACCCACAATACATCTTATCAGAAGCGATGAATGATATGATATGGTAAGTGGTATACTTTCTCTAAAAAGCAATCAATTAGTTTATATTCTAGTGGAAATTTAACATTGCGTACATTGACCGAATAGAAAGACTGTGAGAGGAGTTCTCTTAAAAAGCACATAAGGGCCATACTGTTGCTGGGTGCTTTGGTGTCTTACCTTCAATAATAATTGCATATGTGCATGTAATAATAATTATATGAACATGTAATAATAATTATATGTACATGTAATGACATAATTATAATATATGTACATATAATGACATAATTATATTACATGTAATTACATAATTGTTTTATGTATATCTAATTATATAGTTATGTTATATGTACATGTAATAAGTATTTATATGTACAAGTAATGACATGATTATGTTATATGTACATGTAACTACATAATTGTTATATGCATATGTAATTATATAATTATGCTATATGCACATGTAGTGATATAATTATTTTATATGTACATGTAATGACGTGATTATGTTATAGGTACATGTAATGACATAATTATGTTATCTGTACATGTAATGATATAATTATAAGTACATGTAATTAATATGTTATATCATTATTTTATAGGTAATGATATGTAAAGTACTTTAGGTCGAAGTATGTAAAAATTATAAAATAATTGCAAAAAAAAATTTTTCGTCTACATGAATTATAAAAAAGGAGATTATAATAAACCGTACAGAAATCAGACATATGTATTGTGAATTTCAAACGTAGGGAATTCTAATCAACAATAGAGAAATCAGACATATGCATTGTGAATTTCACAAGTAGGGAATTCCCATCAACATAAATCGGTCATATGCACTGTGCACTTCAGATGTAGGAAATTCTAATCAACAGTACAGAAATCAGACATGCATTATGAATTTCAAAAGTAGGAAATTCTAATCAACAGTACCGAAATCAGACATATGCATTGTGAATTTTAAATTTAGGGAATTCTAATAAACAGTACAGAAATCAGACACGTGCATTGAAATTCGAAAGTAGGGAATTCTAATAAATAGTACAGAGATCAGATATAGGCATTGTGACTTGAGAGCACGACCGTACCACAATTCATTGTATAAACAGGAAAGATATTCTTTGAAAAATAGGATTGCTTTCGTCCTCATTTTTATATTCGTTTCATTCAATATGAATATTTATGTTAAATGCACATTTTAGAACACGCTATTCCACTCATCCTACCTGCATGTTGTTTCAAATTATATATTGCAAAGGACAAGCAGAAATTGTGGATGCAGTGGTATCAAGTGTGTATTGATCGTCTAGTCGTATTGTGAGGTTTATGCGATATTTGTATGATTACATGTTTTCTTCGAGAAAAAGCCAATGTAGTTCAGCTATTTCAATATCAAAAGTGTAACTACAGCATGCAGGTTAACTAGATGCAAAAAATGAGTGCTCTATTGTAACGTCATATTGCACTATACCAACGTAGGGAATGTGTCTCAAATTTCAAATTTAGATATTGCCGTGACTAAATTCATAAACAACTGCCTCCACTAAATAATGTTCTATTGCAAGTATGATTTTGTGACCGTAAATTTGTTTACTTTTATTCGTTTCCTTTTTTATGTCCCCCAGGACTAGACATGGAAACAGGCGCCTTTACCTATCTTGATTCCTGCATATACTCGCTGAAGCCTAAAGGTATATCAGCGTTTGCTTACGTAAAGTTAGTTAATTATTTGCTTTGATGTGCAATTCATAACAGAAATATATCTATACTTTTACAGAATGTTGTTTCATGTGTAATTGTGCACCTGTATACGAACAACTTTGTTTAGACGTACAAAAGTGGACACATTTGCCATGTACAAAAGTGGTTACATGTGTCATATGCACGGTTACAAAACACACATTTTTAGTTTAACTGCTAAATATTTCCATTATTACTTCGTTCAACTTGTTAGACATTTAGTTTATATACTTGTTTAACATTTGACGATGTAAGTATAAAGCTTTTTAGCTCGTAAACATCATACTGACCAGTACGAAGTCAATATCATCGGTTTACAGGCTCATAAAGTTTATATTCACTTCAATAAGGTCTATAGTGTTTTACTACATGATCCAGTGCAAACGTTTGACATTGATTTGTCTCAGTATATTAAAAATGACATTTCAATTGCACGACTCCACAGAAAAATGTTATGTTCGCTCCAAATTGTTATATCAATAATCATCTCAAATCACACGACGTTATGTCAGCCAATAAAAAAAGCGTCTCTCATTGGATACATGTATATGTATAAACCTTGATAACTGAATCTTCACGTCGGATGTAGAAGTACACAGTTCGCAAGATTTTCTCAATAAATATTCATATCATTCTGTATTGATTAGGCAAAGATACGGTCCGTAGAATATCTTTCTCTTAGAAATTATATAGCTCTAACGTAAGAAACCGGATACATATTAACAAAATAGGTTCGATTTACAAAACATTTTTCATTTTTTAAACGCAGGAAGTTTGGATAATTAATCATGTCAAATTTGCGGGTTCTGTTTATTCAAGCAACAATTTAATCTTACGTTGACTTGCGAAAATGGAAAGTTCTTTATCAAGGTATTTGTACTATGCATCGATAATGGGAAAAAACAAAACAAGATGGACACGACATCAAACCTCAATCAGAATGCATAAAATGGATTCCGTTCAATTTTAAAACTTTAATAAACATGTGATCGTTATATGAGTTTCCAAAATGGAAATTTTGATCTTACATTTAATTTGTGACGCATGCACATTTTGTATCCACAAACAAACTAATGTTGAAATTAAGATGTACGTGAGTTTTTCTTCTACTTAGTTGAATTATGTCACACTTGCAAATATACCTTTTGGTAACTCTAATGATCGTCATAAAACGGAAAATATTCACCCATTTATTGAATACAGTTCGCTTCATTGAATATAGATTCTTTGATTCTATATATATATATATATATATATATATATATATATATATATATATATATATATATATATATATATATATATATATATATATATGTGTGTGTGTGTGTGTGTGTGTGTGTGTTTTACATTGTTTCAAAATCATTTAGTGAACAAAAATAAATAATGTATTTTTTCAAAAACTTAAGAACTCAAAATCTTAGAAGTGACTTTTCCGAAACACTCTTGAATATTTGATTTTATATTGAATGCTAAAAATTAAATATATGTATATATTTTTGTCTTTTTTTCGCTTAAACGTGACTAAATCTCAATGGCATTAGAAAAGCTTCCGAGTTTCTATTTATTTTTCATTGCGAAAATTTAGTTTCATCACTAGTTCTGAACGAAGTCTGATTCTAGCTCAGTATATCTTCTTTCCCCCGGAAGAAGACTCCATAGTCAAAAATGTTCTTGTGTTACTCTTCGGTAGACGGTGCTGTTTAAGAAAAACATTTTATTACAAAAATTATCTGAAAGGAATTATCATTTTGGTTTTGTGTCAGATTATATATATATATATATATATATATATATATATATATATATATATATATATATATATATATATATATATATATATATATATATAAACAACACGTATATATCATAGGACATTCTTTTATTGTATTTCTGTTAGGTGACACAATGGATAAAATCCCAAAGACTGGTGTCGTTCCATAACATCTAAGCGAGATTTCTTAAATAAAGGAATTAGATAGTTAAGGAAGTAATAGTCAGTGATGATAATACTTATGTAAAGTTATACATTTGAATGTGTTTCTTGGCTGGGGTGGGGGTGGGAGGTATCATGGTTCATGCATCATTTAAATTGAAGCCCTACCCTATGGCATGGCAAACGAGGCAATTGCCTTGGGGCCCGAGCTTCTCCGCAATGCAGTTCTTTTGCGTGGTCCCCATGCTTCTCCGCAATGCAGTTCTTTTGCTTTGGCCCCGCGCTTCTCCGCAATGCAGTTCTTTTGCTTGTGCTACGCACTCATCGCATTTTGCCTTGGGCACCGCACATGCTAGGGCTGGACATGTATAAGGACTAAAATATAACGATTGATATCCTACTTTGAACCTAGCACTGGCAAACAGTGTTTATTACCATCAGTATACCAAACAAATGTTGGAAATAAGATATAAAATTTCACATGGGTCAAACTGTCAGAAAGAACACGTAAAATGTCAGTTGAATTAAAATTAGTATACTTCTTGAAAGCTCTATATTGCATTGGAATTAAACATAAGGAAAATAATGTGAACATTTTACATTGATATCCAAACCTACCGATAATATAAGGAAACGGCAACATTTTCACTGAAGGATTGTGCAGTTACATGCTAGTAACTGCTTTGTTCTATTTTCATTTTGTCATTTTGTATGGTATTTTTAACCGTGCATTGACATATACTGCATTATATATTAATTTCGCTAATGCCTAATTATATATTGCATTATATTGTAAACAAATGGCATGCTCCATATATTATAACTAGGGAATTTAAAGTCGGTGTTTAATTCTAGCTAAATTTATGAACTGAGTACTTTTACCAGCCTTGGTGAGAAAGAAATTTTAAAATGTTCTACTAATTTAAACATTTCATTTAGAATGAGCACAAATGTTTGATTAAATTAATCACGTGGCAATAAATATTGATTTTAATTGACGAAACTGCGTTGCATAATACTGTAGTGAACTGTGACAATCATTTGGAACACTTGGTTCACTTGGTTACCACGCTGTATATATATATATATATATATATATATATATATATATATATATATATATATATATATATATATATATATATATATATATATATATATATATATATATATATATCAGAATAAAAATCATATGACTAATAACAGCCCTTTCAAGCGCACTGGATCCAGCAAGGGATCACATGTATCAGAAATTGAATGAGATAGATGCAATAAACTGATGACGAACAATGCAAAACTAGTTTGTAACTAGCATTAGCGTTTTTTGCAAAGGTATATACCAATCATAGACAAAAGAGACAAATAAAACACAAAAACAGCTGTGTTTGCAAAATTATAAATGGCTGTCTCTACATGAATTAACCTTATTATGTATTCTGTCTCAACTAGCCTATAGCAAATTGTTCTGGATACTGAAAGAGTAGAATTTTCCTTTGCAGCAAACACATTTTCTTTTCAAAACTTTTCTAAATTTTCTCTGTAGACTTTAATTACTACTATAAGAAAAAAATATCCGTAATAGAACAAAATATCTTAGATATAATTTGCGTTACTTAAATGTGCACATAGAAATAGATGTCGCTATTGCTCATAGATTTCAGGGTGAATACAAATATTTTTCAGTATCCGCAACAAGTTGATATAGGATAGTTGAGACAGAATACATCTGAAGGTTTAATTCTTGTAGAAATAGCCATGTCGAATTTTGCAAACACAACGTTTTTTTGTGTTTAAGTTGTTTGATTTATGTTTTGTATTTGCCTTGGAAAAAGACTCATTAAGAGTCAAACGTGCTCAGGCTAGGTATATACTAGTTTTGCACTGTTCGTGGTTAGTGCATTGTATATATATATATATATATATATATATATATATATATATATATATATATATATATATATATATATATATATATAACATTTACAATATGTATATATGTACCTAAATAGCATGCTGATCTTATAAATAAATAGATAGGTAAATCGATATAAAGATAACATGACGCGTCGTATCATATCAATCAACATTATATACGAGAGCTTATGCAGAATACATTTAGTGTTGACCTATTACGAAAGATCGTCATGAACATAATTTCAGTTATACGGTTGTAGATTATACATGATCTAAAGCTCCGTCTGGTACTAACTTATTTAACCATATTTTAATTCTTATTGACCTATTTTGTAACTATGTTTCTTTTCATGTCTATAGAAGTTGATTCTTAAGATTTGATTTGAAAGGACAAATAACATATACGTCTTGTTATTAACATGGATATATGTAAATTTTCGGATTATTCAAAGTTGAAATATTTTGTATTTTAATGCATTTAATGCGACTTTCTTTTTGGTCAAAATTGTTATAGAAGGAAATGTTAATATATTTATGTATCATGCGTTTATTGTGAAACAACAAAAACTATAACCCAGATATCATAGAGTCCTTAAATATCGAAAGAGTTAATTTTTCTCTTTTTTTCTTAATGTATTAAATATGGAAAGAAAATAATTGTTCTTTTGCAGATATTTATCAAATGGACCCAAGTGGCCGAAATGTGATTGGTCATATTGAGTCAGATGGTATACGTATATATGTGTATCGCACTAGTGTGTGTAGTATCTGCTTTACACATGCGTGGTTAAGAGTGATCTATAGATGTAAAGTACGAGCGGTGAAGTCAACATCTGTATTTTCCTCGTTAAATAGTGGATGCAAAAAATGAGTAGGGATCTCAATTAATAAAATTTATCTTCCTAAATGGCAGAAAATATTCAAAAATGGTATAGATAAGGTGAAGTTGGCAGTTTGAATGGCGCATTTGATTTGAATTATTTAAAAAATGGCAAGTTTATTTCCATCGGTAGATTTAATGAATTGGATGGTGGAGCTATCCACTTTGGTTAAGAAATATTTGTCTTTTTTAAGAATATCAATTTAGCTGACTAAACCATTTTATCCACATCCACCGCATCCACTGACATTTAGCCACCCTGTCAAAACATTGTTTAAAGTTTTGATCCGCTCTTGATTTAAAACAAATACGGATTGCTTTAACACAGTATCTTGTTTTGAAGGAGAAATAAACTTGCATACAAATATAAATTTGTCAAAATAAATGTTCTTAATAGTAATTAGGCAACATAAAAAATAGGGTAAATATATAATTTTATTGGTATAATTCGATGATATTTTATGAGGTATTGACTTCACCCAAAGCGTTAACATAGAATCTCAGACTCCATAATTTTTACTCATATGCATATCAGTAACCTTTTATTTCGGAAAGTATTTTTTTCTATAAAGAACGTGTTTCATTTGAATTACAAGAAATTTGTTTTACAGGATAGAAAAAGAAAGAAAGCAGATGTAGTATAGTTTACTTATCCTGATACGGGCCACGTTGTCTATGCAATCAACCAATCAAAGCAAACTGCTTTCCTTTTAATTCTAAAGAATTCTGCTCCACACGCAAACAAGATTGGAAGCCAACTGAAGCGAATGTTATTCTTATGCAATATAATATATCTAGGGCTGTACTTTCATGCCGATTTACACATAACATGTGAAAGACAGGCAGATCCCATTTCAGTTGTATCACGTGTTTTACTGTTTACTAGAACTTAACATGGAAATGGTTTTTCATATGATACACGCAAGGTCGGAACGAGCATGTGTACTAGGTACTTAAGAATCTATATTTTATGACAGAAGGAAGCAAATAACTCACTCTATATCATGTCATTGTGCCAGTGTTTTCAAGATTTAAAATGGCATTTGGAGTAATTTGTCGTTTACCTTTCAGATTCTAATTTTCTTTATGTTTTTCTAAACATATATTTCTCTACTCTATTGCTGCTTTATCAAATATCTATAAGTAATAAATATTATCTAAAAAAACTCAAGGCTGAAAATTACAATGAAATAGGCGTTTGAAATTTCACATAGACTACCAGTAACTATGTATAAAATCTCTGTGTTGATGTAGCTGCCCATAAGGATCGTAAAATGAATGGATGGACTTTACAGAGAATGCTCTGAATAATGCAGCAGAAAGATGTCTTGGGTAAATTGTTCGTAATGGGTACATTGTATGTAATGGGTACATTGTACGTAATGTGTACATTGTAGGTAATGGGTACATTGTATGTAATGGGTACAAAATACGTGATGGGCACATTATACATAATGGGTACATTGTACGTAATGGGTACATTTTACGTAATGGGTACATTGTACGTAATGTGTACATTGTAAGTAATGGGGTACAATGTACGTGATGGGCACATTATAAATAATGGGTACAGTGTACGTAATGGGTACCTTGTACGTAATGTGTACATTGTATGTAATGAGTACATTGTACGTAATTTGTACATTGTACGTAATGGGTACATTGTACGTAATGGGTACATTATACGTAATTGTTGCATTGTATGTAATGGGTACAATGTACGTAATGGGCACATTATACATAATGGGTACATTGTACATAATGGGTACATTTTACGTAATGGGTACACTTTTCGTAATAGGTATATTGTACGTAAATACCTATTGTTTAGAAATATTGGATCATAGATTTTACTCATTTAATTTAAAATGACATTGTACCATCAAGGATATAGAAAGAAGATTCCATTTTTTGACGTTAGAAGAAATTATATTATACAAAATTGATTGATATAAAAACATTATTTATTCATTAAATTTTGGTGTCCTTTCGATTTTTGGAGTAAATACTACATCTTCAAAAAAAACATAGTATCGTGTGCGACTATTTTTTTTTAAATCTTTTTTTGAGAAACCTGACACAAGATATTAACATTTAACAGTGCTATCAATTACTCCCCCACTCTCACCTCATAGGAGCACTATTATCGGGTGTCCTGTACATTAGTTAATTTGGCTTCTCTGAAAGAGATTCAGTCCTTAATAGGTAACATTTTTAACTTGCTATCTAAATTGCCCTTGCTTTCCTAAACAAAGATGAAAAAATGCATCCTTGATGGTGCTCGATTGATTGCCTGGTGTGCTTACTCGTCGTTCTATAGCAAACTGACAAAATGGTCGAACTTTTTTAACGATAGCGGTGTCTCAAATCTCACTGCTTCCGAATGGCAATTGCTTAGGGAATAATTCTTGTTTAGATATCATGTGATGGTTTTTATTTGAATATTTTACTAAATGTTACAGACAACATGTCAGTTTTAACTTCCTTTGGAAATATTATTTTCATGGTAAGTCGAATACTATACACTTGTCTCCTGAATTATATTTTCTCAAAAAGTATGCGAATCGATTGGTATATAAACAAATACATAAAAAATTAAAACTTCTGTAAAGACCTATCATGTGCTTCTTTTATTATTGAGGTGATTAGTCTAAATTGTTTAAAAAATATTTCCTTCCGTAAACAAATTTCTTATATGCAAATGACAAATACTATACAAATTAAAATAACAAATAACAATTTGTCAACAAAAATGTGCTTTAAAATTTGTACTCGAACACTTGTACAAAATAGCATTCGATCTTTACTCACTACGACATCGAATATCATAGCTACAACTGCCATTTGTTTTCAGTGGAAACCTGTATTACCATGAGCAGTAGGAGCACACATTTTACGTACACATTTGTTTTTCTTCGTGTAGCGCTGAGTTATGCTAGATGTAAATATAGATGTAGGATCGTTGAAGAAACACATGTTACTCCCACATTTTCTCAAGCACGGTTTCAGCACTGGCTCGATACTGCTTTTGTTCCCTCACTCTGATCTATATATTTCCTGTTTTTCAACTCCAGCGTAGATTTAAGTACTGTCTTCTTGTAGTTTTAAAGAACTATGCGTTTGGACTGAAACTAATTCACATATATTAATAAACCGTTATTAGAAATTTAAAGCTTTAAAAGGGTTTGCTTGGTTGGAAAGCTGTCTTTTGGGTAGCTTTTCAAAGAAAGCCTCTTTTTAAAAGCGTCTACATTTGTTAAAACAAGCTTTGTCAAGCTGCTATTTTATAGTATTAAACCATTTATTGAATAACAAAAGGTTTATGAACCTATGTTAGAAATTGTTGATAAGGAAATATACCTATATGTACTTTGTTTTACTACATTTACGGGACAAGATGTATACATATTATCAAAAAGAACCAAGCAAGATATTTTCCGCTGAATTCACATCTCCCGTATATAGCCTATTAATTAGGATGTCATAATTCATGCCCATTATACGTAGTAACAAAAAATATGTGATTTAATCTTAATGAAGAAAATATATTACGGTCAAAGATTTGAAAAACTGTGTGATTTAACCTTAATGGAGAAAGTATATTATCTTGAATATTTTACCTTTTAAATGTGTCCAGCATAGATTTTTGTTATAAGTAATATATATGTTAAAATTATATTGCATTTGCATTTAAAACACGACTGATAGCCCAGAAAGGTATTCGTCTTGTAAGAGGAAACATCTTTGCATTGAACCACAAATCAATGGATGAACTGCAACACTTTTAAATTGCTTTTTGTGTGCTCATTTAAAATATGGAGTTTTTTACACACACACACACACACACACACACACACACATGAAATTATTTATCTAAATCTTGTAATGGACAATTTTATATTTTATATAAAGTCTGCTGTTCTTTGAGCAGGAATTGGGACGGCTGGTGAGATGCTTGTAATTCACAATGTTTCCCGCTATTGTGACGGTATATACGAGTGCGTTGCATACAACGAAGTGGGACCGGCGGTAACTAGGCAGATAAAAGTCTTTGTTGAGTGTAAGTACTTGCTTTAGAAACTGCATACTTAATTGCGTAATAGGTTCAATAACAGTGCTTCGTGGATTAGCAGTCAAAATCCACAACAGCATAGGACTATGACGAGCTTGCGGTCAAAGTAATGTTAATATTTCCAGGTAAAACTAGCCTTTTATATGTTGAATGGAGCTAGTAAAAGATACATTGAGATTTCACCATCCCTAACTGTATTTAACAGGACGGTGTTATTATGTTTCATGGTTTTAACTATCAGGTGTACACGTTTTATCCTATATTCGTCCTTTTTATCGTCATCCCTTCAACAAGAAAGTGTTCTTTATTATACAGTGAAGTTGAAACATCATATGACTCACCAAAAATACGGAGGCTGAGCGAAAAAGTCTAGAACAAATGCAATATCTTCTATATAAAAAAACTCCAACCCAACTTTATAAAAGGTCATATTGTTTATTAAGTCAAAATGGCAGATGATTCCGATTTCGAACAGAGATTGATGGTAAAATGGATGCAAATGCAGAAAAAGCTTTAAACAGATAAAAAGTGACACGAATTATGTTAATGAACCTGATCCACTTTGCTTAGCCAGGTACACGTAGACTAACGAAACATTCAGGAGGCTGTTCATGTAAGAGAATGTATCCCAATGATATCTCTTTCAGAAGAACTAGTCAATTATGTTGAGGTATATGTGAATTAAGTTAGACCTATTACTATCCGAGAGGTAGAAGACCTATTACTGTCCTAAAGGTAGTAGACCTATTACTGTCCTAGAGGCAGCAGACCTATTACTGTCCTAGAGGTAGCAGACAAATTTCTTCTTTCATACCGAAGTATTGAAAAACTTTGACCAATGAAATGGTAATACACAAGGTTTGTTCAAGCCTTGTGCCCAGATGACTTCAGTGAGTTATTATACAGGCACAAAATAGAAGACTATAAACTTTAAATAAGGTCATCACATGTGATGAAACATTTTAAATACACTAGATGGAATCCCTGTTTTAGAGACAAAGGAATGAGTGGAAGCACACCAGAGCGCCATCACCAAAACAAAGGATGTATTTTCCTAATCTTTTTGAAATGTTATGTGCATTATACTCCTCAAGGCACAATTAATACTTTTCAACTGTATGGTACCAGAGAACACGACAGTGAATGGACTATACTATGCCACAGTATGATGGATATAATTTTTGTTGTTCACAAAATTGTCAAGATCTACTGAAGTTTGGCTTCGTTTTACACCTAAATATTGCAGACCAAACAACTTCCCGAACCCAAAACATCATCTGAACGTACAACGTTTAGCTCCTTCCGAATTTTTAACTCCATAGCTCTTTACTTTATTCCAAAACTTAATTGTTCGTTAAGGAGAAATAAATACGACAGCACACAAGAAGTAAGGAATGCAATCCCAGTATCGCTACTAATGACGTCGCGTGTCGGGCTACTGCACGTGTTCATGACTTGCTTCATGAGATGGAAGAAATGCATTTTAACTCGAAGGAAGTTACTTTGTAGAGGAATGCTAAAAGCAAGTAATGCATGAACTCGAAGGAAGTTACTTTGTAAGGCATTAGCTCGAAGGAAGTTACTTTGTGGAGGATTAGTAACAGTATGGTAAGACATTACATCGAACGAAGTTACATTGTGGAGGATTAGTAACAGTATTGTAAGGTATTAACTCGAAGGAAGTCATTTTGTTTAGGATTAGTAACAGTATTGTAAGACATTAACTCGAAGGAAGTTACAATGTGGAGGATTAGTAACAGTATCGTAAGGCATTAACTCGATTGAAGTTACTTTGTTTAAGATTAGTAACAGTTTTATAAGACATAGACTCGAAGGAAGTTACTTTGTTTAGGATTAGTAACTGTGTTGTAAGGCATTAACTTGAAGGAAGTTACTTTGTGGAGGATTAGCAGCAGTATTGTAAGGCATTAACTCGAATGAAGTTACTTTGTTTAGGATTAGTAACAGTGTTGTAAGGCATTAACTGGAAGGAAGTTACTTTGTGGAGGATTAGTAACAATAGTGTGTGGCATTAACTCGAATGAAAAATACTTTGTGGAGGATTAGTAACAATAGTATAAGGCATTAACTCGAAGGAAGTTACTTTGTGGAGGATTAGTAACAGTATTTCAAGACATTGACTCGAAGGAAGTTACTTTGTGGAGTATTAGTAAAGTATTATAAGGCACTAAATCGAAGGAAGTTACTTTGTGGAGGATCAGTGACAGTATTGTAAGGCATTAACTTGAAGGTACTTACTTTGTGAAGAACTATTATTTCTGCTAATAGTATGGTAAACAGCTGAATAAAGTTTTTTTTCTTTAAATTATATGTATGTATGCGTGTGTGAAAACAATAACGAATAAAAACTTGTGTTAGTTGTTGTCCTTCATATTCGAAGATGACCATGACATTACCAACTGACTTGTTTTCTGTGAGTAGGTGAGTTACTGATCAGGCCCATATATACTCTGAGCCGTATGTGCCGTACAGGAAAGGAGATGCAGCTTAATGTTGCTTGATCAATAGAGGATATGCTACAATTATGAGATTACGCATCACATGCATCTGCACTGCTTTTCGACAAATGCCGTTTTACTTTCAATTTAGATACATTGATACAAGACTGAATCTGGATATTGAATTTTGAGACTAATTTGGCCAGTCTGATGTTTGGGTGTTGAATCTGGCAAGTTCTCTACCAGCAAGGGCTGTTCATCTCTTTGGTTTACTGTCCCTTAGTGTGAGCACATTCCAGGCACCAATAGTGAGTTGCATCACCTTTACCTCTTGTTAGGTTTTCGACTGATATAGTGCGATACCCGTTATCAGTGATATAATGACCTGGCTTAAGTTAAACGAGGTAATGTTTAGAGTATATTTTCTAACCCCTTCATCATGCTACCGATATGACCGCTGTAATCCTAAAATGTCCTCTAACTCTACCAGGTGGCGGCCGAGTTCAACCGATGCTTTGGTCCAGTAAAATGTAAACCTAATCCTTGTGTCACCTGTGTGCATGTTTGCATCTAAAACAGTAAGTGTATCCACTCTGCCGCTTACCCATCACCACAGGACTTGAATGTATGCGAGGAAATAATTTGCGTTTGTCTGACTTAAGTCGAGGAAAGTTTCGCAGTCACCCTTACTCGCTGAATACGATGCACGACAACGCCTGATGCACTGGATGTCTATCAGGTCATACACAGCTCTTGCAATATATCTTCACAGTCTAGGATGGGAGAACCACTTGATCCACCAGCAAGAAGCTAAGTAAAACTGCCCACAGTCGCAGCTAGTACTGTCTAATGCTGGTTACTGTAGTAGGCACAGCTCGACCTGACCGTCAAGAACTTGCAAGGTCCTTTAAATTTCGTATCCAGTCAACCCTATTTTAAAGACCTTACTGGTGGTTTCGGAGCATATATATTTATTCTAACTGAGCAATTATATATTTGTAACGGCATACCTGTGATCGTTTAAAGTGACCTTTGCCACGTCATTTCCTTTCCTTATTTTGCGAATCTCAAAATCGACGTTCCTTGCCAAATCTTCAAAATACGAATGACTTTTTGATACGTATAGCATTACTGAATCTGTTAATATTTATTTTATGTCTACAATATTATATAAGACTTTTCCATACTTTTAGAATTATATGAGATATTTGTATTATTCGATTCTAAGCTTAAATTGTATTTATCAACTTTCTACCTTTAACGTATTGCAAATGTTTGGTACCAAATTATTTGTTTACCACGGTAACAAAGACTGCTTTGATTACCCCATCAGACGATATTATTATTATTATTTTAGTTCCTCCAGAGATTGTGCTTCCAACACTACGAATAGGACAATATCGTGGGAGGGAGACCATTTTAGACTGTGAGATAACAGCCTATCCACATGGTGTCATGTACTGGATGAAGGATGGAATAGTCTTGAATTTCGTGAACGAAGAGAAATATCGAATAGAACTGTATAGCGGAAATGACGACAGCGAAAGAAAAACATTAAGTCTCAGAGTGAATAACATAACAAAGGGCGATTATGGGGAATACACGTGTTTTGCAAAAAATTACCTTGGGCAGGATCAGGAGTCCATGATCTTATATGGCGAGTATTACTTTATTGATTACATCAATTTATATGTTAAATAAAATTAAAACACACATAAAACCACTTTCTTTATGAGTTTTAAGGACGGGCATAAACATTTTGAGTATCTCAGGTGTGAAATCTGTCGAAGAAACCAGGAGGAAAAAACACTGATTTTTTTACTTCTTTATATTACTTCCTAATAATTAAACATTACTGTATTTTAAAATTAAAAATGATTAAATTAAACATAATGTGGGTAATAAATGCAGAGGAAAATACAACTGACGTATTAGAATGAAAGATAGATTATAATTTACTGAATAGTTATTACAATACTAGCCCATTGTATATCGAAATCAATGCAATACTAGCCCATGATATATCAAAATCGATTCAATACTAGCCCATAGTATATCAAAATCAATGCAATCCTAGACTATGATATATCGAAATCGATGCAATATTTAACTGTATTTTTCAAGAAAATTAAAATCAGTATCAGCCATGATATAGTGATTGAATCTTAGTCAAACTTTTCTAAGGTTAGTGAGATGTTTGAGCGTCACAACGTAATTTTGGATACTTTCTGAACTTTCTCAGCATCCTCGTAAATATCCGCTACGTAGAATATACCCAGGACATCCTGCTGCATGTCATAAAATGCGACTTGTTCAGGTAAGAGCCGCGGTGGGTCAGTTCTTGGTGATCAGATCTTGCAACCTAAAGTTTGCAGGTTTGAATCCTACCCTTGGATGAAGCAGTGCCATCTATCGAGTTTAATCCGTGGTCGTTGCGCTTTTGGTTAATTCTGTAGTAATTAAAAACCGCAAACCAAACAATTGCAGGCAAGCTTATTTTGTAACTGTAGCATTATCTTACTCTACAATGACAGCCATTACAAAGAAACGTTTCCTAATTTTTAGATTATTCAACCCATGACGTTAAGGCTGAAAGAACAACGTCTGCTGTGCGGCGGACTTTCAGTGTTTTTACCAAAAGCAACACTGTTCAACCGTTTCAGGATAATGAATGGAAACCGAGTGGAGAAGGGCATCATTTACATTCGCCAGAGGACAACGTAATTAAGGGTAAGACATCTTTGTCATCAGGACACCTCACTAGAAATATGCTTTTGACCATTCCATTGCGACAAAGAAATCTAGTTGTTCTGTTAACTGTATTTTTCTTATCTCACTCTGGCTAAATTGGCAGTCTCACAGGAGGACAAACAATGTAAACCTTTGACTGGGATTTCATTGTCTCGGTGCAAACCCCATCATATCTTATATTAGTCTCTGAGGTTAACTGTTCGGGGTCGATCTGTTCGTCTGTGTATTGACGAATAAAATAATGCATACAATTTACTGCACTACCACGCCAATATGTTTGTGAACATCTTAAGAATTTGTGCACATGTCTACATCAAAATGTCAGCACTGTACATTTTAAATTGTAGTTGCATGTTTGATAATTATTGTTTCTGTTAAATAGTTCCTCCAAAACACTAGAGCTGGTAAAAAGAACTGCTATGTTTTCTCTCAAAGCAGGAACGTTTCAGTAGCATTGTAGTTTTTGAATAAATAATTATTGGGACTTATAACAAAAACTTTTATATTTTTATAACCATAAGACAGCATCCTTTCCACTTTTTGGTAGGTCATCCATTTATATGCAGTATATGGTCTTCCTTGGGAAAATCGAAAATTTCTTTCTCCCGCCACCATCTTAAACTTCTGATTAGATGTTCAATTATAATAATTATAATAATGTTTTTTCACATTGTAAACGTGTTCCTCCCATTCCCAATATTTTATTATCCCTTAATTTTTCCACTTTGCTGATACTTTCATTGAGTAACCAATTTTCGTAGTATATTCCTAACTACTACTACTACTACTACTACTACTACTACTATATCATGCTAATTTTAATTTAACCTACTTTTCCAAGCGTAAATATATTATGCTTTTACTTTTAAGTTAATCTGTTTTCCTTAAGCGAGAACGTCATTTCATATCAATAAAAACATTGTAACTTTAAAGATTGGTTATTCGTTTCAATCTGACATTAAAATTGTGTACTGTGAGTGACATGGGTAATTGTTAAGAAAAGCGACTAGCCATTACTATTTTATGAATGATTTCATGTAGAGAAAAAAAAATGTCAAATGAAACGTATTTTATGAACATATCCTTGTCAGTAGTAAGCATTAGAAATTAATATTGTTTTTATACTACAACGTTATGACCAATGAAAATAAAACGTTAATGTATGTTGTCATTAAATATATTTACAATCTATCATCAACTACAAAAAACACTTACAATGGATACCACAAAGCTAAGTTTATTCCAAGTTGGATGATTGCTGCTACTTGACTGCCGTATGTACTCACTTATAAGCCGAGACTTCTGCAAACTACACAGACCCAGATTTGCAGTTGCATGCATAATACACCAGCATACTTGTGTCTATACAATTTATTCGGAATAATCAGTAGAATAAACAACATAGACCCAGATCTAGTGTATTATGCAACTGCAGATCAGTGTATAGGTAGTTTGCAGTTGGACTCAACTTATAAGCGATTATACGGTGTATACATTTTGGGAGGCGATTTATAACATTTTATAATTTCATCACTTATTTTATTACCATTCTTTTTAAGTTATGTTTTTTGCATGTGTTGTGTGAACTTATTAAAGTGGCCTTGCAAGTATATGCTCTTTTGCATAATGTTTCTCGTATTTTTCAGGCGCTGATAAGACATACGAAAGTAACAATGCCGTTCAACCCATTCAAGGACAAAACATCTTCATACGTCTTTTTGTTTGCTTGACTTTAACTGTTTTGTCATCGAAAAGAATGAGTTAGCATTCTTTTTCTGGGTGTGGGGAAGGAGATCAATCATTGCAGTTTTTAAATATTTTTTAATGGAATCCATTTTCGGAATAGAGCACTTTTTATCAGTTCCGTTGATGTGAAGATCCAAACACACGTCTCCCATTTTAACAACATGGAACATAACACACATGGGGAAAATAGTACCATATATTCAAAAATGAAAAACAAGCATCGAATCAATCACCAATATACATGTCTTCAAGTATTTTTAGCATTCAAATGCAAAATAAATGTGTAAACATTCCGAATGTCTAGTATATAGCATAATTTTGGTCTTGACGAAAAATAATTTTTCCATTAAAGGACAAGGATATTCATTTAAAAAAGTGAATTAGTTGTTCCATTTTAGTGTGACAGACTGATGTAGTATTGATCAATGAGGTCACCTTTTCTACCTATAGTAAACTATTTCTGTATAGACACAAATCTGCTGGTGTATTATGCATGCAACAGCAAATCTGGGTCTGTAGTTTGCAGAAGTCTCGACTTATAAGTGAGTACGACGGCAGTCAAGTAGCAGCAAAGTCTCAAAGATAAATTGCTACAATACCGTATGTACTAGTTTATAAGTGTAGTTCAACTGCAACAACAAAGATCTTAATCTCTGTCTTATCATAATGCGCCTGAAGACCAGGGTCTATATTGTCGTTCTAATGATTACTCCTTAAACCCTGCACAGATCCCGATTATGCTGATATGGGTTTGAAGTTCGACTAATCTTTTAAGCTAGTACATATTCTATTCACCATACAAAATCAAAATTAAACAAACTATGTCGTATATAATATATACTACATTTTCTGCATCAAGGTAGTAATTTCAAATAAACATTGTGATAATCTGCGAAAACCACAGTCCAGCTTATTCCTTAATTCGGTGATATGTTTGTGAAACCTTTACATTTAGCTACTGTCATTAGTGTTAATGCTGTGATATAAGAATTGCGGGGGTTTTTTTCCTGGAGTTAAGGACTGAGTGTTGTTAAGTTAATGGGTGTGCTGTAACGAACATCGATTGGAAATTCATGTCTGACAAATAGAAACATGATATCCAAGGAAGGAATGCAATGACATCCTGACAAATATTAACATAAAGCACCTTGTTAAGAGTGTGCCATGTAAATGGCAGAAACTAAGATTTCATTAAGATTTGTCGTCGAGTAAGCATAAGTCTGTAGCCACCATATCGCACCCGCATCATGGGTCAAGGAGGTCAGGTGACCCCCCCACCCCTAAAATCATACTGCATATATGAAATATATATATATATATATATATATATATATATATATATATATATATATATATATATATATATATATAAGAGGGTAATGATTTTCATATATATATATATATATATATATATATATATGAAAATCATTACCCCCTTGTCCCACGTTGCAAAACTCCTGCGGGTGCCCATGTAACCCCAATAATATCAAAAGATTTCATGGAGACTTGTCGAGTTAGCATAGGTCTGTGGACACCTAATCGTATCAAAGATTTCATGGAGACATCTTGTCGAGTAAGCATTGGTCTGTGTGGACACCCAATGACGTCAAAGATTTCATGGAGACTTGTCGATTAAGCATATATCTGTGGACACCTAATCATATCAAATATTTCATGGAGACATTTTGTCGAGTAAGCATAGGTGTGTGTAGACCTTCAATGATATCAAAGATTTCATGGAGACTTGTCGAGTAAGCATAGGTCTGTGTGGACACCCAATGACGTCAAAGATTTCATGGAGACTTGTCGAGTAAGCATAGATCTGTGGACACCTAATCATATCAAATATTTCATGGAGACTTTTTGTCGAGTAAGCATAGGTGTGTGTAGACCTTCAATGATATCAAAGATTTCATGGAGACTTGTCGAGTAAGCATAGGTCTGTGTGGACACCCAATGACGTCAAAGATTTCATGGAGACTTGTCGAGTAAGCATAGATCTGTGGACACCTAATCATATCAAATATTTCATGGAGACTTTTTGTCGAGTAAGCATAGGTCTGTGTGGACATTTAATGATATCAAAGATTTCATGGAGACTTGTCGTCAAGTGTATAGGTCTATTCCCAGCTAATCATACCAAAGAGTAATTTGCTAACAAACTATGCATCAACATTGTGCATCTTACAGTTAATCATGTACATAGTAATTGAGTATACTGCACCTAGTACTTTAATAAACATGAAAACAGTACAAGTTGCATCTTCGCTAGTTTCCTCTCCAGGATCTAGATATGCCTATATGTGGATGCCATTTAACGATGGATGTTATCTGCAAGGAAATAAAATACCTATACACATATATCCTATACACCTGTGTTTTAATATATTTATTGAAAGAAAAACGTGTTACTCATTTCGTTTATTTTATTTTTGTTATGTATAACATCCAAAACAGATAAATCAATTGTTTTGGTCACCGGAATAAATCTATAAACCATTTGTTTCAGAGCTTCAGATATTATAAATATATATATATATATATATATATATATATATATATATATATATATATATATATATATATATATATATGTGTGTGTGTGTGTGTGTGTGTGTGTGTGTGTTAGATTAGTTTGTTCAATTTAACATTAAGGTATTCGTAAAGAGCTCGGTACCGGTACTGATGATTATTTTTTGATAGCAACAACATGTTTTTAAGAATCATTGTAAACAAAATATGAATTTAAAAAGTCCTTTATGATTATAAATGTATGTATGTAAGTAATTACGTATGTATGTATGTATGTATGTATGTATGTATGTATGTATGTATGTATGTATGTATGTATGTATGTATGTATGTATGTATGTATGTATGTATGTATGTATGTACGTACGTACGTACGGATGTATGTATGTATGTATGTATGTATGTATGTATGTATGTATGTATGTATGTATGTATGTATGTATGTATGTATGTATGTATGTATGTATGTATGTATGTATGTATGTATGTATGTATGTATGTATGTTAAATTCGCCGGCATCATTTCTTGTCGGCATAGTGAGCCGCTTACTAGCCGGCCTAACAAAATTAAACGAACTTTCATGAAAATATACTTGCATAAAATCGATTGAAATATGATATATTTTCTTCGAAATTGCAAGAATAGCATTCGCTATATCTTTAATCAGCTGACAAACAGTTGAAACTACAGCATTGATGAAATTTGATCTCGAAATCATTATTTGCATTTGGAGTCACATTACACAAATTTTGCAACCTACATGTCAATGACATCAGAGGACAAACTCTATGTATGTATGTATGTATGTATGTATGTATGTATGTATGTATGTATGTATGTATGTATGTATGTATGTATGTATGTATGTATGTATGTATGTATGTATGTATGCATGCATGCATGCATGCATGCATGCATGTATGTATGTACGTATGTACCTACATTTATAAAACATAGGGAGGCTAAATTAAGATAAATCAGTATTTTCTGTTAATTATCATTTATTTTATATTGTATATGCGATTTGATTTTTTAAAATTACAAGAAAGATTTATCTTTGTAAGACCAAACTATATATTTTATAGAAGTTCATATATGATTTAGTTATTTAATTATTTCAATTGTACCATGTCTGCTGTAATATTAAAGAAAAGTATATAGAAGTTTGTAATGATCTGAATTGTTACCAAAACAAATGTAAAATCGGGTCAAAATCTTATATAAACTTCGTTAATTACTGAATTTGTATTCACTTTTTATCATTCTTTTGATTTGCGATATTATTGTGCATATACCATTAGTTATGGACCAGTTCAATCTGTTGGCTTTTGACTGCTCATTAAATGGTAATAAATAATTTATTTAAACATTATTGTAGTTTAGCGTTTTACTTGAACATAGATTATGCTAACTCTCATTTTGGGTGATGGTGAAGGGATCAGTCTAGAAATTTGAAAGGCAACACAATATAAAATAACACGGAAAAAATGGTAAAAATTACATGGACAATTATAGCAAATAACCCAAAGGAATTGTTTCACAAATAATTTAAACAATTTAAATTAACTATTTATTTAAATACCCTACAAATCGCCTGATTTTTTTTTACATCTTTCTACTTAACACTACGAGAACTATATACAAGAAAAGGAACTTTCTGACATATTCTATTAATTTTATGATGTACATACACTGAGGGAGAACGTTAATTAATATTTCAAATACATCCTGTTTCGTTGAAGAATTTCATTTTATTTTGGAGATATTGAACAACGAGAACATTTCGTCTTCACGACATTAAATACGACATGCCAAACAAAAAAATGTCCGTTTTTGCTTCTATTTTCCTAGTTACCTTTTCTAAATTTGTTGAATTTCAAATACTTTAATATGTAATTATATCAGATCGGATTGGATACTTATCGACCTGTATTTTAGCAACATCCGATCGGACTGTATACCTATCGATCTTGTATTTTAACAATTTACTGGCGTCTAGAGGAATGTCTTGAATGGTAACTTACCGGTACGCCAAGCAATCTTCTTAATTACCCACTTCTAGGGATCACTTATCTCCCCAATATAACCACATCGATCATCGGTACTGTCGTTTTGACAAGACGCTAGTCGATTATTGTATGCATAAGAATGCAAGAAACTTGTTCTTTGGTAGTGTCTGCAACACTATAAATTCTTTTACGCAGTCCTGAATGTAACCGGCGTATAGGTTTTGATTAAAAAGCAATCAATTATCGATGGATAATTGACGATAGTCACCTTTCAGGTAAAAAAAACATGAAGGAATTTTGTGTCTCAGTTTATATAAGTTCATAAATGGACAACAGGCTGTCAGTGCATCAAGCTGAAACAGCTGCCCTAACTGCTTTCGTGAAAGAAAAATTGGAATTGTGATTGGAAGTAACTGGTAACTTTTTACTTGCGTAAAAGTCCAGTCCAACTGCAAACAACATATATCCTGATTTGTCGTCACATAATGCAAAAATTACATAGACCCAGATTTTCTGGTACATTGTGTGACGTTACCTCTTACTCTGTGCAGTTTGCGGCTGGACTTGTTTGATAAAGCTAGTCTGTACAATAGTTTCTGCAGTTTATATTTCCTGTTACTTCTGACATGAATGGTTTGGAGACAATTGCGACAGTTCGTTCTGAGTTAGCACTCGACTCCATGGCCGATTATCTAATCCCAGCTTTTAATATGTACTCATAATACATGAACATGAACATGTACCTATATTGATATCAACATTTCTCTAAGATATAACTGGGTTTTATTACATTCTAACAAAGTAAAAACTTATCTGACCTTGAGGTACTAGCGTTTGCTGATGTGTCTAAAAAGGGGATAAATAATGCTTTTGTTTGTGTCTAGAATGATAAACTTTGATCTTACGGAGACAGAAGTAGATGCATATCCAGTTATAAAGAGGTAGTTTGAAACATTGTAGAATTAAATGAAATGTAGATAAGATACTCCAAAATGCATACTGTTCCTTAACAACTATTTTTGTTAAGGTCTTCATGAAATATCAAGGTCTCTTTCTTTATGTTTGATGTTGGACTCAATAATGGTTATAAAGATAGCGTTACACATTTGATGCCTGCGTTGTTTTATTTGACGCTGCCGTTATTTGATACGTGTGTTGTGAAAACGACCAAGGTATCTAACCATAAGTGAACTATTTTGAGAATGGGTTAAGTATCGAACCATCTGAGAACTATGATATTTCAGAATTAAATTATCTTCGCCCTGCAGACATTGATTGAAAGGTGATGGTACATGGGCCATGTGAGGGCCAACGATTATTAATTTATCAACCTGATCAAAAGAGTTTTAATACTACTACTACTACTACTACTATTACTACTACTACTACTACTAATAATAATAATAATAATAATAATAATAATAATAATAGAATAATAATAAGAAGAAGAATAATAAGAATAATAATAATAACTACGACAACAACAACAACAACAACAACAATAATAATAATAATAATAATAATAATAATAATAATAATAATAATAATAATAATAATAATAATAATAATAATAATATTCTTTATTTTATGATGATGACAGTCGCAAATCAATAACCCTATTGGTCATCAGTTATTTACATATGTACAATATAATGTACTATATATCAAATGCAACTTAACTCACTTTTCACTTACATTTGAAGTCGTGCAGTTGTGGAAAACCTTTGTTCAAATGAGAGCAGAAGTTTAACCAACTGAGTGTACAATGCGACAGATCTGAATACAATTTCTAAATAAATACATTGATCAAAATTTGTTAAGTTTGCATTAAATATGACATATTGCGAAAAATGTCTAAATCTGCACTAAGTATGTACGATAGATGTCAAAGTTTGCACTAAGTATGGCATAGTACAAAAGATGTTTAAGTTACTGATAAACCAAGCTATTTTTGTCATCAAACCACTTTCTAGGAACATAATAGAACATATCTAAGACGAAAAGACAGAAAAATATATGGTTCAAAGACATAACAGATGCATCACCTCCCCACCCACCCCAAATAAATAACATTGATACCATAAAGCAGACATGTACAAATTTATCCATAGCGCTGGTTAATAAAGCATATTTAAAGCCGCTCAATAATATAAATAAGCAGATAAAACAAGGTCAAGGATGGTAGGTTGCACATGCTTGCAATAAAAGCCAAATCGACATATAGGAGACAAATATGGATGCAACGATACGCCCCAAAACTGTTGCAATATAACAAACCCCATATTGCTATGCGTATTGCAATCCGGTAGCATTTAATTGAAACATTAAACTAATCACTATAGTATTTATTGGTTACAAAACACATATCTCTAAGTGGTGTTACCCTGTAAGACTTCAAATGGCACTGCACTGTTTGCTTTTTTGTTGGGAATTATTTTAAAATCTATTTTTGAGAATAATAATTTTTGAAAATTAAAATAAAGGTCTACACACTTATCAAATAACTTGAAAAATAAATCAGTATTTCACAGGAAAAAACATCATTGTTTTAATGTTTTGCTCTCTTTTTATTCTTTGAGGCTAAATTATCGATCTTAAAAGAAAATGTTGCATGCTTTGTTGTAAGTATATTCCGGGCACTGGAAACAAAAGTAAATTATTTAGAGGATTGATATGTTTCGGCCCCTTGAGTATTCTTCGTGTAGTGTTATCTCGAATAGGACACACATAGGTGAGGCAAAGTGAAGTTTATAAATTATTATTTTAACTGGAAAAAATAGTCCCTGGTCTTGACTTGCTACCCCCACCCCCAATTAAAGTTGGCCTTAATAATGGTACTATGCATCACGTTTTACATTATCGTAAAATCTCATGCTAAGTGTAAATTTCGTTTTATATTCTCTTACAATCTCGTGCTAAGAGTGCAAATCGTTTTAGAATCTCTTACAATCTCGTGCTAAGTATACATTTAAGACAATGCGGAGAAATCTGTTAGATGAAAGCAAGACCGTGAAAAAATAAACGGGAGCACAGAAATCTCTATTGCTGCATGTATTTCCAGACCAGCAAACCACGATATATCGATCGTTGCACCCCAAAAGCGACTTTACAATTGAAATAAATTTTCGTTGTATTCACACATGTTTGAATTCATCTCCTGCAGTTTGCTGTATAATTAAACGTATGTGGTTCATAGAAAATTTCACAAAAACACAACAAAGAAAATTGTAAAAATTAAAACAAAGCACGTAATACATTAAGAGATACCTGACCGTTATGGCATAAAATAAACACGTTGCATATTTTATATCTCAGTGCACTTGCCTTTGCAACAGGCGTCCTCTGGAGTCATACCAGGCAGACACCTTGATAATAATCCCATTATTCAGCTTTATCATCTACATCCATCCATGTCTGAAAGACTTTTGCATAATTTCTCTGCAACCTTTCTATTCCTTCTGCATGTGTCTTTTGACCATTATTAGTACCGCTATTATTTTTGTTTCCTAATCACTCAGAGGAGTTTACTGTGAACTTTCTAAGTGGCATACTCTTTAGTACAAAAATTAAAACGGAGAATTAAAACAAAGCTTATTAGAGATAAGTCTGCGATTTATAATAGCATTTCCAGCCTTCTAATGAAACCTAAATCTAATCCTTCATTCAAAGTAGTTTTCGAAAGAATAATCTGGTAGATATTTATAGACATTTATAACTATACGTAAAAGCTGTAAAACGAAATACCATAGGAACCATTTTCTATCATCATGTATAAGCGAACGACAGAAGTTTTCGTGTACACTGCTTAGACATGGTCGTTAATATATTTGCATGGATCGAGGTGTTTGTTTGATAGTTCGACATTTTAATCTACAATTACATACTATTCATTTGCTAGTGAACAGTATTGTATATCTAACCAACATAATTGGTATGCTATTTGAACGACAGGTGTCTCTAGTTGTAAGATTCAATATGTTATAAAATAAATCTGCACATTGCCGATTATGAAAGAATATTCTTGTAATTTCAGTACTTGACATTATTTGCATTGCACGAAAAATAAATAGTTTGTTGATGCAGAAGTAGATACATTACCGGAAGAAACTTTGAAGGATATAATTTTATTTTAATAAATGATGAGACATATAATGGTAGACTCTTACGATAATGTTTTTGTGGTTCTTTTGAATTACAAAGTAGAAAAGATATTTATTTGATGAACTTGGCTTGTTCGTGAGAAGAAAAAAATCACATTTATAACATCTGAATGAAACCATCATTTTCAAACAGCTATTTCTATTTTAGGATACTTTATATATGTTCTGCCACGCCTGTAATACAGGTCTGCATTAACCAGGATGACTTCAGTGAGTTATTCTCTCACATATGACCATTGTTACAACGTGCATAGAATTCAGACGGACGTTTTAGATCTTGCTTGTTTTATTGATTATGCATGAGTATGCTTTTTGCTCTAAGTGTTTTTAATCGATGCAGAAAATTCAAACTTAGTATTTAACTGTATAATCTTCCAGGAACTGGATGATAATGCAATATGCTCAGAATATCAAAACTGAAATCGGCAAATTGTTAGTATATGTTTTTACTTTTGTTCTATGTCGCTTGGGTACAAGAAAGCATTGTACACCCTAACATACATCTTCCTCCATGCCATCATCCTCAACATAATATCACCACCACCACTAATACTACCACCGCTTTCATCATGTATACCCAATGCACGCACTACTTTTACTGCTGCTAATACAGCAATTATAAGAATCAATTTATTTTTTCCTGTGAATTATTAGTCACACACACAGCTAAGTTTGATACGATCCTTTCAAAAAATGTTTCTGTTCAAACAACGCAAACATTGTTTCGGTATTTGCAAAGCTGTTGGAGCCCAAAAAGACTTTAGTTCTAAATATCAAAGCTCACAATTTGTGCTTTTTATTCTCTCGGTATAATTAAAATATATTAGAATATACAGATAAGCAGTATAAAGTAAACAAAATATATAGTTTTCTCTCATAATGAATTATATTAGAGTATTTCAATCTGCGACTGTGACAAATTTTGAATTTGGATCTAATGGCTCAAAACTAACACAGCACAGTTTACTTGAGCTGTATTTGAAGACATGTATTGGATTTACGAAGGAATGTAGAAGATGAGTCCGTCTTTTGAGATAGTAAAGGCGGATTGGTGATTCATAAATAGATTTTATTACATACAACGTATTTCCATAAATTAGCATTAAAAGTTTGATATATATATATATATATATATATATATATATATATATATATATATATATATATATATATATATATATATATGTATGTATGTATGTATGTATGTATGTATGTATGTATGTATGTATGTATGTATGTATGTATGTATGTATGTATGTATGTATGTATGTATGTATGTATGTATGTATGTATGTATGTATGTATGTATGTATGTATGTATGTATGTATGTATGTATGTATGTTGCATTCCATCTCTGTATCAGATTAACATAGCCAGACAAACTTCTGAAAATATGGTAAGGCGGCTTGCAACAACGAAGCGAAATTCTTATCAGTTCAATGGCATTAATTGAGTAGCCGCCAAGGAGAAGAATGAGAGAAATTTTACTAATATTTGCCTTGCTGTGAAATTAGTCTTGTTGCCTTGTAAGCTTCGAAGTTATTAAATGAGACTAGTTTAAAAAGCAATGCTTTTAACTTATTTAGATGCCAGTATATTGTCCATTGCAGCAGATCAATACGAATGTGGAATATACGCCCACTTTGTATTTGTTGTCGATGTGGTTACTCTGATCACGTCTAAGTTTTCAATGTAACGTGTTACGAATATGTAATTAAATTGCTTCTGTGTTAGTTTTAAATTCTTTTTTATTTTATTTTTCTTTCATTATATTTTATTGCAGTGATAATTTTCATTGCATTTGAAACTTTTTTTGGAAAATTCACTTGACCTGATAAGAATTTAACAGTTGCTTTATAACCATTTTTAGTTCACCTTGGTTTGAGACGTTTGTAAACACTGAATGAAAATGATTGGCTATTACCAAGGTTATGTTCGGCCCAAGTGTTAACTCTGTTTATAAACAAATCCTTATCATTTTTATTTTTTATTTTTGAATCTTATAGTAACATTCGTTAGGTATAACCAAATCTGTCCATGGCATACGTGTCAATCGTCTTATGAAATTTTTGCGACTTTCCTATTTAGTGACCACGTGAGTCACCATGTGATCTAAAACCGGAGGTTAAAACGGCTTGTTTCTAATAGATTTTTTTTAGTCTTATTTTTAAACCGTTAGAGCTCTACGTGTTTGTTTTTATTTGTTGATGCCAGTTTATTTTGAAATTCATCTAGTTTTTGGATTTAATAATTCAGATTCTCTAGAAAATAAAACAAGTGCGTTTCTTTATATAATTTCCTAGATAAATACATTCAGAGGAAATGTATTCTGTTATTCTAAACATACCATTAAAAATTGTGTTTCAACGATGAACTGATGCCATCAGTGCAACGCATCTGACATCATCGCCTTCCATATTGGAACTTCATCGAGGTACGAACCTGGATTCAATTAGAACTGTTCAGTGATAGGACTTATATTTTTTAATTCTAGGATTAATTGTTTAATTATGTACAAAAACCGTAAGTCCTATTTCATATTTTTACCTTGTTTTCTATGGAAATAATGTTAAAAAAGCATTACATAGCTTGTTGGCCATACTCTTATGTTTTGTCACTTTTTAATGAGCCTACACGTAACAATCGAAAGAAGTACATGACTCGATATACTGAGAAAAAAAAACCATAAACAAGGACATCCAAATTGCCGTCTCTATGCAATTTTCTGTATAAGTTATACATTCGTTGTTTACTTCACAATCTGATTTTGGCAGACCACCTTATAAAATGGGATTTTCCAGGCAACTAAAAACTACTGACTAAGTATTAGCACTTTGGGGATTCATTTTTGCTGTTCATCAAAGATATATAAGAAAGTTACTATGTCAGTTATTTTGTGTACATGGGCTAAAACGTGAGAACGAGCACTATTTCTTTAATGCATCTAGGCTGATATCTTAAGAGTTTATTTATAACTCATGCAACAATTCTTTGCTTTCTCCTTAGACTGACATTCATATCAAGGACACGCTTATATTTCAGTAGGAAAAGGTCTTAAATCAAACATGTCAAAATATCGGTGTAAAATCGATGCCTTACAGTTATGTCCAACAACCATCCCTACAAAATCGTTATGAGAAATGCGACAGGTGCCTTTTGATACACTGAGTTATTGTACATTGCATGGCACGTTTATTATGTTTTCGCGACTCAAAACTGTTTAATTCATATTGACTTTTTTATGCAAATATCTTTTATAAAGTTTGTTACTTGTCATCGTCAGTTTAAATACCGTTAATTTATCATTAAGAGCGGTAAGTACATATCAGCACAATCAATGAAATGATTATTTGTGTATACTTGCTGGTGAAATTGCTAGGATTACCCAGCTGTATTCTTATTTGGAATTCGGAATACTATCATACATCTTCTTTGACTGAAATATAATACTAATGTTTATTTTCCTTGGTAATATGTTAAGAATTACGTCATTGTTGTGCCAAGCAAATCCCTTGTAATTTAGGAGCAAACGTTTGCTCTATTGTCTTCGTCTACTTCTGTTATCAGATTTCTCAACAACAACTTGTATAAACTGAAAGCAAGCCAAAAAAGTCTAATCATTTCTTGACAAAGGTAAAAATATGAAATTGTTTGGAAATATTACAAATTGCGAAACAATAACTTTATTAACCCTTAAAATGCAAGAATAGAACTCGAGGACACTAGCAGGTAAAAAAGCAGTAACAATGGCTTGATTATAATTTTGCAAACATTTTTTACCATATAATAATATTAAACTTTGTTTAAATATTAATATTTGTCTATACTGCTGAGACTATAAGAGATTTAAACCGAAATATAGCTTGTTTTCTTTGTTTTGTTTTTTATTTTTGTTGAATCTGTAACTATATTACCATATTTCCATTGGGGTCTAAACGCCCCATTTAACACTTTTTAACAACAGTTTGGAACAATATGACATGATTTATATGACTGTGTTATTTAAAGTACGTGTGCGTCCAACATAATAGAATAATGTTTGATTACAATGAAGAACATATTTACCAGAGAAAGAAAAGATGGCACGAATATATCATGGGGCATTTTGCCTCTATGTTGGGGCAACACGCTCCTGTGGAACATTTGCCCCTCAACATCTGTAAAAGTCTGTAAAACTCCATGAATATTATTGAACTGTAAAATCAAATATTATTCCTATATGGATGTTTTATATATGATATTTCAAAGATACTAAAACTACATACTGTTAAATCATTCAAATTAGCATAGCAATGCTGATAAGCAAGGAGCTACAACAATGCTCAAGTCTAAATAGTCCCAAATTTCCATCGTTAATGAAGACAAAGCCCAAAAGTCGTGAATTTTTCGAGTAAATTCTTTATTACTCACACTTAGCAAAATTGCATATTGAGGGTGGTACCACATCATTCATGGAACCACCTAGAGCATTTTCTTCACTGCGACCAGGAATTTTCTATTAAGGAATCATCACTTCTTCCATATTCAAATTCGCAGTTTCCACAAAAAAAAAATATGTGTTGTGTCTGCTGACAAGGCAAGATCATGTTTAACATCTGACTTTAGACCCGAAGTCTTTTTTTCCTTTTTCATAGTCATTTATACAATTTATCGTTCAAAATCTTGGATGGTTCACTACCTATATTGTTTTCTCTCTATATGTTTGCTTCTTTTTCTTCTCCATTTCATTCTGTTTTGAAACTTTGGTTCCATTCCGTTTTCTCCCACCCTGTCAGTCCTTTCAGATTTGCCTTTTGTATTTGTCATCGTCTTTATTTGCTTTTCAATAAGCATCTCTAATAAAGCATCTTCAATACGGTGATGATGTCAAGATCATGGCTGATTTTTCCTTTCGCTTTCTATTGTTCTGACTATATATCTTAGACCTTGGCGAAAGGTCAAGCAATATGTTCACAAATGCTGAATTATCTTCAATTTTTCACTCGTTATGAGATACCCCCAAGGTAATACCTTCCTTTCATCCAGCAAGAATAACTTTGTCAAACATTTTCCGATTGCCTGTCTCCTGGACGGTGATGGCAGAGTGATGGGTTTGTTGATTATCAGGTGACTTTAGTATAAATTGTTTTGTCTGTCTCTGGATTACCTGACCCAAAGAACTACCAGTTAGCAGCAATTCAACCTATTTCACTCAATCGACGGTTCTATACCGCCTGTCCCACATACAATAACTATAGAAATACCAACTGATTGTTTGTCAGCTGTCTTTGTCCTCTTGATCAGATGTTTCTGCATCATCCGACCCCTCCGACATGTATGTGCAGCCAGTAAAAGTCATGTGATCACTTGTCCTATTTAATTCAGTTAGTTTTGATGACATGCTTATTGACACGTGTTAGGTCCATTTCATACTGGCCCTGGTTCATCAGTTACCATAGAAAGGAGCGAAATTGTCATCTGTGAACTTTTTGGGATCAAAAGACTAAAGTCCGCAGGCTTCAAAACCAGTGACAGCTTTCTGTAAACTCGCACATTTTCGTCTTCCTCGATTGCTTGTCAACACTTTTTTGTTCCTAGATAAATATGTCATCGAGAAAATGTATCCGATGTGTGCAATGGGGGAGGAAAGGTCATCAACAGAATCCCTTTCTTGCGTGAATAAAGAACAGCTTCAAATATTTTATGGCTATGGTGTTCCATCAAGAAGAAGAATGTGTGGGGAGTCCTTCGTACATTTCACAATTGAAGTGAAATGTTCCAGCCATTGCAAGAAAAATATGACTGTCCATCCACTTGGGCTACGCTAGCCCAGTGATCCAGCTGGTGCGTCATTCATCAGTGATGGAACCATTCCTTTACGTGGGAAGATAAAAGCTGGCGGTGCAAAGGTACCAGCCGCATTCATGGCACATATTACATAAATAGTTTGACCACGTTCACCGCTTATAACTTTACCAACCGCTCCAACACCTTTGGATGCAATGATGTTTACTGGCTTGTGGACATTACTAATGCCTATTTCATCCATGTTCCATATTCTGAGACCATCAGCATGTGTTGCGTCAAAAGATATTTTATATACTTGGTGAAAGAAACTACCTGTGGCTTGTTAAAGCCACTGCAATGCTTATACTGGTTGCCTCTGGAGCTCTAATGTCTAGATTTTGATGCCTTTTCATAAAGCCTTTCAGAAAAGCAATACCTGCTGCATTACCTTGAACTGGATGGTTAAGTCTTATGCAAAACGCCGTAAGTCAATAGTGAGAAGTCCAAATAATTATTTTTTCATGGACTAGATGCGCTCGACTAAAAATAACTCATAATAAGGCTTGAAAACAGTAGTCTTACTTCCCAGTTTTGACACTCAAGTTTTAAAACCTTCAAATCCTTAAGCCTACGCAAATTTTAAGCTGGAATTCAAAAATTCCTGGCAGCAGCTTTCAGTGGAGTTCCACAACGAATTGCTTGAACTGCCACATTTAAAGCTGGTGTCCCATAATTTCCTCGATCAGTTTTCTTTCTGTACGTTCGTGCCATCTGCAAATAAGTATAGAATAATTTTAGGCATATGAATAGTTAGTTAAAAAGTGTACAACATTTCAACAGTTATGAGGCAATGCGCCTCTTTTTAAGGGGCCTTTTTCCCTTATAGTACAACATTGACAATTTAACAATAGGCGGAATTAACAACTGACGCTTATCTTGAAATATTATACATGATGCATTTGTATAGTATGTTGTTTAGAAACACACGTACCCTGTTTTCTATAGGTGGTTCCAGTAAAAAATAATGCAAATAAATACACTGAACACTTTTGCAGAAAGATGCCAAAAAGTAATAATATTGCATAAAAACCATGCGTGCGGCTGCATCCAACAATGTCCGCCATTGACATGGTCTGTGTAACCCAGACAAGCTTGCTGTATTAATACCAGTCAATTTGTTAGCGTAGGTGCGTCAGGATGGCTTGGAGGCATTTAATCACATGGAGGAGTTTTGCCCCGCCCACTCTACCCTACCATTTTGCACTCTAGTGGCTTCATATTCCTTTTGTGGAAAAAGACTCTTCTGCCGTCTGTACTGTTCTAGCAAAACATAGACAATAATGGGACACTAAATTTAGGTTAATACATTATAGAATAAAGAACTTTGTATATCAAACATTAGTTGTAACGCTTGCTTTCTGTGTACTATCCGCAATTCATATGAACAAATATTTCAAAAATAATAACAAAAGGAGAAGTGTGTAATGTATATGTTTAACAGCCCATCATAACAAGACTCACTAAATACCAATTAAACATTTAAGTCCTAAACTTGTAAATATAATGAATTGCAAAAGAAAAAACTTTACGAAGATGAAATCTTTGAAATAAATGAAAGCATGTAATAATAAAAGATAACGTGAAAGATAAAATACGGTACAATGTTTTACAATATAATACCATTAAGTGTAAAAAAAAATATATTTTTAAAATACATAGTCCACATTGTATATATTTCCTCATGTTCTTCTATTGTCTGAGATTTTCTATGCTGGTACATCCTCAAAAGGTTTCTTAAACGAGTTCACATATTTTTTGGAAATAAAACATCTGTCTCACACGATTAAATCGATACACTCTGTAATAAATGTGTTCACACGAATAATTCAATAACACTTTTCAAGAATGTGCTCTACTGTCAAGAATGTGCTTGAACGATTAAGTTGATACACTCTACAAGAATGTTCTCACACGATTAAGTTTATACACTCTACTAGAATGTTCTCACACAATTAAGTTGATACACTCTACAATAATGTTCTCACACGATTAAGTTGATACACTCTATAAGATGTTCGCACACATTTAAGTAGATACATCCTACAAGAATATTGTCAAACAGTTAAGTTGATACACTCTACAAGAATGTTCTCAAACGATTAGGTTGATAACACTCTACAAGAATGTTCTCACACGCTTATGTGCATACACTCAACAAGAAAATACTGTCACGAATCAGCTCTTCTGTCAGGGTAGACACTATATACACACTGTAGTCGAGGTTTACTCTTCTGTCAGGGTAGACAATATATACACACTATAGTCCAGGTTTACTCTTCTGTCAGGGTAGACAATAAATACACACTATAGTCGAGGTTTACTCCTCAGTCAGGGTAGACAATATATACACACTATAGTCCAGGTTTACTCTTCTGTCAGGGTAGACAATAAATACACACTATAGTCGACGTTTACTCCTCTGTCAGGGTAGACAATATATACACACTATAGTCAAGGTTTACTCTTCACGAAGAATGACTTTCGTTTGCTTGTGATACGTGCAGGTAATAATTCAATTTCTTGTCTTGTGTAAGTAATAAACTTTTTCGCATATATCAATAATACATAGACATATTGAAGTGTGGTATAGATAGTACAGAAAACAGTCTTTTCGTTTCCTTCACAGTGAATAATCGTGCACATTTAAAGAAAACGTGTTCTTTTTGAAAATATTTTATAGTGAGACTCTTACAGCTGTCAATAAATACAAAGGCAAATCCAAAGCATCGATTGGTGTATAATTTTAGGATCAAAAGCTAAGAATCGGAATGTTCTTTGCTATTTCTGGGACAAGACTATGATTGAGATGCGTGTCATGGCATTAGTTTTCAAAAAAACATCGTACATTTGGTTGGCCATAAATTTCATTGAATAATGAGGTCTTGACTCAAAAACACTAATTTTTGTGTGGGCAATATCTAAACATATGATCATCGTTATCTAATTATCATGCGATGTGGCTGACACCATTCTGTTTTAAATGATACTATAAATTATTTGAGATTTAATCGCTCTCAATAAAATAGCTCAGTCATTTTCTTTTTTTTGTACGTCATGATTCACACACATTGTGTGGATAATATGCCCATTATGCGTCATTTGTTTCATAATTGAGAACTAAAAGCAGAAATTACTGCATAGAAATGTCAGATAGGGATTCTTGTGAGTGAAACCCATCCATAGCAGATGATCCATCGCTTCGAAATTGTCCAGTTGAGTAGAAATAATAGCTTGCATTACATCGGAGATTTAGCTAGTCACACGGTCGTTACATGTTCGACCTATCTTCAATGATTAAGTGTTATTCCATGGAAGAAACAATTCACTTGTCATATATAAGTTATAATTTCCAGATTAGAATGGAAATGAACAATGTAAAGTACCTTTTTTGCTACCGAATTGCAAGTCTTAAAAAAGAAATAAGATGAGCCGATGTCAATGATTTTTCCATTTTTTTGTATTGGTACCGATATTGGTCAGAGTTCAAACCGTAGTGGGTGGTGTTTAGTGCGCTCAAGCTAGTTAGGCGCTATTGACGCAGATTCTCACATGTTCCGCCAGCTATTTTGAATGATAATTTACCTTCATATTTGTGTATTATTCGAGAGATCAAGAAACCATTTGACACACGACCATGTAGCTGCCATCAGTATCCTGCTTAACTAATTTTCCACGTGATTAACTAAAGATAAATTACTATTTTAGATGAAAATATTTTATAAGACACTTTGTCATGACAGGGAATGCCGCACCGATCCGGGTCAAAAGGCTTTTGAAACCAATTCAGTTTTAAATCGTTCCAGGATTGCAACGCGCATGGTACATCTGAGCGTCTGATGGAAGCCGTCCTAGCCTGACAGCAGGCCATAGAACACAATTTTACTATATTCTCTCTACATTTGTTTCTCAGTACTGAACTTTCCACTGGGTGACAATCAATACAAATCATATGTTAATCTAAAACACCTTCAAAGATGACTTTATCGTTTAGTTCTTGTCAAGGGTTGACCTGCATTTTTTGAGAGGCTGAATTGTAAACAAAACACCAGGCAACGGAACACAGATTTCACTTCCGGATCATCGCCATGACCTTATTACTCAATGTGCACTGTCGCCGAAATACACACAGACAACCACACCATAAGCTCACATTTTAACGAATAAACAATTGCCTTTAAATCCTTACCAAGAATGCCAAAATCTAACTCTAGAATCTCCACCAATTTCAGACAGGAAAAAGTGATCTAAAAATAGACTGGGACTACATTCGTGGGCACTGAACCGGATTGTATTAATTGTGTACTGATTCCAGCAAATTGAAGCTTTCCTGATCTAAGAGTTTACCTGTAGGAGGCACAATCTTTCTACGCAAGAATTCGTCGTGGTAAGGAAGGTTGGATCGAGTTTTTGACCTGTTCGAGACCTGTTTTAGAACTTTCCTGCAATATACTTTGAAAATAGCAGTGAGCAGCAATATAACATGATATAGTCAAAAACCAACCGGTTATTTTGGGTGCTGAGTACTTCCAAAGCCTCGGGTTTCATTGTCGTCCTGTTTGGGAGTGTTGTGGCTGATAGAGGTAGCATGAGGTGCCTGCGTCTCAGACCTTTTGTTGGTGGCCTGTTGGCTTAACGACAGATATATGATGTATAGAAGCTGTAGCTGCAGAGTAAAGCCGTCATTCTGCTTCAGTTCATCCAGAGAACATGGGCAATTAATTAATCTATGGCATTAAACTACGTCACTGAAAGAAACAAAATCAACAAGTTTAGTAACTTCGACCAATAATTCACTTGCCGAGAATACAAAGTGACAGTTTAAAGTACATCTTACAGTAATTTGAATAAATTCCAAAATAACCCTACTGTTTTGTATCAAAGACAAAACTATAGAATGCTCCAAATGCATTTCAGTGTCTTTCCTATAAATGATTTAAATAATAAATGTAGCTACATAGAGAAGGCCATATTTCACACAGTGCACGTTCCACTCCATAAAATTCACCCAAATCTTTCATCTTAGAGAGAACAAATGTAGCCCTCCAATCAATAAAACTAGAATACTTAGTTTATTTCAGATGACATAAATGATAAAAATAAAATAGGTCCGTAAAACCCGGAAACTGTCATCACGAGAACTTTCTTTTACACCTAGGCTGGGGTAAATCACTGAAAAATTCACGAATAAGGTACATGGCTGTTGATATATACTGGATATATGTGTACTAAAAACTTAAAATTCGTTTAATACTTGCTTAGACTGACAGATTGATCTGACCTATTTTAACTGCACTTTAATGTCTCTTAGTATTCATGCACAGTAGAAAGTTGTATTTATATACATACATCTGTAATAACGTACGTATATGTTCAGTTCGTAGTACTTTTAGTTCTGCATGCTTTTATACAGACTGCGTCTATTACTTGTATGCAATTTCAGTTTCATATAGATGTTTGTATGACGTTATAGTACACTATCAAAATCTGTAACTTCTATCTTGTAGTTATTGCTGGGTCCAGTCTCGCATTTTCAGGCGTAATCGTATGAATGTTTATTATTTGAAGCGAGTCTCACCAAAAAGAGTTAAATATTTATATTTAAGTTGCTATCATGTAAAGTTTAATCGTAATATATGTAGGTATAAGGGATTATCCCATAGGCACATTCAATGGATGTGAATGGCAGTGGAACAACCGGCCATGTTTCAGGTCTGATAATGTGTACCAAACATGTCCACTTTAAAGTCGACATGGCAAAGAATAGTTTGTTGCACGTCGCGTATGGTGATAATTGCTAATGTTTTATTGGAAATTACAAACACTCATCTCTAATCATTAACAACTTAAAAACCCATATATATATATATATATATATATATATATATATATATATATATATATATATATATATATATATATATATATATATATATATACATATATATGTATATATATACATATATATACATATATATATATATATATATATATATATATATATATATATATATATATATATATATATATATATATATGTGTATATATATATATGTATATATATATATATATATATATATATATATATATATATATATATAGATGCAATAAACTGACGACGAACAGTACGAAACTAGTAACTAACTAGCCTAAGCGCTTTCGACTCTTAATGAGTCTTTTTCAAAGGCAAATACAAAACATAGTTACGACAAACAAATAAACACAAAAACGTTGTGTTTGTAAACCTCTACATTTCTGTCTTCACATATGCTAAAACTATAAATACAACCAGCTTGTATAGACTAGTTGCGGAAACTGAAAACGTTGTATAATTCCCTAAAAGTCTACAAGCCAAAGCGACATCTATTTTTACTTTGTGTACATATGTAACGCAGATTATATCCCGGATATTTGATTCTATACCGGTTATTCTTATAGTAAAAATTGAAGGATAATAAGAAGATTTAGAAAATGTTAAATTCTACTAGTGCATAGTTTTCATTTTCTAGTCTTCTTGGTTTAGACCGCTTGGTTTCAATGTTCTAAGGCGGCGTATCCAGTATGATTCCTTTTCCTTCCGGGTTTCGGAACTCCAGTATTATATCACTGAAAGTGTGGCCAGGGGAGGAGAAGTGTTCTGCGACAGGGCTTCTGTACAGCTTTTTTGTCATCCAATCAGATTTATGAAGGTTTATCCTTTTGTGTAGCTTTTCAGTTTCTCCCACGTACTCAAGGCCACAGATCTTACATGTGATGAGATAAATCACATTCTCTGTTTTGCACGTTTTGTTTGGACCATGTATGTTTAGTTTTTCTTTAGTCACTGTGCTAGTGAATGTCTTGGTCTCTATCATATGTTGACTGGTTTTGCATCTTTTATCGCCACAGGGTCCAGATTGAATAGGTTGGTTTTCACTAGCGATTGTTGTTAGCTTGGCCCTGACTAGGATGTCCTTTAGGTTTTTTGGTCTCCGGTAAGCTACTACAGGTTTGTTCGGAAGTATTAGGTTTAGTATGTCTGACGATTGCACGGTTGGCCAGTGGTTTGCGATGATTTTACCTACTTTGGGATTGTCTGGGTGATAGGTCAGAATAAATGGTATCCTATCAACCTTTTCTTTCTGTCCATATCTGAGTAGGTCATCACGGTTTGTTTGTTTGGCCCTTTGGATTGCCTCCGCAATCAGGTCTTTGTCGTAGCCTCGGTAAATTAAATGTTTAGCCAGCTCTTCAAACCTTTCTAGGAATCTTTCATCGTCGGAGCAAATTCTGCGTATCCTCAGTGCCTGGCTATATGGAATGTTCTTAATGCAGTGTTTTGGATGACAGCTGGTTGGGAGAAGATACTGGTGTTTGTCGGTTGGTTTCGAGTAGATGTCTGTGTGTAATTTGTTTTCCACAAGTCTGGTTGTTATGTCCAGGAAAACATGGTTTGAGTTGGAAATTTCTGCCGTGAATTTTATTGAAGGATGGAAGTTGTTTGCCTTTGATATGAAGTCATCCAGACTTTCTCTTCCATACTGCCACTTCATTTCTATATCATCAATAAAGCGTACCCACTGGTATGGTGTACGCTCAACCGATGCTAAGAGCTTACCCTCAAGTTTTCCCATGAAAATGTTAGCATACGAAGGATAAAAGATGCAAAACCTGTCAACATATGATAGAGACCAAGACATTCACTAGCACAGTGACTAAAGAAAAACTAAACATACATGGTCCAAACAAAACGTGCAAAACAGAGAATGTGATTTATCTCATCACATGTAAGATCTGTGGCCTTGAGTACGTGGGAGAAACTGAAAAGCTACACAAAAGGATAAACCTTCATAGATCTGATTGGATGACAAAAAAGCTGTACAGAAGCCCTGTCGCAGAACACTTCTCCTCCCCTGGCCACACTTTCAGTGATATAATACTGGAGTTCCGAAACCCGGAAGGAAAAGGAATCATACTGGATACGCCGCCTTAGAACATTGAAACCAAGCGGTCTAAACCAAGAAGACTAGAAAATGAAAACTATGCACTAGTAGAATTTAACATTTTCTAAATCTTCTTATTATCCTTCAATTTTTACTATAAGAATAACCGGTATAGAATCAAATATCCGGGATATAATCTGCGTTACATATGTACACAAAGTAAAAATAGATGTCGCTTTGGCTTGTAGACTTTTAGGGAATTATACAACGTTTTCAGTTTCCGCAACTAGTCTATACAAGCTGGTTGTATTTATAGTTTTAGCATATGTGAAGACAGAAATGTAGAGGTTTACAAACACAACGTTTTTGTGTTTATTTGTTTGTCGTAACTATGTTTTGTATTTGCCTTTGAAAAAGACTCATTAAGAGTCGAAAGCGCTTAGGCTAGTTAGTTACTAGTTTCGTACTGTTCGTCGTCAGTTTATTGCATCTATTTTAATTTATCCCTGACACACGTGATCCCTTGGTGGATCCAGTACGCTTGAGAGGGTTGTTATTCGCCATATGATTTGTATTCTTTATATATATATATATATATATATATATATATATATATATATATATATATATATATATATATGCAAGAGGCATGCTTTACCTTGTGGCATGGTTACGAAGACAAGAATTGGGGTTTATCTGTTTCATTCATATATCTCGTTCACAAGATTCATAACCCGTTTATCTCAGCATTGTTAAAAAGAACGTCTAAAAAGGTTGGTCAAAAATAACGTCTAATAACGTTTGTCGAAATAAAGTCTAATAGCATTGGTTAAAAATAGCGTCTAATAACCTTGGTCAAAAAAAAATATCTGAACGTTGGTCAAAATTAACGTCTAGTAGCGTTGGTCATAAATAACATCTAATATCGTTGGTCATAAAACGAAAGTTCTCAGTCGACTATTGCGTGTCATGCAGTCAACAAACAATTTAATGTTGATTCAACAGACAAATGTAAACTCGAAATATTTTTAAGCACCAATGTGCACACACCACATAAAAATGCATTGCTTAATTTATTTCAGATTTTTAATCTAATAAACAACAAATAAAAAATTAAACACCCATTCATATTCCCACCCCTAAACCCGATTCGAGGTAACTCAGCTCGTATTCTAGAGTCGCAGGTTCGATACTGGCTCATGCCAGCATTGGTCAGCTGCATCGATGAGTCCGTGGCAAATGAACTTAGCTCCATATCCTTGGCATTATATAGATTATAATGTGTTAAAAGTGCCATTAACACCCCTACCCACCCAAACCAAAATAAATATTTATTAAGATTGCTATGCTAACTATTGACGTTATAAGTAACATCGTTTGCAAATGCCTGCTTTTTAATAAAATATGTCCAATTAAGTTTATAAAGCAATGAGATAAACAAAATATTATCTAGGTAAATGAGTCTTCTATAACGTAGATGATAAGAGTGTTACCTTTTCCAACACACACACACACACACACATATATATATATATATATATATATATATATATATATATATATATATATATATATATATAGAGAGAGAGAGAGAGAGAGAGAGAGAGAGAGAGAGAGAGAGAGAGAGGAGTTAGGGAGGGAGGGAGGGAGGAAGGGAGAGAATTTTACAAAATGATTTTCAGTAGTTAATTTATTTACATTACTTTAATTCTTACAAAAATTATATCGATCGATAAGACTCGTTGTATAATGATACAATTTTCTTCAGGACAGAAAAGATACAAGGAAACTTGAACTTTATAAGACTTACATTTCGCAGAGATGGGACTAAATAAAACTAAATAAAACCGATATATATATATATATATATATATATATATATATATATATATATATATATATATATATATATATATATATATAGTTCCATTACACACATGAATGAGATATTTGGACGCAAGATATGACATATGACTTGCTTTTTATTTGTTAATACATTCCTGCAACAATAAAGAAAGTTGTAAACACACATTAAACGCTAAGCGAATCACAACTAAAAATTAATAGAATCAATCACATGGGCAACATTTTGGGCCAAGGAAAGCACACCGAAAGTCAGACTTTGAAGACACGTGGCTTTGCTAAATGGATGCTCTCAGATTTTTGACCGCAATGTTTGTATGTTCCAATGAAATACCAACGCGTGGTATTGATTATTTTTCTTCCATATCTGTCACATTTCGTTTGGTTTAGCTCAGACTGGTACACAAGCTGCATCAGCTGTAATGAATATATCGGGGACAAAGAAAAGATGATGCTTCTAAATCAAGTCATTAGGTTCACTCACCTGCCATAGAAGTATTCTACATAGCTCTCTCACAAATAACAAAAAGTGTAACAAACAGAATATGAGAAGCCAACCCTTTTTCTACTCTTGTTCTTTTTAATAGTAAATATAATAAAACAAAAAAAAAACGCTATAGTGTCAAGGATTATGTATTTCTTATTGCGATAGACACCAAAAAGGATCCCCCCCCCATACAGTTTTTGGATGACTGCATTCTTTGACTGGTATCCAGAAAACTATGGAAATTATTGAGAAAATCAATGTCAGTGCAGTGTAAACCAGTCCACTGCCATAGGCAGGCATTTGAACGAATTCAGATTGCGCATTGTAGACAAAAACCTAAAATCAGTCTGGTAGCTTTCAAAGGATTGATTTTCATCTTAGTCTCACAGTTGTTGCTAACATTCTTTCAAAATTTTGCAGTTTCCACTAGAAAAAGAACATAACTGTGTGTGAATTTATGTGTGCACTCATTTGTACGTGTGTTTGTTTACAACCAAAACGCATATGCATCTTCCCTTGCAATAAAGCCATTACACTAGTATTTGAAAATGGTTACTTTATTATAATCTTAGGAATGTCATGGCGGTGAAATGCAAATAAACAAATTCCATTTAAAAAGTTGTATTTTTCCGACCAGCCTTTAACAGCATGCTTTTTTGTAGAAGCATGAACAAAGAGCCAATACGATATAAAAATGAAAGATTACGATTGAATTATGTGTAGGAGACAAAGGCTCTTTCAATATATTTAAAAAATTAAAGCACATAAAAGGGCGTTTTAAAGGCTCAGGTAAATCATGCCTGAGTGGTCGAACGAACGATGATATATGCATTGTAGATAGCAAGAAAGTTCAAAAATAGTTTTTCATAAAAATATATTTTTCAAAATCTCTTTTTATATATTTGTTCAAATACTAGAGGCAATATTAATTTTAAACGTTTTTAGATTTTTTGTGCATAGTTGTCTAAATATTTGTTATTATTTTCCCCAAATAAATAAATAATTCATTTTGTCTATATATTTTGCTTTTGAATTTTTTTTTGGACACATAGATTAACAACATTATTACAATATCATGTCACGCTTATTCCTTTAAGTCTGTGGTGATTTTCTTTGTTAGATATTAAAGTATATATGATATATAATTTTTTTGTCTTCTAATATCTTTAAGATTTTTTTATTTTACAATATTTATAAAATGTATATAGCAAATTATAGTTATATTTATATAACAATACTTGGTAGTTCTTGTAATTTTTTAAATTTTAATTTCAACGATTGTGTACTAGAATTGTATTATTTGAAAATATTTATTAAGGAGGTTCATGAATAAATTGTTTCTATTTAAGGATTTTTGCACAATCGTGATATAAATGTTATATATATATATATATATATATATATATATATATATATATATATATATATATATATATATATATATATATATATATATATATATATATATATATATATTTCGTACTTAATCTGAGTGTCCGTGATTAAGATTTGTGGAGTTAATGTGTACATGGTTTATGTCAATATTGTAAGATATAAGCATGATTACATGAATTATATTTCAGGACCTGACCTTGTACACGAATTTAGATCTTTTTGAAAGTGAATTTGCTTACAATTCGATGGAATTTTCCATCGGACATTTGGGGTTTCCAGAAGAAATAAAAAAACAACATTTGTGTCACAGGTAAGTGAGAATTTGCATATAAGGAAATTTAGTAAACTAATATGTATTCCTGTTTAATATCAGTCGTTGGAAATTAATGATTATAGTTTACAGTTGTTTTCATATATAGTTAGAGAGACATTTTTTATTTAAATTATTTATTTCAGTTGCAAAGTGTTCATTGATTGTTGTTTTTTTTTACTAAAACACTACCTTGGGATTATTGAGAACTCATTCAAAGATAATATTGTTTACCTATTTGCGGTAATCAGAAGATATGAGACTTTAGATTTAAATACAGTTGGAACTGCGATAGGACATTTAATTATATTTAAATCTCATTCACATAAATTATTTTTTGAATTTAACTTGTATTGCTGTTTTCGCTTCATTCTGTTACAAAGTTTTAGATCTCTAGTTATAACAAATACCTTATGAGGAATGATGTTACTAGATACTTGCAGCCATTTATTTGCTAATACCTTTCGATGAATAATATATCAAGGATCTCAAATGGGCAGTGTTTCCCTTTACGCACAGTTATGCGTCAGAGACACACACTGGAGAAAATTGACGCACAGAAATTGTTGCTGTGCGTTTTTTGACGCAAAGGATTTGCAAAATATAATCACGATTTATTTAATATCCAATGCGTTGCATTAGAGATGGCATCGTGTATACTTCGATTATACATCATTAATGATGGCATCGTGTATACTTCTTCCGGTTTCCTGTTTTGTATGCTCTCTGTGTTGCACACTGTAATACTGAGCATACAGAGCAGAGAACCTGATACCATTAGGTAATATTATGACAGAGTAGCTTTTCCTGATCTATCGAGTTCAGCAATATATCCAGATGTTTAACCTCAATTCTTGTTGCACTAAAATGTGATTTCGAGATGAAAACAGCGTGCACTAAGAATCATTAGCGAAGAAAGTGAAAGAAGCAGAACACGAAAAAGTAAATCTGGATCTGGCTCTAATGAAAAACGAATAAACTATTCCCTTGACTAGAATATGGCACATCCAAGGCATTGGGATTACCGGTGTGACTTCGGGATTGCGAAGACTACACATGTGAATAATCCTTTCGTGACATCGTTTCAGAATTTTTAAAATCTGCCCTTGATCACCACAAGATATCTTTTGAACACATTATTACCTAAAACATTCTTTCAGAACAAAGAAATAAGTAATTGCAGAGACAAATTCATTATTTGGATTACAAATTCAAGGGGTTGTTGCAGATTTTGCTAACTTTGCTGTAACGAAAGAAAGATCTAAAAGTTCAAGTGTAACTTGTTAAAGAGAAGATGAATCATTACCCTCTGAGTTTTGGATAAATGTGTTTTAGGACGATGTACAATGAAACCGATGATAGTACACATTTTATGATAGGCAGTAAATTAACTGTCGTTTTGTTAATAAGATATATATGGAGTTTTGTAATGGCTTTTATGTAATGTGTTGGTCTATAATATTGCCACAGAAATTATAAAAAGACTGTTAAAAATACGACTATAAACTAAAAGGAAAATTAACTAATAAAAGAATCATTTGAATGAAAAATGCATTTGTGGTAATTGTGCCTGTTGGTTTTTTTGTATGAGAGAGAGAGAGAGAGAGAGAGAGAGAGAGAGAGAGAGAGAGAGAGAGAGAGAGAGAGAGAGAGAGAGAGAGAGAGAGAGAGAGAGTATTGTGCAAATTGCAATATCCTATTTCAGCTGAAAAAGTATGGATTAGATAAAAATTTGTCAGTGCATTTTTGACCCCCAGATTTTTTATTTGACCCCCAGTTTTGACACCAAGGGTTTTTTTTTACCCTCAGTTTTACACTTCTGGGGGATACACTGCAAATGGGTAACTATTCAATACAGAATCTAGAAAACTAGTTGAATAATGTTTAGCTTTTGCGAGCCATGGACATTACGTAACGAGTTCATAAATTTAATATTAAATTATCACCCATCTAAAATTCTTTTTATCACAATATTATTTGAGTAAAAAAATTATTTTAGATAGAAAGAAGAACGAATCATTTTGTTCATTCTAACCTTTCATTTGCTATGCGTAAAAATAGTCCCAAAGTTGAAATAGTAGAAAGAATATTATAATATTTGATAATTATAAATCAAAGAATAAATGTTATTCCAAATAAACAGAACATTTTACAAAACACAAAACATTTGTCAAAACAAAATGTCCAATGCGTGTGATGTCACATTGTTTAATTGTTGTACATTGTTTGATATGGTGCACAGTACCGGCTTGAGTTGGCCTACACAACACAAGTGTCTGTGTTTACGTTGAAATTCTACATCCCGACTAAACATGACATTATTGCGATATTTTTGTAAAACAAAGATTACAGGACTCACAGATACACATTTATTGTTATGTATTTGTGATCGGATATTTGCAGATTTTGACTCGGAACATTAAATTGTACAGAAGACGTAAACCAATCTCTTTTTTGGGGGGTCGGACTTGCATTACATATTTGTCACGTAAATATACGGTGTTTGGATAAAGTTATGTCAATTGGGGAGGCTGGTTTATGCTTACAAAGGTGAGTTTATTTACTTAACTAAGTTGACATTTAGACCAAGCTTGTATATAGGGTGTCTTCCATCCTATAGAGATACCACTCATCCATCCCCACCACCACTCTTGTTATCATCTAAGCAATATATTCGTAGTTGTATTTGTTATTGTTCTTGTCTTGAGGGTTTTAACACTTGTCATGTTATTTTATGTTAAAAATGACATAGCAAACCCCTGTGGTGAAAAATTGGCAATATTAAACAGACGAGACCATTTTTCCCACTTCCCTTTTTTGAGTTGAATAATAAATGGCGGCCAAAAATTGTCAATGAAAACAACAAATTTCAGAAGTAGGGGTTATAAAAGTTTTCGTACGATTGCAACCAATCAGTAAAGGGAATACTGCACAAAAATATATGCTTTTTTTGACCAATCAGAACTACATAAAGAGATATGTTCACATGGATTGTATCTAAATATGAAACTGCACAAACTGTAAGCAAAGTGTACCAACTATGAGATAATACTAGATACTTGCAATAAATTATTATCTATAATTTCAAATGAAAAGTGTTATACGTGGGCCACCAGGTATGATAAAATAACTGTACAACAGACAGAATTCTGGGCTGGTATTCGACAGTAAATACTATTTTTAATTCGCAATCCATGGTACAAAACTATTTTGAAATCAAGACAGACGTTCTGTTGTTTATGTCGATCGTTTCAAAGGCATTTGATGCAGTGGATTGAAAGAAGCTTGTTATGCATTATTACAAAATGTCGTGAATGGTGGGATGATGGTTATTTTTAAAAATTTATATACTCAGGTATTGAATCAGCTGTGAATACTTCTCAGGATCAATTATGTGAATATTGTTAAGGTAACTTTGATTGAGACAACGTTGTATATGAAGTCCTCTCCTTTTATCATTGTTTTTAAATGATTTATTACTGTTAATGAATGAAAATGGTGAAGCTGGAATCTTTATTGACAATGAGTGACAAAATAGTATTGTGTTACTTCATGCTGATGACTTGTGTATTTCTGTTGATATTGATTTAGCACTACAAGGAAAGGTATACAAGACCGCTCCGGTGGCCTATAAATGTGTGGTTAGAGTGTCCGCCTCAGATGAGGGAGGTAGTGGGTTCGAGCCCCGGCCTAATCATGCCAAAGACTTTAAAAAATGGTGCTAACAGCTATCCCGCTTGGTGATCAGCATTAAGATGTTAGTGTTAGGACTGGTCGGCCTGGTGTCAGGATTATGTGACTGGGTGAGACATCATGCTAAATGTCTGTAGCATGATGCCCCAGTGCTAGACATCACTGTAAACTGTCACAGTGCAGACATCGTAGCGATATGACTGAAATATTGTTAAAGCTACCATAAAAAATATTTTTCTAAGGGTTGTACATAATTTTTACTCATTTGGAATTTTGCTTTTAAAAATAAATATTTCTTGAAACATTATCTTGCATCGCTATCGAAATTAGGAAAAACAACTGTCGCATTAAGTAATAATGTAATGATGTGATTATACTAATTAACATCAGATTGAAAAGTAAACCATAGTATTGATCTAACAGCATGAAACTCATTTTAGCAATAATCCCAGTTATAATTTTCAATGCGTCTTTAAAACAACCAGAACATATTATTTATATATATTTAATTTGTATTGTATGACTTTATTTTGTCCATAACTGAGGATAATTGTTTGGACTTGCCTGACTAAATCTCTTTTTTGTGAACAATATATTATATACCTAATTGGTTATATTAAGATATTATAGCTTGTATAACGTAGCCGTTTGACATTTGAAGTTTCAAAAAGTGATTTTCTTTATTGTTTTGATGGGAAATATTATATTCATCCTGGTTCTGTTATCGTGTCTTAGTTTTTAAAATTAGAGTTGTTTATATTAGAATTAGCAATTAGTTTCTTATTGTCTAGCCGCGTTCAGTGTTAATTTGATATAATTCATTTATTTAAATTATTCACTGGAACTGCAAAGTGTCCATTAATAATTTCTGACTAAATTAATATTTTGGGATTATTGCGAATTTATTCAAGGACATTTTGGATTATATCATTGTGATTCATCAAAGCTGCAAGCTCATCAACACTATTCCAAGCAATTGGCACATCGAACACCACTGGAATTTTTTTCGGAATAGTCAGTACTTTTGGACTTGTAATAGAACTTTTATGATTATTTGAGATTGAATTCATAATAATTGAAGTTCTTTATAAAATACCGCTTTGTACTCAAGGAAAATAAATTATTTGCTGAATGTTACAGAACTCCTTGGTTTTTGGCTCTTTTCTGTTTAAGACGATAGAGTTGTAACATATCTACTTAGCAGGACTCTGACAGCACTTTCCATGCTTTTGTATAACATAGTTGAAAACTTTTAAATCCCATACATTATAAGCATAAAGTATTTCCATTAAAGCTCAGAACTATTGCGAACTGTACTGAGCATGTTGTGTGCAGTAATGTAATGTTATAATAACCTAAGTCTAATTTTCTACCGTTTTCAATGTTTGTTTTTCTTTGCTCCAACCAGGAATTGTTAATAAATACATGCTTGTCAATGACCTTTATAATTCCCAAAATATATATTTCATGACATAAGTAAAACAATAATGGTGTGTTTAGTTTCCGTCTAACATCTTTTATACCATCAACATATTTTTATAGATTAAGTCACGATCATCATAATTTCGTTTTTACTACATCTCCAGTGTACCTGTCATGGAATAGCCGCTTTTCACTTTAAAAGATGCTGCATTATTGTATCGTCAACATTATGCATATATAATCAGGAGAATTATCCTGGCCTATTTAGATTTGCTCTTTGGCTTTTTGCCATATTTTTATTAAAGGGAAACATGCTGCAGTACTATCTGAACTCCCAAACGGATCGTTATGGCCACCATTGGTTCTTATTACCAATCCTTGAGAAGACAGAACAGTAATAGATCGTTTTTCGTGAACATAACCAATAACATTTTGACCATTACCAAACTGAACCTTCAACGTTTTCCCAGCTCCAATATCCGAGTAACCAGTAACTGTATCACCAACATTTAAAACCCAAATATTAGCAAAAATCATCAGTATTATTATTAGCATAAGTAGCACAAGTAGCAGTAGCTGTAGTAGTAGTAGTAGTAGTAGTAGTAGTAGTAGTAATTAAATGGCTCATTGTATTTTGAATTAGAAAGAAATGTTTCATTAAGTCGACTCTTTTCCAAATCCACTATGATTTTCTAGATATGATGAACCATAACCCCTCCATTCAGTATACAAGCCAAGTACATGTGTATACATTTTTATTTCATTCAAATTTAAAACAAGATCTTTTATAATTTATGTTTACAATTTTAGTGGCATGATTGTGTATGCAGTTATTATTTACACCTATGTTTGTTAAATATGATATGCATCCGGTCTGAATATGGTGTAATCCATATTAGGAGATTCTGATTTTACGGTTTTTTTCTATTGCACAAATTTATATTTCGTAATTAATTAATTCACCTACATCATCACTATTTCACTCAAAGTAAGGCAGGTTTTTTTAATTCACTATTTTATAGTTGTTTGCTGGTATTATTTTATCCGCTTAACAACTACATCAACAAGTTTTAAGAGTATTTATTTTGCTATTTCTGTAGGCATTTGTATAAACCAATTATTAGGAAAACTAAGACATTTCAGATTGAATTAATTTTCCTTTTTCTGTAGGTATTGTGACCGTTTAATTGTGTGAATTTTCTTATACGATTAATTAAGTGTCTTTAAAATAGTTACAAGTTATACTTCTGACAGTATTTCTCTTCTTATATGTGTACTTCTCACATTTTGTGCTGTTAAATTATAAAGTTGACAAAAATGTTAATATTAAATTTGATTTCAACTGAAATACATATTATTTTAAGTGTTTTGGTTTTCTATTTTTACAATGTTATCTATAACGAAATAATTTTCATGCAATTTTTTAAACTGCTAAAGAAATACTAATTATATATTATTAAAATGTTTCATACGCTTTTGTCCAGATAACTGATTATCTGCCACAGTTCAAACATTTATAATTGCATAATATAACTGGAAGAACAGAAATGACTCTTAACACAGAAAATAATATTATCAAATATTTGTATAAAGAACCAAACATTACATAAAAATAATAAATGTCAACATTTTATTAACTCAAGAAGCAATAAAGCTTAAATTTGATAAGGATGTTGTGGCTAAATACAATATGTATCTTGTTGTCTTGATGAAAAGAAAGAGGAGAAAAGATTCTTGCAACATTTAATGAAGGGTCTGTACATTTGTTTTCATTATTGCTTTTTCCTTAAGGGTCAGAAAGCATTTTGAATTTGATCTGTTTCTAGTTAAGGTATCGTAATATTAATGATATAAAAATTACACATTTTTCAAGACAATATAAATAAATTTATCATGGGTTGGGATTGTTTACTTTGTAATTGATATTTTAGGTAAATCAACTGCCCTATAAACATTTTTTTCTATTGTGTAGTTTAACAGTGATGCATGTTATAATTTCATAATCATCTACTAAATGTTTATCTGATATTTCTTATCATATTTTAATTTGCTATCATTTTATATTTGTCTTCAAAATATCTAAATCTATCTTTATATATGAGATGACAATAACAACTTGAACACATTTAAAATCAGTACCTAATATAATATTTTATATGAACTGGAATCTTTGTTTTCAGATGAATCCACATTGTCAGTTTAAATTCTCCCAATCAACCCATTCACTAAGCGTAAAATATGCATTTTTTTGGGCAAATGGCCATGTTCAGGGTAATGATTTTTTTATATATTCTTTATATTGTTTGTTGTTTTTTTTTTAAATTATTATATTTTGTCATAAAACCGCCACAAAACACTAATATAAAAATTATCAAGTTCTGCTATTTTCAGTAAATTATGATACAATTATATGATGCAGATGCCAGAAAGAACAAATTACAAAACATATTGTATAAATATGTTTTAGCCAACAGGCAGGCAATGAAATAAAATAAGCACATTATCTGTCGCCTTTAGCTGAACAAGAAAAAGGAGCAGAAAAAGTTCCTAAATATTTAGCTAGAATAGCTACATTTATGGAATGATATCATGAAAGGGTCCAAACTCCTTTAATTGACAAGGGACCATATAAACATATCTAAGGAATGACAAAAACGGTTGGGAAGGCAAAATCTTCCAACAGAGGAAAATATATGGTAGCTGGATAGCATTTAAGGCAGACATTCAGTCTTGGCTGGAAAAGCCAGCAAAAGCAGTTAGTCCATTTCACATAGCTTAACATACTTATTTATCTCAAACAAAACTCTCGGAAGCACTGATATATTATTATATTTAAGATTTATATGAAGACCAGCCTAATAATAATTACATGGAAAACATTTTAAAGCCATTCATTGCAGACATTCTTTGTAACATGTTACCTAAACGTATAGGAATAAAACATAACATTGTGTTCAAACATTACTTTTCAGACAGACATATTTCAATTTTTAAAAGTGAAGAAATTATAAACACAGGAATTTACTCAAAGGCCAACATGTTATAATTGCTTGAAAACAGCAAAATATTTTAATTGTTGGTAGATATATTGAAAAATAAAACAACTAATTAAAGCATATTTTGGAATATACGCAGATTGTTAAAATATTAAAAAACTTAAAAACACTAAAGAAATTATTAGGCAGCTCATGTCAAGTTCTTCCTATGTTTATAAACGCGATGATCTGAGCCATGTATCATTGGATGGGGATGATAAAATTAATGTAGTAGCCATATGGAATTACATATGTATATCTTGCTTAAATTGGTCAGTTGAAATTTATTGATTCTTGACAATTTTCAAATCGCAGTTTGGATAAATCATCGTCTTCTATCTTCAAAAGCAATTTACCTGACAAATGAATTCACGGATAAAAATAAAAATGAGTTATTGACTAAAACGGTAGTTTATATGATTATATTGATAGTTTGAATAAGTTAAACAAACAAGACTGCGATAAAACTGCTATATATCATAATTAGGACGTAAACCAGAAATATACGATGCTAATTTGGGATGTATATTTAATTCACATTGCTAGTTAGTTTTTGCTATTAATAATATGCTATGGATAATTGAAGTTTGGACATGACTTATTCCAAAATCAACTTCATTTTCTTTCTGACTTGAATCATTGAGTCTGGTTATGCAAACTTGTTTACAACAAGCTGAGCCTAGAATGTTGTCACATGCCCCTGAATTCTTGGGTGTACCTGTTATTTGCTAAATTTTAGATTATAATTTTAGCAATAGACTTCTAATAAAAACAAAGATTTTATAATCTAAATATTGAACCTTCTTGAATGAAATGTTCCATTAGTAATGTTTTAATATAAAATGTTAATTGTGAACTCAGTCAGGGACATTACAATATATTCATGCTATCGAACAAAGTATTTATTTGTACTACAAGACCTTGAGGCAGAGTCAATGTTGTGTCCAGATCTTCGTTTGTGCTGGAGGTTTTTGTATTCAAGTTTCTTATTCACTGTAAATACAAAGTGATCATCTTCAACAAAATAAGAAATAGAGACTTGAATTTATAGTGAAATTTAAGGATATATTCTTCTCTTGTACTATTTGAATCCAACATAAGAATATACACATCACCACGGAAGCATCATTACTTGCAGCGTCGGATTTGTTATTTGGAATATCGATGCAATTTATCCAGGACATTAATCATTAGACCTTGTGTTCGAAATTCGAAGAATTGTTGGAATTTAATTTGCAATACCGTAATTTTGGAGTGACCTATAAATTAAAAAACCTTGGTGAATGTCATGATATATATATATATATATATATATATATATATATATATATATATATAGATATATATATATATATATATATATATATCTATATAACCAAAAATATTCTGTAATTTATTTATATTTTTCAAATGTTTTGAAATATGTCATTCAAACATTATGGTTTCGACCCAGTCCATTATTTAAGTAACCAGGTGTGTCAATAGACGCATTGCACCCAACCCATTACACTATGCAACACAATTTTTGTTCCCTGGTACTGAGTGATATTTCGTAATAGCTTATGCCTAAAACGTATAGAAAATGGCTATTATTTTCCACAAAATTTGCTTTTTTGACCAAAATAGCGATATTTTGAAATTTAACTTTTTCTAAAACGGGTGAATTTGTGTCTTTTCCTTCTCGGAAGTCAGAGAAAAACGTCATATCAATCAAACTGAATTCGTATTTATACTAAAGTAATAAAAGAAATGACAATAAGAGATTTAGAAGTAAGTAGTTTTTCAAGATCTACGATTACACTGTAAATCACATTCACGAATCAACCCCCAAATGTAGTCTCACGTCATGTTCTCGTTATACTGTCCTTCGTAGCGGCGTTTAAAATTCAGTATGTCCTAGTGGAAGCGCTCGCCTTGCTCCTTAGAGAATGAACCCATGTTCTGCTTCAATTTATCAAGATGATCATAAAAGATATGGACTTTGAGGGACATTCTGCATCCCATTGTGCCGTAGTTCTTCACCAGAGTTTCAATCAGCTGCTCATATTTTTCTGCCTTGTGAGCTGCACATAGTTTTTAGTCTTGTGATTGCCCAGGAAGCCCCGAACCACTGCGACAACGCTGTTCTAAGCCGCTTTCTCCTTACCAGTGAGCTTCTTGGGGAATGTATTGCACTCCACGATCTTTTCTATCTGTAGTCCGATGAAGACATCGGCTTTGACCTTTGCTTCAGGCAACTTAGGGAAGAAGTCTTGAAGGTGCTTGAAGGCTGACGGCTCCTTGTCTAGAGCTCTGACAAATTGTCTCATAAGTTCCACTGCGATGTGCAGTGGTGGCATCAGCATCTTCCGAAGGTCCATCAGTAGCTCCCACTTGACGTTATTCCTGTCCACAGAAAACTCGGTCGGCTGTGGCCAGTCCCACCTGTGGTAGCACACCTTAATACCCCTGCTGTCTCAAAGGCAAATATAGCAGGGAAACTTGATAAAACTGCCTTGAAGATCCATCAGTATTGCCACCATTTCGAAGTCTCCGATGATCTCCCAGGCGTACACATCAGACTTCAAGGCGCAAGCAAGGTCTTAATGCTGTTGCAATCCTCTTTGAGGTGCACCTAGCGAGCTATTTGAAGAGATGTGTTCCCATTATGGCATAGTACGGCTGTGAGGCTCCTGCATAATCTGTCAATGAAGAGGAGACAGTGTTTCTGGTTACAGGTGATTGCGATTACCTAGAACAGACTAGTCACATTATGACAGAAGTAGAGACCATCTTCTCGGGTGAAGAAGCTGTAAAAGGCATGGTGACGCTTCCTCGGATGTGTGACTTTCACACTTTTTATCCAACAAGTTCCACTACTTGAGCCTAGATGTAAAATGCTCGGGATGTATTTGGTGAGACCAAGATCTTTGATCAAGTCGTTGAGGTGTTTTTAGTTGGGGTAGTATGGGTTTTTCTCCTCATCACCACCTCTGAAATTGTGTCACCTGGATCTACAACATCTTTATCGCTCTCTGACGTGATGTTCTCTCTCTCTCTCTCTCTCTCTCTCTCTCTCTCTCTCTCTCTCTCTCTCTCTCTCTCTCTCTCTCTCTCTCTCTCTCTCTCTCTCTCTCTCTCTCTCTCTCTCTCTCTCTCTCTCTCTCTCTCTCTCTCTCTCTCTCTCTCTCTGGAGAAATAGGTACAGATAGCTCGGGGCAATGTGAGGTCCGGATACGTGATATCAGAATCATTCATGCCAGTCCAACGTTTGGACGGGTCCACTATGTAGAAGTAGCACTTGCTAGAGTGGCCAGTGTTTACCGCCAAATTCTTGGGATAGCGAACTTCATGTCTCTCTTTTCTCTCGGAACCATCCTAAAAGTATATTTATTTTACCCCTAACATTTTTTAATTAAACATTTTAAAATTAAAATAGTTTACAATTTTAAACATTTTAACAAATTTTATAGCATAAAATTCCGAGCAACAATTGTCCATCTTACCTTCTTAAATCTTTTTTCAGTGCTGGCAAGTGAAATGAGGTGCCTTGGGTTTGTCTTGATCCCCGACAGGCATACCGAAATATGCATTGTAGGCTTCACACACCTTAGCAGATTCTTCCTCAGAGTACCTTTTCGCTCTTGTCTTGATAAATTTGCCGCAGACATAGTAAAATGCAGATGACTGGAGCCTCTTGATGTCATCTCTGAAAAATACAAACATGTACCAACTTAGGCAGCTGGAACTAAACTGAGCTGGTGGGCTTAAGGTCTCTGTATTTATATTAATATTTATATTACAGGAAAGTTCCATAAAGTTCTAGAAATTACTCCAAGTTTACTCAACACTGAATTTATCTGGAATGTTCTGGCAAATAGGTAAATTTCAAAATATCACTGTCCTGGTCATAAAAGCAACTTTTGTGGGGAATAATATCCATTTTCTTTACTTTTGAGACACAAGCAATTAGGAAATAATTAGGAAATACCCAGGCACAAAATAAAAAATTGTTACATGGTGTTAATTCAGTGGTTCATGTTGCCCAGGGGTGCAGTACAGAAAATAAGAAAGGCTAAATTAGACATAAACATCTATTGATATACACTAGTAAAAAGGATTAATAGGTCGCATTTCAATTGAATAAAACGTGTTAGAACTAATAATACAATGTTACTTATTATGAAACAAATCATCCAAATAGATGGATTATGTATTCCAATACCAACGATTTGTATGGTAGGCAATGATGCAAACTTTCCCAATTTCTGAATTTAAGCGTTTTTTAAAAAAAATAATTTAGATTGCGCCTTAAATATACATTATGCACTTAATTGTTTACAATTTTCAAAATTTTAACAAATTTTATAACATATTGTCATATTTCGGCATGCCTGTCGGGGATCAAGACAAACCCAAGGCACCTCATTTCACTTGCCAGCACTGAAAAAAAGATTTAAGAAGGTAAGATGGACAATTGTTGCTTGGAACATTGTTTTCCATAATCAGCCGACACTTTAAGAGTTGAAGGTAAAATGGTTATATAACTATCGGGCTCACTTTGGGTTGAAAATGAATTGATTGCGATAAATTAGTTTCTACCTTTAATGTGTAGGAATAATATTTAGTGTATTACAGACATTTAAAATGATATAAGCGCTTTAGCATAAACGTAAAAAAAATAAAGTGTTACAGTTTAGTCAAGCAATGGATATATGGATGTAACATCATCATATATGGATGTAACATCATCATATAAGGATGTAACATCATCATATATGGATGTAACATCATCATATAAGGATGTAACATCATCATATATGGATGTAACATCATCATATATGGATGTAACATCATCACTTAGAGTATCCAAGACACAAATACTGAGTTCCTGAACTTCAAAATTATGCGTATATGTTTTAATTTAAAATATTAATTAACCCCCTTTTGACAATACTTCTATCAACATTTCTCCTAATTTTATTGTAGCAAACAGTGCGCCATTTTGTTTATATAGACCAAAAATTATATCCATAAGTACATTTTTCAAATCACTCGACAGAACTTGAACTTTCTAGTTTTCCATCCGTCAACAGAAACAGTGACAGTGCATGAATAAGTAAATCTCTGCAAACGTCAACAGAAACAGCGACATAACGTGAACAAGTAAATCTTTCAAAAAATTTGTAACTTTCCAGCCTGATGTTTGAAATTTGATTCTCATGAGCGGCATTATTCCGCAGTATTCATGATGAACGGATGTATTGTCTCGTATCTTTTGTCACAGCAGACGATTGAACCTGATCTGTAAGTTTACATTCAAACGAAGAGATTTGTTTGTTACAAACCGACATAAAAGTAGGATAGTATCAGAAACGTGTATTACAACATTTATCCACGTTACGATTCTACAACAAGTTTTTGATTTGACATGCCATGTTAACGAGACATGATGTCAATGATATTGTGTTTTTGCGTCGCAAACATACCCAAAAATGGAAGTTGGATATCGGTTGATTATACCTGATGCATATGCAGAAAGATAAAAATACCTTCAATAGTAAATTCCCTTGTAGATATATAAGATATATACTTAGTCGATTGTTGAAAGTTATCTGGTTGTTTAGAGGTATATGGCGGTCATTGGGACTCTAATGATTCATTGAATTGAGTAATTTCACATATTAATTTCCAATTATTTTGAAAAGATTTGAGAAAATATAATACAATATAATATGATTCAAGTAGTTTCACTTCGCCATTTCTGGTATTATGCAAAAAGCATAATTTGAGAAAAATATAAAACAGTTGAACCACAGTGTATGATGTACACATTTTATATGTAACTATGAAATGACTGAGATATGCAAACATGAAAAGTTTTAAGATTATGTCATTATTGTTTTGTTTTTGGTGTGAGTGTACATTGCTTTCCTTTTTAAACTATTAAGGCTAACATGCTTTGGAAGCAGCAATTAATAAGTATTTTCAATAGTTATTCTTTTAAAAAAACTTAGTTCAATCGGAAATCAGAGCATTAAATGATGAAAAATATCTTAAATATCAGAAAATGAAAATGTCACATTACTACATGTTGCCATTGGGCTTTTTAAACAAGTAATACAACTTTCTTTGCCAGTTTAGCCAATGTTCACATTCAATTTAATGAGGTATATTGTAACAGTAGTACAGGCATTCAGGGGTCAATTGAAAACCCATCTCGTAAAAGTACGATGCAATTTAAACACCTTTACCAACGAACATCAAATATACCTACTTTAGAATTGTTCATTATTTCCTTTTACATCAAGCATCGATTTACAGATGAGAAAGATACTTCATATAGAGACTGCTCTGGTTGCCGTAGTTGACGTCTTTACTGGTTAGCGCATAGAACACTCGGCACACAATACATTATTACCTTTACCTCTGTTCACTTAACTTCGTATGGTAGCTGGCAAGAAAAATTTTTACATTTTTTCTCTGCTATTATCCAACGTTACAGCACAATAAAGAAAAGCATCGTGCAGCACCTGGTATAGACCTGCAGCTAGTAATAATGTTACTCATACCAAAAAAAATATGTATATATCGTGTGTCAATTGGTGTATACCCGCAGCCAGTAATAATTTTACTCATACAATAAAAACTAAATGTGCATCGTGCGTCATATGGTGATGGCCCTCAACCTCTAATGCTTACAACTAGTTATTTTAATACTGGTACACACATTGCTCTTTGTTTTCATTTGATGCCACCAGATCATAAGTTAAGACCAATCTATTCAAAGTAATTAGTTCTGAATATTACATGTGCTTTCTTCTTGGGAAAATTAGACGAGATACGATTTAAATCATTTTCACTTCAAGATACGGGTTTATCTATCTATCTATCTATCTATCTATCTATCTATCTATCTATCTATCTATCTATCTATCCATCCATCCATCCATCCATCCATCCATCCATCCATCCCTCCCTCCCTCCCTCCCTCCCTCCCTTTTCCCTCCCTCCCTCCCTCCCTCCCTCCATCCATCTATCTATCTATCTATCTATCTATCTATCTATCTATCTATCTATCTATCTATCTATCTATCTATCTATCTATCTATCTATCTGAAGTACCTGCCTTCGTATCCGTCTAAATTTTTACCTTGCTACTATTTTCTTTACCCTCATACATGTATGTCAAGTCACTCAATAAATTGCTCCAAACAAAAGAAGGATAGTGTATGGTTCGTACTTCGATTCGGTATCAACTGAGTTCCAGACATTTGGCTGATTCCACACTAGTGTTATCAAGGCATACACTTTAAACAGTGAAATTCATTCATGGGAAGCAGTATACCAATACAAGAGAATAAAATCAATCCTGCTACTGAAATACAACTAACGTATTCAAAAGAAAGCAAACACTATGGATAGAAAAGATTTACATTTGGTGAATATTTTGACTTTAAAAAGGATTAGAGATAGGACGAAAACAATACATTGGACCTGAAATGTTCCAATGATGGTGAATTTTCAGAATGATTTCGATTATTTAAAAGATTACATTATCCAGAGTATCATGCGTACAAAGAAGTAAGGGCAGAAAATATATCTAATATATCAAGGAGAGATGACAACTTAAATGCAAAAGATGTTACAATTTAAATCCGTCTAGGACGATAGAACATTAGGACTTTACATAGAAAAGTAAGAATTTTGCATGGTTATTTCTCAAAAAAAAGTTTTGTAATACAGTTTGTCATGAGGTTACCAGTAAAATTTCTTAAAAATGTTGGATGCCTTTATGGCACAATGTAAACGTACTCTGAATCGTTTAAAAGATAGACGAATTCGCCGGTCTAAAAGTGGTTCCAAAGATTCATTTAGTTATGGCCTTATATTCTCTTCTTAGGTAAACACTATTACTGCCTTTTAAAATAGGAGCGTTCAAATAGCTAGAACTGCAACCAAATATGTCATCTGGAGAAATGAGCTGTTTTTAACCACTCCAGTAGCTTCAATAATTCACTGTAGGTGCCAGATGGTGGTTTCGTAAACTGGCCCATGTCAGATTTCTTTTGAAGACTATCGTGTGATTTTTCAGGCATCATTGGTAAATAATGGAATCTATGGATATATTTGTGAATTAACTGTTTCTGGCTTATGTTGTTCTTAAAACTGATGTAAGGCATGTTTACTTCTTCCAGTTACTTTGCAATATCTAGACTAGATAAATACCAATACTCAGCTAGAACGAAAAGCTGGCCATATCAATTGGCATATTGGTTGCATGAATATCTCAAAACAGTCTACATATTTTAAATTGTATCCAGTTGTTTATTACACAGGGTTTTTCTTATTCAAAATTATTGTCTAAGGAGTTATTTACATTTGCATGAACGCATATTCTTATGAGTGCTCATTGATTATCCAGCTCAAATGAACGATATTCTTATGTACTGATTTATAATAGCTATACAGACTGTTTGACACCACTGATTGACTCTAGTTTTACGCATTTTTATAGGATTAGGCAGGGTATTGTGAATAAAATATGTTCCTTGCATACGTATCTGAAATACTCATTGAAACATTTGATTTATATTTCATGAGAAATCTTCCATCAGTGTTAGGGCTCTCTAATTTAATTTGACGAAATGATATTTGGAAATTGTGAATCAGATAACCATTCCAATATCACACGTTTGTATCAATGGCTTGGATAACTAATGGTTTATATCAACCTTTGGTTCTTCCTCTAATTACGTCGTTTTACGTAATGAATACTGCTTAATGAAGTGATACATTTATAACGGCAAAGCAGAAGATACAATTTAATACTTGGTAATACGACTAACACCAAGCTATCTCGCATGAGAGACAAATTTGGAATCAGCAGCTAGTACTTATATCCATGCGGTGGGACGTACGCCGCAAAAGATTTCTATACACAGACTCTCAAGACTCGATGTTGATTAAGACCGCAATCATATCAAGGTTTGAAGATGAAATAGATTCTACCAGTAATATAGTTGCAAATAAACTTTAGTGACAAAACTGTATCAATGAAACTTCAAGCTTTGTTTATTAATTATTAAAATTGCACTGTCTAAACTTACAAGAATCGCATTTGTTTTCCAAAGATTTCTAACTCTGCTGAACACAAAATTTTATTTCAAAAATGTCTAGACATATTAGTCAAATAGACCGACATTTGTATGGTTCTTGGTACTGAATGAACAAGAAAGGCACGTATGTATGTATGTATGTATGTATGTATGTATGTATGTATGTATGTATGTATGTATGTATGTATGTATGTATGTATGTATGTATGTATGTATGTATGTATGTATGTATGTCGTTTATTTTGTTTATTTTACTTCAAAAATCTGGTCATTAATTCAGCATTCTTAATGAGCAACAAATGTACATGCTGAAAAAAATTACTGGCTATTCATTTTCTGGTTTGAAGTAATTGCTACTTGCTTTCCGTTAATCAGGAACTTAATATCCGGGTTTTTGTTGTAAAATTCAATAAAAGACCCATAGGCTATATGAGAGTGAGATCCGGCTGCTGCAGTAGCGATTCAGCCCCTTTCAGAAGTCAGCAGATCGATTATGCCTCCGTTTCCCATGAGTATTATGCCGCTTTGATTGGCTGCTTCAGTCTGTTCTGAACGCCGTACCGTGTCTCATCAGCAAATATTAACGGTGCTTACATGTGAACGAAGGGGAAAATGTGACAAATTTTAAATTTGAGAAAACTCGGAACATGATTGTGACTGGACCTAATCAAATAACGTTCATTTCGTTCATGTTCTGAAGTATATCTTCTTCACGTACAGTGGTTTGATCTTTTTGCTTTAACTTGCAAGGAAGTAAAATGCAAAAGTTTCTTCACTAATTTGGATGTTTTCTATGTGCTGGAAATTTCATTTCATTTCATTAAAAACATTTTTTTTTATAAAAAAGCGAGGAAAAGAGATCAAAGAAGACAAATATTAATGTTATGAAACACATGTTTTCTCTACCTTTTATCAGTATGATGGCGAGAATGTTATGCGCGTAGCACGCCCCATTTTCGTACCTTGGGCAAAGGGGATGTATTTTGCTCAGTGGGCAGCCTGGATTAATGTGCAAAGAAATAAAGCTACAAGAAAACCAGCAAGTGAGGGTTAATTGGGATTAAACTCTGCGTGAAAAAGGAAACCAATGTGTGGAAAAATATTCTTCTCCAATCTCTTGTGTATTTCAACACTTTTAATCCTACTGGACCAAGGTACGTAAAAGTATTAGAAAGCAAATTATGTATGTATTTAAACAAGGTAATATAACTTATTTGTAAATCTCTTTATATTAACTCTTTTTGTAGGACCAGTAAAATGATTACTTTTCCCACGAAGATTATGAAACCTGGCATCAAATATGCATTTAGAGTCTTTGCTGTCAAAGGTGATGTTACTTAACCACGACGCTTGAAAGGAATTGACAGATGGAATCAAAGTAAAATAGGATAAAACTCAGATACTTGTATTTTTTATTGTAAAGTAATTCCTTAGGGTATGGAAAATCTCATCACTAGTAAATTACTCAAAGCTCAATTATTAAATGGTGACATTTATCACTATGCAAAATGAAGTTTTAATTTGACTAAATATCTGATTAAATGTGGCTTTATGTTTTATATATTCCATTGTTAAAACTGACTGTAAATAATTATTCATTTCATAGTCTTGTATTATGCAATGAAGAAGGAATGTGTGCTGAGTTAAGGACATTAATTAAAACTAATTTATATACTAAGTTAATGACAGTCATTAGAGCTGAATTTGTTACTGATTTATAGACAGCAGTTAGTACTAATATGAATACTATGTAATAGACAGTATTGAGCACTAATTTGGGTTCTGAGTTAAAGAAAGTAAGGAGTATCAATTTGAGAGATGAGTTAAAGACAGCCATGAGTACTAATTTAAGTACTGAGTTAAAGACAGCCGTGAATACTAATCTAAGTGTTGAGTTCAAGACAGCCATGAGTACTAATTTAAGCAAAGGGTTCAAGACAGCCATGAGTACTAATTTGAGTGTTGAGTTAAAGACTGCCATGAGTACTAATTTAAGTACTGAGTTAAAGACAGCCGTGAATACTAATCTGAGTGTTGAGTTCAAGACAGCCATGAGTACTAATTTAAGTAAAGGGTTAGAGACAGCCATGAGTACTAATTTGACTGTTGTGTTAAAGACAGCAATAGGTACTAATTTAAGTATTGAGTTAAAGACAGCCATGAGTACTAATTAGAGTTTTGGGTTAAATACAGAAATAAGTACTAAGTTAAGTACTGAGTTAAAGACAGCAATAAGTACTAATTTAACTACAGAGTTAAAGACAGACATGAGTATTAATTAAAGTGCAGAGTTAAAGAGAGCAATAAGTACTAATTTAAGTACTGAGTTAAAGACAGCCATGATTACTAATTTGGGTACTAATCTTTTGTGCCACAATTTTCATTTGTCTTTTTTATTTGTCTTAAATCCTCCTATATTTAAACATTCTTTATGTGAAAAAATCAACACAATAAGCAATCATCGTTAAAGTTTGTCCACGTTTAATTTTATTTCTGATTCATTTGCCTTATTAAACAATCTTTAGATCAGAAATACATGTACAGTCAACTCTAGTTTCAACGAGACCCTGTTTATCTCCAATTATTTTTTAAAAGTAACAATTTAATTGTTGAAAAGGTGATGACTTTGATTCAGACGAATTAACGCAATTGACTTATCTTGCATGTAAATGAGAAGTATGAGTTTGAAATACAACAGATAAGCTTATATCTGATAATATCGTAAATATCTTCACTTCTTATAATATTTTCTCACCTTTAAAATTCATTTGTCAATTAATAAAATGCTTATATAAAGAATAATACTTTGGTTGCACGTTGGGTATTTATATGTTGGTTACTGACGATGACCCCACCCCAATCCCAACCCACCACGACCCACCTCACCCACCCACCTCACCACCCACCTCACCACCCATCTCACCACCCACCTCACCACCCACCACCCATTAAGAAAGGACCAAACTGTGGAAAAAATGATTATGTGTTAGGTTTACACAGCGTTTTTTCTCATCAATAAAAGTAAATGAATAAACCGGTAAATCCTTAATAATTACCGTTTGCATTTAACAATGGCAAAATAATGAGAAACGTGTTCAATGGACAATTATCACTCAGATTTTCCTTACATGAATACATGCCAATCAATATATGCAGCCAATCGGAAGACGTCATCCAGTTGCCTGCCAACATGACACAAACTGACCCAAAGTCACTAAGTCTTTAGATGAGCAGTCTCCATTACAAATTTATAGTCAAATTATCCATAGGCAAATCCATCGTGGAAAATATGTACATGGTTCTGATGCAATATTAATTACATTTTGTTTAAGTATTTTAATCCTTTTTGTCGAAACTAGTGTAAAACGTTCATTATTATAGAAAAGGAATTTCATTCATTATCATTTCCAATACTATGTATGGTTTATTAGGAAGGACAACTCTGTCAAGGTTATATGATAATATATGTGTGTGTGTGTGTAAGTGTATCTGTCTGCGTGTGTGTGTGTGTGTGTGTGTGTGTGAGAGAGAGATTGCAAAGGTGCACACTCAAACATATCATGAGTACATACATTTTTAGACATTTAATCTTTAACTCATTAGTTTGAATCATCCAGTTTGCTATATTAGGGACTATTCATATTATATTCCTTCGAGAAACACGCTTACATTTTCGATAAATCCCAACAGTGGCGTTTAATTTAAACTGAACTCCCCCCCACACACACACACTTATCTATCACAGTCTAAGATAGCATTCACAGTTTTGATGGGTAAATACGCTGAAGTATCAAAATCGACCTATAAATTATGTATTTAATTTACAGTTACAAATGGAACAGAGTGCTCACTTGTTTGAGCGTTTCTTTCAGGTACCAAATCTAATTAAGACATAAAAATGACTATATCCCTAATGTTGAAGCGATAGCGTCTATTGAGTCATGTCCGAATAAATTACTTTTCTTGGCCTTATTCAATATAAAGATGTTACAATGTACATGTGCTGTCCGAATAAGTTACTATTCTTGGCCTTATTCAATATAAAGATGTTACAATGTCCATATGCTGTCCGAATAAGCTACTCATCTTGGCTTTATTCAAATATAAAGATACTACAATGTACATGTCCTGTCCGAATAAGCAACTCATGTTGGCCTTATCCGATATAAAGATGTTACAATGTACATGTGCTGTCCGAATAAGCTACTCATCTTGGCCTTATCCAATATAAATATATTACAATGCACATGTCCTGTCCGAATAAGCTACTCATGTTGGTCTTATTTGATATAAAGATGTTACAATGTACATGTCCTGTCCGAAAAAGCAACTAAACTTGGCCTTATTCAATATAAAGATATTACAATGTACATGTCCTGTCCGAATTAGCTACTCATCTTGGCCTTATTCAATATAAAGATATTACAATGTACATGTCCTGTCCGAATAAGCTACTCATCTTGGCCTTATTCAATATAAAAGATGTTACAATGTACATATCCTGTCCGAATAAGCTACTCATGTAGGCCTTATTCGATATAAAGATATTACAATGTACATGTCAGAATACAATCTGGAAGAACGCTTGGAATAGTACAGCCCACGTTGCGTTTGTTACCAAACAATACGTCAATGTATCATGGAAATTGTTTACACATAATCCTATCCGAATATCTGAAAAAGTGATGTAAGAGAGCAGAGCTGTATTATTTTGTCAGGTTCATGCAGATATAAACATAAGAAGATCAAAAGGTTTTCAACAATCAGATTGCTGGAAATCGTAACGAAGATAACAAATTGAATTATTCTCTTATAAAGATCAAACGTTATCGCTGAACTTTTGATCCCAATCGTCTTCTATCGGAATCCGAATAGTCTATTATAATATAGATTGTTGTAACGATCCTTTACTGTATATTTTTTCAAATTCGATGACAACGGGTTTTCTTTTTGAAAATAATATTACCTATATTTACGAAAGCGATAGTGAAGGTTGGACTTTGTTGACATCTTGATATTTTATTTTTTTCATCTTGTCAGAGGCTCCCTTTATGTGATTACACTTTAGTATTGGTAGACTTCACTGTCTTCATTTCTCAATTATGCAAACTTATTGGTCGACTTCACTGTCTTTTTTTCGCAATTATGCAAACTTATTGGTCGACTTCACTATCTTCATATCGCAATTATGCAAACTTATTGGTCGACTTCACTGTCTTCATATCGCAATTATGCAAACTTATTTACAAAATTGTGCTAGTTGCATGGACAAAAAGCACGGGTACGAAAAGTGTACAGATTCTTTTCCTGTTGTTTATTTGCTCTTCTAAATTACCTTGCAATGAAAACACTTTTATTCATCTTTTTAAATTTTGAATATAAAGGTGATGATCTTTATTTCTTGAGGGTCTTACTGATCCAAACATAAAGTATCAAAATCAGAAAATGTCGAAATAATCAGTATGATTTTAACAAAAATTAAATTTTACTGTTGAGACATCTGAACACACATAAACAATCATGATAAATGCTAAAAAACGTGACATATTATGATCATACACATACACACACACGCGCGCGCGCATTCATATATAAGTGCTAAAATATTCACAACCGTAATAGACAGTTTTCGGAGAATGATTTTGTCCTATTTTGCGCAATTAATAATAAGAGAAAAAAACAGGAAACAAAATATATTGTATAGTTGACATTTTCATTCAAAGAAAAAAAATATATGTAAAGTATACAGATTTCAGCACAGGCTTGAATACTAGTTTAAAATACTGTAGTGTATGCATCTTTATTCACTAACTAATTCATGAATCATTCTAGATTTTCAAAATAAACTTGCATTTATTTTGTATTTTGCAACAACTTTTTGATTAAATTCCGAAAACATTGTTTTGGTGTTATTTCTTGTATTTCTTTTATAAAACGGATCATATTATTTATAGTGGATGTTTTCATCTCTCTCTCTCTCTCTCTCTCTCTCTCTCTCTCTCTCTCTCTCTCTCTCTCTCTCTCTCTCTCTCTCTCTCTCTCTCTCTCTCTCTCTCTCTCTCTCTCTCTCTCTCTCTCTCATTAATGAGATGCATAAGGTATGCGATTTTCCATTTGACATGGGTTCAAAGTGACTGATACTAGTCTAGGACACCTACTGATTACATGTTATATTTTTATTCAAATGTGAGATGAATTTCCGTCCGTTATCAGCATCTTCAGCTAAGAATATTGTTCTCTGACAGTCTTCTCTGACAGTCTCTCCAGGAGATGCTTTTGATTTGTGAATAGTGGACATACCTTCTAAGTGTAATTAATAGAACGTTTTTGGCTCTCCCTCTCCCACCCCCCGAATGAAACGAATATTTCGAACATATGGATATAATTGGACGTCTGCTTAAAACATGTTCTACCGCCATTGATTCTCTCTTCAGCGGTAAAATGTATATTTTAGCAAACACAATATTTCGTTCATATTAAAACTGAACTGGTTACTGATTTATAAATAACCCACATAAATTTAGCTAATTGCAGGCAGATCATAGATTTTGATGTGCGTTTCAACTTAATGACGTACTGCCACTGCCACTGACCTATCTCTGCATAATGCCACGACAGATCTGCATGTACGTCATGTGCATGGCTTTCAGCGCTTTTCTTGGGTTAATAAGATACTTTTTTATATATCACCGAGTGACTTCCAAATGCATTGTGTGGGATAATCCGGTACATTTTGCATTTACTGGGAGAAATTATGTACACTTAAAACCGTAGTAAGTTTGTTGCTTCGTAATGAAACGTCATGTCATAATGTAACATTATGTAAACTCAGGTCACGTTATACTATGTAATGATGCACTGGAAACAGTAATGAAAATCATTTCAACAAAATTTTTCTTGAACTTCATTTATTTTCTGTTTAATTTTGTGAAAAGCAATTTATATGGTAACGAAAATATATTAACGTTGTTGCACTGTTTCAAATTTTGTACTCGTCCGAATATATGTGGTTTGCAAGCTTGCTGTGATGTAAGTCGGTCTCGCCTACAACATGCAAAACAAAAAACAGTCATCTATAATAACAGCTATTACTACCTTATAAGTCGAGTCCATCTGCAAACTGCACAGACACAGACATGTACCATGTTCCACTTATATAGGTATGTAATATGCATTTCAATAACAACTCCATCTCCAAACTACTCGTATGCATTTGGAGACAATGGAATTGTCATAAGCATCAAATAATAAATCTTCAATATCACAAATTCTTCTCATTAACAGTCACCACACAAATTCTTCTCAGTAACCAAACACTTATTCTCATTAACAATCACATAACCATACAAATTATTCTCATTAACAATTACCATACAAATTCTTCTCATTAACAGTCACCACACAAATTCTTCTCATTAACAATCAACACAAATTCTTCTCATTAATACATATGGTCGTCAATTCTTATCCCTTATAGTGAAATCAGTAGACTTGTTTTATTTTTCACCAACGTCTTCATATTTGAATATTTTTCATGAGATTAAGCAATTTTATTTTTAGCAAAATTTCAAACCTTTTTTATTGACTTCTTTATCAACGTTTACTGAAGTTCATCTTTTGTTTACAAAATATTTCCATCATTCTGCTGTACATGATGCTTAAATTGCTTGAATAATAATAATAATAATAATAATAATAATAATAATAATAATAATAATAATAATAATAATAGCAATAATAGCAATAATAATAATAATAATAATAATAATAATAATAATAATAATAACGATAATCATTGGTAAATTTTTAACATATATATATATATATATATATATATATATATATATATATATATATATATATATATATATATATATATATATATATATATATATATATGTATAGACTAGTTGCGGAAACTGAAAACGTTGTACAAGCTGGTTGTATTTATACTTTTAGCACATGTGAAGACAGAAATGTAGAGGTTTACAAACACAACGTTTTTGTGTTTATTTGTTTGTCGTAACTATGTTTTTTATTTGCCTTTGAAAAAGACTCATTAAGAGTCGAAAGCGCTTAGGCTAGTTAGTTACTAGTTTCGTACTGTTCGTCGTCAGTTTATTGCATATATATATATATATATATATATAGATATAGATATATATATATATATATATATATATATATATATATATATATATATATAGATATAGATATAGATATGTTTGTAATGGAATCGCAATATTAAAACCATTTAGATAAAAGGGTCAATAAATTATCAAATGTTTGGTTTTATGATCAATGAAATTTGAAATATAATCTAAAGAGAATATCATCATAGTCGTCATCGTATTCATTGGCTGTAGTATTGACAAAATGAGCTTAAGATAGATACCCTTCCTGCCATAGTGATTTGCATTACTGATACAATTTCCTTTCTCATTCAAGCATGGCCAAGAATGGTTGAAGAATTCTCTTGATGTAGTTTAGGGTTTTGTGTAACTTGTTTCTATTTCACTAGATTTCAGAGTAAGCTATTAAAAGCATCTGGGAATATCTTTCTCTGGCACTGGCCTGATTAATGTTGATTTATACTTAGCCAGTTTAACGCAAATCAAGATCGTGTGTTTGTGTGTGTATGTGTGTGTATGTGTGTGTGTGTTGAACTTGTTAAAGACAAATTAGAGACAGCAAGTTTCTGCATTTTAATAAATAAATTATGTTGGTTGCCAGATGTGCTGTAAGCAACTGGTGCCGTTACGCAGGAGTTAACCATTAACAAAATAAAAAATAAAAAAACTATATCCGTCACTTTCGACTAGTCGCAAACTTTGAAATATTTTATCAAGTGCTGCTGTAAAGGGAAGATTAAAAAATTAGCTAATTGAAAGAGACTTTTGTATGTGTATTTTGTCCGGCTCACGTTTCCTTTAATATATTATTATCGTACTTGCCGTGGGCCTATTATGTAGCTAAAATAGTTATCATTCAACGTCATGCCGACTCCCCATTTTGATATTATGATCATGGTCATGGTGATACCAAGTAACGTTAAAGTATTTTAATTTTCCTTATATTGCCTTAACACTTGATGATTTCTTTTTACATTTGATGTCAATTCTAATGAAGACTGTTCAATGCATTCATTTACAAGCTTGCTGACTTCTTTGATTTTGGGGTCACCATACATATTCTTCTCATTAACAATCAACATATAAATTCTTCTCAATAATACATATAGTCATCAATTCGTATCCCTTATTGAAACCACAGTGAAAGAAATTTTGATTTACGGTTTTAGTTAGGGGCTTTCAGCATGCTAATATTTTCTAAACTCATTGATGGAGATTGTTTATGATTGGACTTATTTCGATATGATCCTAGCGGCATGCTTGCTGGATTATGTTTTGATTCAAGTGTTCCCATTGCTATTAAAACACTTGATGGATTTTTTTTTGCTTTGGATAAATTATTATGAATTGTTTTGAACCTAACACAATGTATTCTACGACATACTCGCTTATCCTTTTGGCTTTGGTATCAAAGCTTTAAGCGTTCGCCTTTACTGTTTTGGTTGCTATTGTTTTATTACAATCATCTACTATAAACTGATATAAAATATTTTATTATTTATCGTAGGGTTCTCAATAATAACAAAACGCCCACATTGTTTGTTTTTAGTTGGTTGGAATAATGCTTTTGACGGCACGCTAAGAACGCTCTTGGCTGTATCTTGACGATGAAATTGAAGCTAAAATCCTTTCTATGGCAACCGACCAGGTCTAGTTCGGTCTGATATTGAACACACACACACTTTAGTTTACGGATCAGGCGGTCTCGAAAACGAGTTACCGCGGCTCCAATATTTCGATTGTAAAGTAGGAACTATATCTCAGTAGCAAAAAAAAAAAATGTGCCAAGTTTTCAATCTCGTAAGCAGTCACACATTTTGACATTTATATCGAAATATTATCACACAACTTCGTATGCAGTCATACATTTTAAAATTCATATCAAAATATTATCGGTGAAAGAATATTTTGTAATCCTAGTTTATCAGAAGACTTTCAAAACCAACAACTGGAGAACCATAACCATAACCAATTTCCTGGAGAACCTATAAAAAATTACACGTATATTATTATGATTAAATGAACTATTCCTTAATAATAGGTCACGCTGATCTATCCATATATAGTAGTTAATCCAAACGAAACAAGTCATGATCAGAGTTAAGATTGTTTACTGAACTACTGGATCTAGAATTATTACATGTACCTCTAATAATATTACCTACTGTTTTTAAAATTACCACATATACATCTCATAGTATTATCACCTAGTTTTAGAATTACCACATGTACCTCTAATAATATTACCTACTGGTTTTAAAATTACCACATATACATCTCATAGTATTATCACCTAGTTTTAGAATTACCACATGTACCTCTAATAATATTACCTACTGGTTTTAAAATTACCACATATACATCTCATAGTATTATCACCTAGTTTTAGAATTACCACATGAACCAGTAATAACAGGATTGCTTCGTGATTAAAGAAGTATCACATGTATATTAATAACACTCTTACCTAGTGGGTTTAGAATTAACACATGTACCTCTATAACCTTATTACCTAGTGGTTTTGGAATTACCACATCCCTAATAGCACTATTACCAAGTGATTTAAGAGGCACCTCATGTACCTTAATTACACTGTTAAATAGTGATATTACCACATGTACCAGTAATAACACTATTACCTAGTCGTTTCAGAATTACAAGCAGCAGAGTGTGAGCCATACAGCTTTATAGACGGATCCGTTCGCGAAAATAAAGCTTCCTACGAAAAATGAAAATATAAGGTCAATAACGTCAAACCAAAGACTCTAACCGACCGAGACTTCTCTAATTTTTTTGACGTTTGTGTTTCGGACATCCCCTCTGTCCTCACACTCTGTTGCTGAAGTGTTAACCAAATATTTAATCGAGAACTATTCAATATCGCTACCGAGGATTAAGTAAATTTATCGTGATAAATCTACGAGGAATCGCTTGCGCATGTGAAAATAAGGTTTTAAATTTAATGATATCCACCAAGTCTGATGAATGTTTCGCAGAGTATGTGTATCGACTCCATTAGACACAACTAAAATATTACAATCATCTCTGTTCCCATTAAGTATTTGTGTATATCGCTGAATAACATATATAACATTAGTGATTTTTGTGTCTGCCTCGGGAAAATATCCCAGCTAGATTTGATTCTTTGTTCAGCATTACATCATCGTATACTACGAGATTATTAATACATCGATCGAGGTCATGTAAAGAAGGAGTATCATAAATATGGGTCTTACCAGACCCAGATGGTCCTATGATAATTACTCTAATAGAATTTGGTATGATGCTTGACTGGCTCTTACGTTCGTGTTGCTGAAAAAACCAATGACATCCATGTAACACATATATAATATATACTATAGATTTATATTGTGTTCGATGCAGAGCACCCACACGCATAAGCTGATTAACAACACTAATCGCAAGAAAAGCGTGTGCTTACAGGTAAGTGTATAAATTGTTGTACAAAAAAATACAAATTTATCTCCAAAGATTCCATCGTCAATAAAACAGGTGGATATATTGCGGCTTCACTGAAAACATTGCTAGTTCCATGGGCTAAGTATCCTGGATGGAAACAACTTCCTGGATATAATTACTGTGGCAATGGAACCCGACTTGATATCTGACTTGACGAACGAAACCAACCAAAACCCGGGAGTATCCAATAAATGCGATTGATCAAGCATGTCAATTTCATCATATTGCGTATACAAATTAAGACGCATTGCAGATTTCAAGTTGATTCATTCGTTCAATTCCATAAAAATAAATCTGTCAGAGAAAAACTTAGTAGCTTCCTAGCAAAATCTGCTAGGGGCTGGTAGTTAATCAACCGATTATTATTATTATTATTATTATTATTATTATTATTATTATTATTATTATTATTATTATTATTATTATTATTATTATTATTATTATTATAGAATCGGTTTCTTATAGCCCAAAAGGATATTGGTGGGGTAAAGCATCAGTTAGTAAACTTGCTAAAGCAGCAGGTATCTTACGTTCTGTTGTAGCAGATTGGTCAGCACGAAAGGAAATATGGCAAATTATCTATCACCACCTAAAAAATATTCAGTACGCACATTTTTATGTCAGCACTCCCAATGAAGGTCATCAAGCAAATATTTTGTTTGTACCGTATGATACCATTAAAACTGGTAGACGTCAATCATGCACATACAAATATGCGTTGATTGTCGTTGACGTTGCAAGCAGATATAAGGAAGCAGAGCCGCTATCAACTAAAAAAGCAATAAAAGTTCCATCTGCGTTTGAACGAATTTATCAAAAGTGGCGGTCTACGATGGTCACATTTGCTACTGGTTGATCCTGACAAAGAATTTCTTGGTGCAGTATCATCTCTGATGGAAAAACAACGTTAAAATCAGATAAAATCAACCGTAATTCATCACGATCAGGCAATCATAGAGCGATTTAATCGAACACTTGCTGAGCGATTTTTTGGATATCAATATGAGAAGGAAATATTAACTGACCTTAAGTCCCTAAATAAAGTACAGAAAGACAAGAGATCTCGTGAATAGGTTACAAGACTACCCAGCGTTATAGCTGCGTTAAATAATGAAATTACTCTCGCAACTTCTATGAAACCTAACAATTTGACCACAAAAACATATACCAATATAACATGTATCTTTCTCAAAATAACCAGTACTAGGTAATGTGACTGTATGATATTTATATGAACCTTGGGAACTTGAAGGTGGTAAGAATAAAAGAAAATGATCCTGTTTGGAGTGTGACCACATATAAAATTTCCAGCGTGGTGAGATCCGCGGGTAGACCTGTAATCTACAGCCTAGATTCAACTGCTTCTCAACGTGAATTTGTACATGAACAATTAAAAATAATCCTGCGGATACACAATTTGCACCACCTTCACTTTTGTGAACTGGCACCTCAACGTTGATTACACTCATCACAGATCAGCATCACATTTTCGCGTGTGTGACCAAGACTATTAATAATTCTATCAACGGTACATTGTTTTTGGATTAATATTCGAATACTGCCACATTACTGTGTTACAATTCGCACAATGATTCTTCTGTCGTTGTTTCAGCGTCATGATAAATTCTGCATCGAGTTCAAGGTCGAGTTTTTTTGCCACACTGCTTTTAACTAGTCAATGTTTTCTTGACAACTTCCTATTTAACTACTTTATCGTGGTTATTAATAGTTCCTGTGACGTCTGTGATAACCCTTCGCAGCGGAGATATTCTTCTGACTCGAGACACTTAAACGAAGATCTTAAATGAGTAGACTGCGGTGAGTCGCCATCAGTATAACTCACAATTGTACCTAATTTAGTTCCGCCGCATTAATTCGACATGTAAATGCGCCTTTCTCTGTTGTAAAAAAATCAACGTTGTGAGTCCGTTCAGCAGACAAAACAAAATATTTAGTATCATGGTGAGGATATCTGCAAAAAATAATATTTTTTCCAGTCTGTCAGGCAATACTTCACATTAAGTTCAAGAAAATGTTTTACTTACCTGTTTTCTCCCATGAATACACTTGCAGAATGACTACAGATAAAATTTGTTGGCTGCATTTGATAAAACGGTTCGGAATATACGTAATTTGAATCATTTCAAAATTCTAGAACTGTTTAGAGCATATATAATTGGAGACATTTTGAAAAATTCGCGAATGTGTTATAAAGTTATAAAAGCAACCAGAAATTTTCCGTAGTCATTCTACAAATATATTCTTGAAAATGAACAGCTAAGTTTAACATTCGTTTGTCAATCAAAGGGTTGTGTGTGTCTGCGCTTAATCAATACAGATACCTGTTGGACGTGAAATTGCATATATTGTATACAATAGTTAAGATTATATATATATATATATATATATATATATATATATATATATATATATATATATATATATATATATATATATATATATGTGTGTGTGTGTGTGTGTGTGTGTGTGTGTTGTGTCGTCCTTATACATTCCTAGTTTAGAAATATTTTTAAAAGATATTTATCATGCAATGAATTATGAAATTATTAATGTTATTATTTCTGCGATTGGAAAATTACAACATTAAAATTGCTGATCAACTTAATCCTGAAAATTTATTTGTGATTTTGAATCATCACAACAACGAAAATATGAAAAATATATATACATTACCAGCGGTGTAGTAGTTCATTCAATCGATTCAGCAGTCGATGATACAGTCCTTGACTACCATCGCTGACACACAAGTTGAAAAATATTACCACTCTCACAGACGCGATTGATTGAATTAGATCAGAATTGTCTCACGAAATAATAAGAGACAAAACAATTATGGATGATCGTGTAAGACAGTTGCGAAAGGTTATATCAAATGACTTCGTCATTGAGTGAAATGATCCGTTGCAAAAATTAAAATGGAAGCTCTATCATCCGTGACTGTGGTGATAGTGAAAGTGAAAGTAGTGACAACTTCACTGGTAATAGCTAAAGAAAGTGAAAGTATGAAACCCTTGACTGTCAAGGGAAATAATTCACTTTTAATGATTTAATATGGGTAATATACTCGACAATTTGATGAATATGGTTATTAATCTTAATAATACTGGGCAATATGCCATTCAAACTGAAGACAGTGGCCTGTAAGTTTTTAATTTTCAGGATCATATTATAATATTTATTTTTTTTTATTCTAAAGCAGATTATTTATTCAAATTCATATTAATTTTCAAGACTATAAAATTTATGAAAAGCATGTGCTTAATTCATAATCTGATCTCTATCGCATACAATCGTAACAATATGTTCCAGATGCAGCTGATTTAGCTGATCCTACGTTAGCAAAATGTTTTCATCGCCGTATTCATCAATATTTACATTGACACTAAATTCCTCTACTTGGAAATGTCCAGATCATTCTGAAAGCACTGTTAAGTCCTTTTTTGTTGTATATAAAAACTTATGTGTTGGTATATGTGCAATACCACATAATAAATTGTTTGTCAGAACTTCGAAAAATTGTCCTTTTAATTCAAAAATTCCTATATGAGTGTAAAGATATAGTTCTATTAACTGACGAGTGCACTTAAAGATTTATGTTTAAAAATTCTGAATCAAGCAAGTGTCCGAGCTGGTAATTAAGTTTCAAATGTACCCGTGATAATAGCTGATAATTACGTCGGAGATAAACTGGATTAACTTACTCTAAGACAATCAAACATCCACGGAGTACATAGGGTAAAAATGTATATAAAAATTTATTCCTCTTTGTCTGACTGGATTTTTAAAGATCTACTTGATAGCTGCCGCTGATTCACATAAAATGTTAAATGTAATCGTCTATGTGATATTAACAACACCTGGTGATATATGGCTACCTCCACCGCATGAATCATGGTTGTGCTTGAGGATATTTGCCGGTGGGTTTATTTCTCTCCTTGCTACAATAACTTTTTGAAAATAATCATTTAACTGATTTTGTTAGCTCTTCGATGTTAACTCCCAATAATACAGATTTTGGTAAATTTGCTTCGGTTTTTTTATAATGTCCGAGAAATAATTGTTTATATATATATATATATATATATATATATATATATATATATATATATATATATATATATATATATATATATATATATATATATATATATATATATATATTATATCTAGAGTTTATGTTTCTATCGCGGCTGATAATGTTGTTTCGTGAACAATAATAGTATTTTCGATTCTTTCCTGTAATAGATTTGATTTTGCACTGAAACCCATCGTTGATCTTTTCGATTACTACCCGTATGTATACTCACAACATTCCAGTCTGGCGTTCCATCAGGTTTATGTTTATAAGTAAATACCAGTAAATTATTTGCTTGGTTTTAATCTAATTTTTGGCCAACTATGATGCACCCATCATTGTGCTAGTCTTATTCTTTTCGCTGGAATCGCAGTTGGAAAGCTAATGCTGAACTCAGGATCAGTTGAACTTGCTGATATCATCTTGGTTTTCAACGGTGTTGTAATAGCGACGATCTGTTGAAGTAGTTCTTGCGACGACATTATTATCTAAATCCAGATTTTTTTAAAAAGGGATTTTTCATAGATTCTGACGAAATCGAGGTCACTGTCGCTGTATATCGTAATTACTTCTGTGAATTCTTGATCTGATATTATTATGAGACCTGATAATATTAAGCAAGTGAATTTGGAGTATGCTAGCGTCGCCGAATGCTTTTGTATTGTGTATTTGTGTAATTTATCAACCGTGCAGGTGATATAAAGAATAACAGCAACACCGCTTACGGTGTTGACACCAATTCCTACTACCGCTGCTATTAGACTTACCACAACACTAATACCTATTGGTTGTTGAATATTGACTGCTAAAATCATAGCCTTATATTTGAGAAGTAATCACAGTTTAATGTTCAATAACTATAGTGTTGGCATGAAATAAAATGATTTGTGTCTACCTGTTTCAATTTAAACAAAATAGGATTTATCAAGGTTATGTGAATAATAAATTTAAAACGATACGATCAGCAGGAAGTAATGCACAACATTTTCGTGTGGAAGCAATACAGATTGCCGTGTATGGAAATAACTTTACAGTATTACCTGATTTTCAAATAATAATTATGTTTAATGTATTCTTGAACTCATTCTTATGATTCCAGACATAGCATATCGTCATCAAAATCCCCTGAAGTGATAATATTTCAAAACCTAGGCTACGATCTGGAATAAATTGGTTTACTTCGGAATCAAGTACAGTTAATGACAATTACAGGAAATACTTTGAATAATGCATCACTACGAAGTAAATTATCGATATAGCAGTTAAGCTTAATAAAAGTCACTTTTGATTCCCATATAATGAGTTGAAAATATGTTCAAAAAAGGTTCCGAAAGCAAAATATGTTCAACCCAGCGACAGAAAGTAAATCTCAAGGTTTCCAATTCATGGAGGCCATTTTAATGATGTTTGTATACTTTTTGATTACAGGGTACCGTTCTGACAGTGAGGCCATATGTTTATTATGTCAACAAGCAGACGCTTCTCCTGATAGATGCATATAATTTTTTGCCTCTTGATTATTCGTAATTAATGTATCTCTTGGTATTTTTCTTCTGATTGAATAACTCGTGTTTTGTACAGTTATACTTGTATGTTTTATTACATGTTGAGCATTTCCTTTGTAGATTTTGTTTTCATCTTGTCTTAAAAATAAAGTTTTCACCGTACAGGGAACGACCGATGTTATCGTTTGAATAGTTACTAGTATCACAAAACATCACGTTATCCTTCGGATAGTCAATAGAGTCACTGAATTGGACGTTTTCCTATGAATAGTTACTAGTGTCACAAAAACTGACGTTCCTTTGTATAATTATTAGTGTCACAATATTTGACGTTCCTTTGGATAGTCACTAGTATCACATGACTTGATGTTATCCCTTAGATAGCCACTATAGTCAGATAACAATGGTATCCGTTGAATAGTCACTAGTGTCACGAAACATAAGGTTTTCCTTTGAATAGTCACTAATGCCACAAAAATTGAATTTCATTTTGAAATTCACTAGTGTCAGAACCTTGGCGTTATCCGTTGGACAGCCACTAGTCATATAACTATGTTATCCTTTGAACTGTGTCACAAAACTTTAAGTTCATTTTGAAGTTAATTAGTGTCAGGGACCTTTGCGTTATCCATTGGACAGCCAATAGTCATATAACTATGTTATCCTTTGAATAGTGTCACAAAACGATATTATTCTTTGGATAACCATTAGTGTCATACAACTTGATGTTTATCTTTCAATAATCACTAGCGTTTCAATTTATAAGACCTTCAGAAAATACTTTGTCCAAACCATTAGTGTTGTTCTCCAGGGAAAATATTTATTTAGAAAGTAGACAAACTACAATATCTCCACTGACAAAGCACAAAAAACCGTTTTTAAGGTAATGTGACTCCCTAAGATGTTGAAAGTGGCAACGACGCTGACTGAACTTTCTTATAAATAACTAACATATAAAGGAAACTAATACGTCGTTCCATGTACACGCGCACGAAAGACACGTTTAATTTCGCAATGCATCTGGACATTAGGAACGCCTGACCAAGTAGCAGCCAATCATTTTCATAGCCACTCCTGACCTGAATGTTTACTTGTAAACCTGGCAGAGATTGTTGAATTTGAGCTTGTAAAATGTGATCTCATCATAAAGAACAAACTTTTATTGTCTTTAACCAATTACGGTGTTTTGTTTACCACAAAGAAGACATGACCAAACTTCTTGTTTTAGTACTTAATTATTTTTGCTCAATGTCAGAAAACGTAATACTGTTAGTATAGTCATCTGAAATAATACTGTGAGTATAATCATCTACTGTAATATTGTGAATAAAGTCATCTGATGTAATGCTGTCATTATAGTCATCTGAAGTACTACTCTCAATATAGTCACTGAATGTAACTCATCTTCATGTTACAGATTAATCCTTTTCTTTACAAAAATATTATTATTACTTCCTTACTCGGTTTCTTTCTTGTCTTCTTTAACTTGTCGCCTTTCCCAATGATTTTAAAGATTTTCCACATAATTTTCAAAAGTCAGTTAAACTCAGCTGCTAAACCATAATGTAATATTGTTTTTTGTGAACTCGTCCAAATTTCGCCCGAAATACCGATGTTACCCTCTTCTTTCTGTCCTGCATTTTTTAAATTTTTAAATATTACATATTCGTGTGTGTTCACGTGTTATGAGAAAGATAAGACAAATAAACTTTAGCCGTCTGACGTTCAACTGTTCACATTTCTGTTAAACAACTAGGCTTTGCAATACAAGTGTATGACTGATCTCAGTACTGTCGGCCTATATTGTAGAATGTTCTTGTGAAAACACAAATTACCTTCAATCTTATGACGCGTACATGCAACTGCTCTGAATATTGGGAAATTTGTGTAATGTGATAAGAACTTAATATTATACCTTGCTACGTACGCATATATGCGGGGGAGAATATAATAATGTTCAATATTCATTGCCAAGAAATGTATTGCTTTCTGTTAGTCTTAAGTGATTTCAGTTTTGTCAACATTGATACAACAGTAGCACATCGGTTGCTTATAATTTGGGTTTTAATTCTTTTCAATACTAAAACAAACTGAGATAAACCTAAATTTTGTTGTACTTAAACATTTAATGTAAAAACCCTTCTGTGCTATTAAATTCATATGTAATTTGTCTCTTTATTGGCCAATGAAATGCCTGCCAAGTGTCAACTGGGAAATGTCCGTGGCATGCAATTCATATCCAGTACATTACTTCAGAAACACAATATATTCAAATCTCATCCAAAAGAGACAAGAGTATTCCTAGTGTATTCTGTATATCTTTCAATGAATCGAAGTTAAAGAGACGAGAATATTCCTAATGTATTCTGCGTCTCTTTCAATGGGTCGAAGTTAAAGAGACGAGAGTATTCCTGGTGTATCTCTTTCAATGGGTCGAAATTAAAGAGACGAGAGTATTCCTAGTGTATTCTGTGTCTTTTTCAATTGTTCGATGTTAAAGAGACGAGAGTATTCCTAGTGTATCCAATGTCTCTTTCAATGGGTCGAAGTTAAAGAGACGAGAATATTCATAGCGCAATTTGTATCTCTTTCAATGGGTCGAAATTAAAGAGACGAGAATATTTCTAGCGCATCCAGTGTCTCATTCAATGGGTCGAAATTTAAGAGACGAGGATATTCCTAGTGTATTTTGTATTTCTTTCAATGGGTCGAAGTTAAAGAGACAAGAGTATTCCCTGTGCATTATGTATCTCTTTCAATGGGTCGAAGTAAAAGAGACGAGAGTATTCATAGTGTATTCTGTGTCTCTTTCAATGGGTCGATGTTAAAGAGACGAGAGTATTCCTAGTTTATCCAGTATCTCTTTCAATGGGTCGAAGTTGAAGAGACGAGAGTATTCCTAGTGCATCCTGTATCTCATTCAATGGGACGAAGTTAAAGAGACGAGAGTATTCCTAGTGCATCCAGTGTCTCTTTGAATGAGTCGAAGGTAAAAAGACGAGACTATTCCTAGTGTATTCTGTATCTCTTTCAATGGGTCGAAGTTAAAGACACGAGAGTATTACTGGTGCATTCTGTATTTATTTAAATGGGCCGAAGTTAAAGAGACGAGAGTATTCCTAGTGCATTCTTGATCTCTTTCAATGGGTCGAAGTTAAAGAGACGAGAGTATTCCTAATGTATCCTGTATCTCTTGCAATGGGTCGAAGTTAAAGAGACGAGAGTATTCCTAGTGCATTCTGTATCTTTTTCAATAGGTCGAAGTTAAAGAGACGATGGTATTACTAGTGCATTTAGTGTTTCTTTCAATGGGTCGAAGTTAAAGAGACGATAATATTCCTAATGTATTGTTTGTCTCTTTCAATAGGTCGACGTTAAAGAGACGATAGTATTCCTAATGTATTATGTGTCTCTTTCAATGGGTTTACGTTAAAGAGACGAGAGCATTCCTAATGCATTCTGTATCTTTTTCAATGGGACAAAGTTAAAGAGACGATATTATTACTAGCGCTTTCGATGTCTCTTTCAATGGGTCAAAGTTAAAGGGACTATATTATTACTAGCGCTTTCGATGTCTCTTTCAATGGGTCAAAGTTAAAGAGATGATAATATTCTAATGAGTTATGTGTCTATTTCAATGGGTCGAAGTTACAGAGACGAGGGTAATCCTTGTACGTCCTGTATCACTTTCAATGGGTCGAAGTTAAAGAGACGAGAGTATTCCCATTGCATTCGGTGTCTCTTTCAATTGGTCGAAGTTAAAAGAGACAAGAGTATTCCTAGTGCATTCTGTATCTTTTTCAATTGGTCGAAGTTAAAGAGACGATAGTATTACTAGTGCATTCGGTGTCTCTTTCAATGGATCGAAGTTAAAGAGACTATAGTATTCCTAATGCATTATGTTTCTCTTTCAATGGGTCGAAGTAAAAGAGACGAGAGTATTCATAGTGTATCCTGTATCTCTTTCAATGGGACGAAGTTATAGCGACGAGAGTATTCATAGTGTATCCTGTATCTCTTTCAATGGGTCGAAGTTATAGAGACGAGAGTATTCATAGAGTATCCTGTATCTCTTTCAATGGGTCGAAGTTAAAGAGACGAGAGTATTCCCTGTGCATTCGGTGTCTCTTTCAATGGGTCGACGTTAAAGAGACGAGAGTATTCACTAGTGAATCCAGCGTCTCTTTCAATAAGTCGAAGTTAAAGAAACGATGATGTTCTGAATACTACTGTTGAATTGAAAACAGTCATAAAATTTTCTTTGGTAGATGAGTTTCCAACCACTACTTAACTTTCCAAAATTTAATGTATTTTCATATATAACATACCCGTAGACCCTATAATGAGGAAGAAACAGATAGAGATAGTATTTATAATGCTGCCCAAAGTTATGCAAATAACCATTTGCATACAAATTACACGCATTCCAAATAGCAAGTTTTTATGAGTGGTGTGAGGACGGCTACGAAGGCATTGTAAGAATCTCTTGCTAAGACTCTATAGTTTTAAACTAATAGAAAAGAGTGAAACCCATCAAGTTTTCTAAAATTTCAACAAATAATTTATTTTCCTAGAACATATAGTGAGAGTTTTTTAAGAACATACCGTATTGAGAATTAAATCCCGTATAGTCCTCAACGTTTTATCACAAGTACAAATGTATGAAATTCCAATTGAATTCCATTGATGTTCCAAATAAATGCCAATAATATGCCACTGGTCTAGAGTTTGATGGTGTTCAAACAGTCTTTTTTCGTTTCAGAATAATATAATACAAAATGTCTTTGCTTGAATTCTTTATAATTCCAAATTATTGTTCCAGTCCAAGAATATTATTGAACACATCGTAATTCTAATTTCAATAAATAAATCCATTCAAATTAAATAATAAACATACCAAAAAGAAGCATTCTGCTTCATGTATTAAGATAAGAATGAGTAAACCAAATGTAAACGAGATTATATACCCTCTACATAACGTATATCGCAATAAACGAGATTATATACCCTCTACATAACGTATGTCGCAATTACCATTTCATGACAATACTCTGTCAATTAATGGAAATGATCTAGTCTGGAAGATTGTAAGGTCAGAATCGAGATTGTATATATAATACAATCGAAAAATTGTTTATTACTATTAATTATTGGATATTTAATCTATTTTCATAGAGAATTATTAGCTATATAAAATATAAAATGGTGTTTACAAAATAAATGTCCCTGGTTAGGTACACCAATAACTTGTTTTGGACAATGTCAAGTACAAAATACAAATGTACATAACATGATTATAAAAAATCAACAAATCATACAATTTAAATATACATAACAATCACGCAATGTTGCATCAGGACATTTTCCTCAGCTTTTAATGTCAGTAATTTATCTTAGAAGTATCCTTCAAATGATAGTCTGTGTTCATTCTAGTTACACGTGTTTCGTTCATGCTTATGATTTATTGATCGACATAACGTTGCAGAGTATAATTACATCGTAAATGCTACAACAATTATAGCCAAGTAAATATATATACATTATCTGTCACGTGCACAGTATTGCATATAAAACTACATTTAATATGCATATACCCTGTTAGAGTAGATCCATTTATTTGCCCTTTCTGTATTTGCAGTATTCGTCGTGTAATGGTGGCTTGAATCAATATTCCAAGAGAGGCAAATGATGAGTTCATTTCCTACATGAAACAGACATATTTACACGGTATATGGAGTGTGATATATTAGACTAAATTATTTAAACCAACTGTCCGGATTTGTGATGTCAGATGAAGCCATAAAGCATAAAGATGCTTATATATATATATATATATATATATATATATATATATATATATATATATATATATATATATATATATATATATAGATATATATATATATATATATATATATATATATATAATTTGAAATATTATGGTTTTATTTACCACAACTTTGACTGTCAAGTCCTATTACGTAAATCGTTTGACTCTTGAATTTTATACAAAATAATACAAAATTAAAGCTAAACAAGGACCTGATGGGACTCGTTACACTCCATTACAAATATTTAAATAAAATAAAACCGGCAGCTTTTTGGCACGTATATCTATGAACTGTAGTATATCAACAATTCTGAACAACAGAAAGATGAATATTACTATACGCAAAGAAATTGTATTTTTAATAGTAAAGGTACTACTGCCAACTTTATAAAATGTATTCTTGATTTTCCTTTTATGTAAACTATTATAATCCGAAGTTAAACTGTTTGCACTTTTAATACTAATAATAATAATAATAATAATAATAATAATAATAATAATAATAATAATAATAATAATAATGAAATGTCGTACATCGGAATCAATGTATCGATTTATTAATTCACCATGGGTATTTTTTTGTTAAATTTACCATTAATAATATTTTCATCCATCAAAGAAAAATTTGCATGATACTTTCTTGAGCTGACTAACAAAATACTGGATTATATTACTTCACTGAAATTGCTCCTCAGTAGATTTTCTTCACCTGTTTTCACGCCGATCTATGAGAACCTGAGGTTGTTGTTGTCGCTGTTCTTGTTATTGTGAACCTGCAGTTCGAATTTTACATAGGAAATAGAATGAAGCACATATTAGTGTAGTTCGATCTTGAACGCACGATTGCCTCGTCGATTGCTCTAACCCATTGGACGGGCGTGTTAAAACAACCGACTGCTTGAATGGCCATAGGCCATACAATGAAATTTAAGTGTTTTATCAAAATTCCTTCGGCACTGATCAAATTTTAGCATTTTCTGGAAATTAATCAATAATTCTTGACAATTTCTTTACACACACAAATTCGGAAGTATTCGGGACTCTTTTTAACGACGATATTCATTAATTTACAGGTTATGCACAGTATATAATTTGCTGAATACTAAGTGGAAAGTTATCTCTCTTTGCTAAGATAGCCATATGTGTTTTTTTTTTATAGTATTCTTAAGCTAGGCCTGAATGGTATCTGTGGTACTCTAAAATGTCATTTAACTATTTTACTGACGTACTTGTTAAGCGCCACCATATCCGTCTCACATTCTCATTAATAAATAATGTAATCGATCGGTTAGGAATAATTTGCTTCCTCTTGTAACACTAATTCCATCTCATTTCTGTCAGTGGACCCATAATGATCTAGGATGTTGTTAAAGAAGACATAACTCATCTTCAATTAGTGAACTGCTGCTTTCAATTCTGTTTTCCTCCTTCGAAAACAACTATGAAGACGTTTTCTCCCTAACGGAGCATAATTAGATTGGCTGCACTATTTTTGCATCTGACGACGTAAATTTCAAACGACACTTTCCCAATTATGAACCAATTATTATGCCTGTCTAGCAATTTTCATCTCCTTACCTATCGCTCTCCCCCATACTACTCTGGGAGATATTTTGACCACATGGTCGAAAGCGAAGTATCAGCAACGATTTCTTTACTCATCCTTTTGATTTTACCAGGTAGCAGCTACTTTCCGAAAACAAATGGACTGTAAGTTTTAATCTAACTCTAAAAACGAAACAAAAAGCAAACAATCAATGACATGGAATAATAATAATAATAATAATAATAATAATAATAATAATAATAATAATAATAATAATAATAATAATAATAATAATAATAATAATAATAATTTAATAATAATAATAATAATAATAATAATAATAATAATAATAATAATAATAATAATAATTTAATAATAATAATAATAATAATAATAATAATAATAATAATAATAATAATAATAATAATAATAATAATAATAAAAATTAGAAGAAGAAGAAGAAGAAGAAGAAGAAGAAGAAGAAGAAGAAGAAGAAGAAGATAAAGAAGAAGAAGAACAAGAACAAGAAGAAGAACAAGAAGAAGAAGAAGAAGAAGAAGAAGAAGAAGAAGAAGAAGAAGAAGAAGAAGAAGAAGAAGAAGAAGAAGAAGAAGAAACAACTTTATTTAACGAGGATAACACATTTGGTCATACAAGACCCATCTACCATGTGATCTTTAATATTATAATCGGTATTGTTTAAGATAAAATTAAAATTAATAATAAGCTTCTTTAAAAATCATATACATACTCAAGTATCTGCACACATGTAATAATCACACACACACACAACACAGACACACATACACACACACAGCGATACAGTGTTTTCTATTGGGAAGCTTTAATATGCCATTTCAGCTGGTAAAGAAAGAATTTCTTCAATGATTTTAAAAAATGAAGCGATGGGTACTTTGAATTTGGTATCCTCAGGGGTAAGGAATTCCATAAGGTAGGTGCTGATACAGTGAATAAGCTTTTGCAATGGTTCAGAATCTGGAGATCGTTGTTAGCTGTTTATCGGAAATTAGTCTCTGTATTTGATGATCTTATCTCAGCAAGGTTAGAGATATTAAATAGAGAAAGATCGTTTAAAGACTTATATGTCGTGACTTCTTTAAAATAAAGAATATATTTTATATCTTGTGCTGAGACGCATCAGCTCCATTAGCAAGTATCTGTCAGCTGATGCCACTAAAACTCTTGTGTGTTCCTTAGAACTTTCAAGACTGGACTATAGTAATTCAATTCTGTCTGGTTCATCTCAATATCTACTTCAGAAACTTCATAAAGTTCAAAATGCTGCTGCTCGGTTCATCCTTAGAGTAAGTACCACGATCAGAGCACGCCTCGAGGTACCGAATGGCCGATTGGTCTAAAGTGCTCTTCGTTACGAATCACTGCCATCTGACCTATGTCTGCGTGGCTTCGAGTCTAAGATTCGGCGGATGTGGATATGTGAGAAAGCTTGCCAGTAGCTTCTCGTGGGTCGGTGGTTCTTTCCGCGGATTTCCCAATTTCTTCCTCCACCAATAATACTGGCCGCCATATATAGCCTATCGTGTGCTGAAAAATGGCGTTAAGCCCAAGAACAACAACAACATCAACAACAGAGCACGCCTCTTCACTGCTCTGTACCCTACACTAGCTATCCATACGCTCCAGGATTAAACACAAAATTTGTTCACTGTGATACGTTTTACTGACAAGCTCCAGTCCAACATACCTATCTGAGCTCACCCATGTGTATACACCTGCAAGATGCTTACGCTCCTCTTCTGACACTCGTATTCACATTATTCCACAATGAAAATGAAGTCATATGGACAACATTCTTTTGCGTACCAGGGCCCAGCAACGTGGAACGAATTACACACTGCATTTAGACACAAAGACAGTGATCTCATTCAAGAGTGCTCTTAAAACTCATATGTTTCAACTGCAAAAACAGTCATAAAGACCTAATAATCTATCCTTATAACGTATCCTTACCTTAAGAATTTATAACATGTTTTTCTGTTTCTAATTTTATGGTGTTTGTTTTTTTTTGTAATCATATCATTATATATCTTTTTTATTCTTTTTAAGTGATGTAAAATGTTGTTATTGTCTTAGAGCGTCTAAAGATTATGCGCTATCTAAAGTCCTCGTTGTTATCTTATTATTATTATTATTATTATTATTATTATTATTATTATTATTATTATTATTATTATTATTATTATTATTATTATTATTATTATTATTATAACATTTGAGAGAGTCATGACAGAAAGTTTTAGTATTATTCGGGCGGCCCTTTTCTGGTGCTTATCAGTTATGGATAAATTATAATTGGATGTGTTTCCCCATATGGCACAGCTATCAGTGGTGGTATGTATTCCGAAAAATTAAGTTCAAGTCACTGAGGAAGTAGAAATTTCGACAGCAGTTTGAAGAGTGTTATTCGTTTGACTGCCATTGCAGTGGATCGATAAGTCTATTCCAGTTCAGATGTTGATCAATATAGATACCAAGAAGTGTTTTGTTTATTATAATAGATTTGTCTAAACCATTCTGAGTTAAAAGTAATATTTCGATTGTGGCACATTTCGCTTTCGGGACATTAATTTGCATTATGTTTTGTTCACACAAAACTGATACATTGATTAGGTTGATTTGAATTTTGTTTTTAATGGTGTCTAGAGATTTACTAGATAAATGCAATTCAGAGTCATCAGAGAACGATCTGTGTTGGAATGTACTGGATACAAGGCTAAGTCACTGATAAAAAAGAAGAAATCCTATATAGATCCTTAAAAATGATAAATGTTAAAGTAATAAATAGTGTGTTTTGCGTCCCACCTTGTAATTGATACATTTCCTATAAAGTCGAAATTCCAGATCATACATAAATGTTGATAGTGGTCTGAACTCCGAATTTCTATGGTCGAAAGATTCCTTAAGAGAATTGACATTAAACTTAATATGACAGATCTTTACCCCCAAATACCAATATTTAGTTTGCCCGAATGCAAAACTATTACATCGTAAATATTAATACGTCCAAAAGGCTCCCATATGGAAAACAAGCTGTAATATTACGAAAGGCAACATGTAATTATTGGTTGGAATATTGATCGCAAATTAACGCGTGACCCATGGCTAAGAATATCAGCTGACAAGAAGGGCACGTCATTACCGTAACTATTTGGGTCAGTCCGATTAGATTAAGCCCCATGTTTGTCGTTGATGTGGTTGGACTTCTTAGTCGGTGACTCCGCATACCAGAGTCCAATAAGACATAAAAAATATATGCAGTGTTTATATCAACTAAATGAGCGTTGATATTTCAATGTGCAGGCAAATGTTAATCGTAGTTATATACAAGCAAGAATATATATATATATATATATATATATATATATATATATATATATATATATATATATATATATATATATATATATATATATATATATATATATATATATATATATATATATATATTCCCATCTCAACAGCTATGGATCTTCTGCTCTTAAAAGAAACATGAATAGGATAGCATAGCTCGTTGTATCACACTTGCTATTCTGTTCTTGGAATAGTCTTTATGCATGTATACACATTGTAATACCTTCTAGTTGTCTGATCATTGGAATATAAAAACCTCAATATGAAGAAAAAAGCGATTTATCATAATGGAAAATGTCTCAGGCGAAGAAAGTTTTTACATCTCCACTTTTAGCCCAGCTGTCTTGAACGATAGCTGTTTTCATCCTTTTGTCTGCAGGGCGTCTGTTCTTACTCGTAATACGTCGAATCGAATGAAATTAGTGTTCCTTTCGGTAAAAAAGGGTACAGACGTCAGCTTGATTCAGCGGCATAAGAGCAATTAGACTAAACAGAACGAATCAGAAGAGAACAAAATATATTTGATAAACCTATCTCGCACTCCATGAATCGGACAGTTTCAAAAGAACAATATTTGTATATTATTAATATAGGAATTGGTTAGTAGTAAATTCAATTTGAAGTGAGCGCAATGACAGCAATGAGGGAGAAAAAAAACACTATATAAAATGGAGAGTAGAGGGATTTCAGATAATAAACATAACAAATTATTAGCGTAAATAATATTTTAGGTATATTCTCATTATAGAAAGACATAAATCATTGACTTACGTGGAAATTGTGCACAGACTTTTCAGATTATTTCAGCTTACAAAGATGCTTCCTGGTAACTTAGGTGAGAGGAAGAGAGAGGTATCCGACGAAATATACATTTTAAATATATCGGCTGGGCATTAGCGAATTTTGTTCCTCATTAATTAGCGTTACCACAAGTCATTGGGACCAATGGCTGCGGAAGTAGACATATTTACAATCAGAACATTGTCTTCCTTTTCTGTAGCAACTAAACACCAACCTCATCAAATTTAAATGTGTACCTACAACTACATTCTATGTTATTTCTAGACCCAGCGATTTTTCAAATGTTTATGCCAGTAGACCATTTCTCTGCAGATATATGCCAGTAACGGTCCTTTGCATAAAATCAAACGTCATTCAGGTAAAAATATGGTGTGCTCAGTAAAGTGTTAATTTATATTAGTCATATAAATTATTTAAACAAAACAATTAAAGAATTAATCTCACTTTGCAATAGATACCTATAATACACACCTACAAGCTGCTTTAGTTCTGATTTCCTTCGAAACGAACACAGCTTTATTCAAAATGACCTATGACTTTTGGAGCTATTCAATTACCGATATTGTTTTAATGGTTGGCGATGTAACAGTTTATCTATACATTATAGGTCATTGAAGATATGGTATAACTGATTTTTGTTATTGATTATATTTTTTAAACTTCTTACATTTTAAATACACTTAGAACACATCATTTTTTCATCTGACTGGTTCTCTCTTTGTTTGTTTGCTTTTCTTACCTAAAAGATTATGAAGCTATAAGTCCTTGTTCAGGAAGTGAATTTTGTGTTGATATCGTTGACTTAGCTTACTGCATAATTTTCAGGTTATATGCCTAAATCAGATACAACAACAGTATGTGACTCTGGGAGAAAATGATGTTTAAAATAAAAATTATGATCTATAGTTTAAACATTGTATAAAGGTTCCATACAGTTTTCCATTACCGACAGGTTCAAAGCTTCTAGTTAATATCGTCTGACCAAATACGTTTCTACTGTGGCAAACAAACACCTTATTATGATATTCCTTTCATGTTAAATTTCGTCAGCCTTGTATGCAAGTTTCACCAACATTACCATTCACCCATGATAAAAAGAGAATGGACTAATACTGTCTTATAGAGAGATGTGTGATGCTGACATTGAAGTAATTTTTTTGCAGTGGTGGTAAATTAAGTTCTATGTTCCTCTGCTCTGGTTACAATGACTACAAGAAAAGAATATCATATATATAATGGGTCATACTGATTGGATACAGTACAAGACAATGATGATATGGCTGTAATCTTTATGAACAGATGCTCAAAACACAATATACGTTGATGTTCTTCTTTCGTCAGTCATTGAGAAGATCAATTCATGTATATTCCTGTTAACAAAATAGTTAAAAATATGCTAAGTATTTTGTTTTCATCAAGTTCTATACAACCGGACGTAACATTCGTCCTTGGTGGAGGCTATTTTCATTTGGTGAATGACTTGTGCAGCACAATCTAAAATATAATTTGCTACAAGTTTTAGCTTTCTTGCCATTATTGACATTTACCAGTTCCAGCAAATGTATGTATTCTCTCTCTCTCTCTCTCTCTCTCTCTCTCTCTCTCTCTCTCTCTCTCTCTCTCTCTCTCTCTCTCTCTCTCTCTCTCTCTCTCTCTCTCTCTCTCTCTCTCTCTCTCTCTCTCTTCTTCTTCTTCTTCTCTCTCTCTCTCTCTCTCTCTCTCTCTCTCTCTCTCTCTCTCTCTCTCTCTCTCTCTCTCTCTCTCTCTCTCTCTCTCTCTCTCTCTCTCTCTCTCTCTCTCTCTCTCTCTCTCTCTCATAAATGTTCAATTCCAGAGTCTATGAAAAGTAATTATAAAAGACTTATAGACAGAGCCCATAAAAACTATATCTTGAGTAACAAGGATTTTGTTTACCGATAAGTCATGAATGTATTAGGATGTATAGTTATAGTTGACTCTAGTCTGTATTTACATTCATCAGTTTAAGTTCTGGGTTTTCCGTCACTTTTTCAGACACGTTGTAGGTACTTCCACCCGTATTTTAAGCAGAGTGGATGTGCACACGTGTCAGTTTCTTAGCCACTGTGGTGGTGCATTAGTGTATCAGATTATCAAGCATTGTGGTGGCGAGGACATGTGTCCCTTTCTTCGGCGTTGTTGTTTTGCGCTGACATATCAGGTTTTCATACAGCATCGTAGTGCGCACGTGTCAGTTTCGCAGACACTGGTGGTGCATTCGTGTATTAGTTTTGGTAGTGTTGCATTTATGTACCAATTCCAAGAGCATTGTTGTAGTGCATCCGTGTGGATGTCTTTCAGGAAATGTGGTGATGCATTTGTGTCAGTTTCTCAGACACTGTAGTGGTGCAGTCGTGTCCTAATTTCTCAGGCACGGTGGTAGTGCATTCGTTTATTACTTTCTCAGGCATTGCACATTGCGGATGTGCAATCGTGTTTCTAGAGCGTTGTTGTGGTGCTATCGTGTGTACGTATTTTAGGTAATTTGGTGATGCTTTCGTTTGCTAGTTTCTCAGGTCCGTAGTAATGCATTCATGTGTCCCTTTCTCCGGCAATATGGATGTACATTCGTTTATCAGTTTCACCAGCAATGTGATGATGCATTCGTGTGGTATTGTCTAAGCACTGTTGTGGTGCATTTGTGTCTCACTTCCTCTGGCACCGTGGTAGTGCATTCATGATCTTTTTCTTTCGTATTATTTCTTCAGACAGTCCCCAAAAAAGTATCAGTACCGTATATTATTTTTATATGTCAAACAGCTATCAATGGCATCACCACCCATCATATTTAAGAATATGAGAGTGGTAATGTGAGAGGAGTTGTGTAATTGTTACCGTCAAAATATATATACTACTGCTAGGACCGAGCGAAACTTGGAACTATCCGGTAATGTAAATGTGTCTTATCAGTCTAGGTCCTGCGATGATGCGGATGGGATTACCTGACGTTTGATAAATTAGCTGATGCGAATGAGAGAACAGTAGTCTGAGCTTTTTAACGTGACGCTTTTTGTACTATAAGCAGTACTTTCAAAGTACATTAAACATCCCTCATGTTACCCTAGTTATTTCTTTAAAGATCAATATGTGATAAAGATAAATGGATGGAACAAGAAACTAATACAATCTTCAAATTGCATCGAATTTGGTCTGAGTGGGGGTTTTTATGGTAGATGAGCCATACCATCTTGTTCAAATATATAAGTACATCATCTGGTACGTGTTAGCAAGCTGTATTTAATTATCCTAGCAAAATCTTTTATACAATAACTTTGTGGCCAAATGAAACTCGGGAACCTCAAAATAAACATAAAAATATAACTTGAAAACAAGGACTGTAATGTCGCATTTTAAATATTATGTCAAATCTTAAGTGAATCAATATCGATATTTGAATATAATCCGTAGCTAAATCATTAAAACAACATTCCATTGCTATTATCTGAAATTGATTCGGATTCATTTAAGTTCAAATTACTACTTCTATCAACGCCAACTTTCACCACGCAACTTTTCCACGGTACAGCCCTTTGTCCTAACAGTTTGCAGGCCGCTGTGCCGGATAATGGAGTATATATCAATCATAAACGCTTTTAACATTTCCAGTCATGTTCCACGGCACTATCGCCCACCTATTGCGGTGTATAATTAAAACAAACTGGAATCAAATAACAGGCACATTTGATACCACGGCTACTTTGACCCTGCATTGATTGTGTTAATTGGACAATTACTCATCAATAGGAGGATAAATATTTATGCAATTTGTCCATTATGCAAGTTGGCCAGCATTGTAAGAAAGCTTTTCTTTTAGATTCGGTTCAACTGACTTTTACTCAGAGATTTGTTTGGTTGCCATGAGTTTCGAAGAAATAGAACTAACTTTACGAGACAATGCATCAAAGATAATGATTAATTCTAAAATTTAAAACGCTTCCATGAATCGTTAAGTGCTTGGAAAAGTTTTAAATTGCCGCCAATCCACAATGTTTTCGGGATGAATTATTTCACAAGGTTCAATCAATACTATAAAATTCTTCGCAAAGTTCTCTCATATTAACAACTTTGCATAAAAGAATACATTCAGCCTAGAACACGAATGAATATGAAAATCTGGCCAACAGATACAGCATATGCTGCGTTTTAAGTACTTTATTGGGAGACAACCTGTCTAAAAGACATTTGGAAAAATTTTCATAAGTTAAAATTACGTAAAACAATCTAATTATAAGAATTTAGTTTAACATATCTGAAGATTAAATGAGGCAGACAGAAAAAGAAAACAACATTAAGAATTGGACAGGCATGAGATTTGGAGATTCCCAAAGGAAAGTAAAGAACAGAGAAAGATTGAGAGGTTGCAAAGTCATCTGTGGTGCCCCAACGACCTCTTAGGTTAAATGATGATGATGATGATGATGATGATGATGATGATGATGATGATGATGATGATGATGATGGTGGTGGTGGTGGTGGTGGTGGTGGTGATGGTGGTGGTGGTGAAGATGATCACGATCATGATCATGATGATGAAGAAGTCCAGGTTTTATGATAGCAAGTTGGATTAATACAAATTATGCCTTTAGCACAGTCCAGGTGTTACGATCGCACGTTGGATTAATATACATTGTGCCGTTAGCCCACTCCAGGCGATAAAATAATACATTGGATCAATAAAAATTATCCCAAGGTAGGTTTTATGAAAGCACTGTAATAATACAAATTATGTCATTATTGCAGATTTCATGATATCACTTTGGGTTAATACAAATTGTCTCGTTGACCCTATCCAGGTTGTATTGTTGGTTTAATGCAAATTATAACTTTACCCCCTGGTCTAGGTATTAGGACCACAGGGTTTAATACAAATTGTGCCATTAGCGCAGTCCAGGTTTTATAATAGAACGTTGTTTTAATATAAATTATATAGTTAGCCCATATAGTTATATGATCGCATGTTGGATAAATACAAATTACGTCGTTAACCCAATCCAAATTTGTAGGATAGCACGTTGGATTAACACAAATTATTCCGTAAACCCAGTCCGGCTTTTACCACAGCAGGTTGGATTACTATAAATTATGTCGTTACCCCAGACCAGGGTATGTGATAGTATTTTGGATTATCACAAATTATGTCGTTAGCCCAGACCTGGTTTTCTGATAGCACGTTGGATTAATACAAATTATGTCGTTAGCCCAGTTCAGGTTTTCTGATAGCAAAAATGAATATATATATATATATATATATATATATATATATATATATATATATATATATATATATATATATATATATATATATATATTAGCCCATGTGCTTTGGTTCTAGACGTTTGTGCATTCGATATATTGAATCTTAATACTGTAAGAAAACGTACTCAGTTAGAGACATATAACTGAATGCACCAGAAATTAGTCTTGTTCACTAAGTCGTTACCCACATTTAAAAAGCGGTCATTATTCTTGATGATTAACGTCTTGATAATTAAGACTCACTGAGATACCGTAAGAATGATTTCGCGGTGTTCACAAAACACTATGTAGAATTTTTTAGTACGAAAATGTCATTGCTTCCGATAAGGGGAGTAATATGTCCAATTTATGACATTTCTAAAGCGCTCTCTCTCACACACACGCACACACACACACACACACACATACATACATACATACATACATACATACATACATACATACATACATACATACATACATACATACATACATACATACATACATACATACATACATACATACATACATACATACATACATACATAGATACATACATACATACATACATACATACATACATACATACATACATACATACATACATACATACATACATACATACATACATACATACAGGATAAGGATATCTTCTCTGTTGTGAACCAAATAGACTTTTAATCAAATTTTAATTTAGTGCAATATGCATTGTCTGTGAGATCTTACTGAGGTTTTTTTCTTAATTTTCTTTTTTTTTTTTTTTGTCAGATCGTACATGACACTTTTATGTACTCTAAATTGAAATCATCAGTGATAATGAATCTCATTAGCCGAGTGCTGAAGATCTACTGATAAACGTTGGACAAAGTATAAAAATATTCCCTAGCATACTAACCAGGAGGAGGAGGGCTAAAAGGGTGGGTGCGCCAAAACAATAAACGACAGATGTCTTGGGGCGCCAAAATTTCTTTGGGCCATCATTGTCAACCTGGGTGTCATGTACCCTTAGTACGCAACTGAAAACATTTCAATTGGAGAGAGAAAAAATGACTTGAAAAAGCTGTCATTTACATCAGGGGACAAAATCCATTCTTTTTACAAGGATAGTCATTTGCTTATTTATTTATTTATTTATTTATTTATTTATTTATTTATTTATTTATTTATTCATTTATTTATTTATTTTTATTTGTCTGTTTACCTATTTGTTCATGGAGTTGAATATTTCTAACAAAACGTCCTAGTGTATACAAAGGGCTATGATATCACAAAACAGTGGGACTTTGACTCCAGTCATGTATGGACATTTTTTAAAAACTTTTATATTGAGATTTTCACTCAATGGAAGAACCGTAATGTACTCGCTTTTAAGTCGAGGCAAACAGCACTAAACATAGATATGCTGTAGCATAATGCAGCTGCAGATCAAGGTCTACTGATTGTTGATAACAAACTGTACAGACCCTTATCTACCTACGCATTATTTGACGGAAGATTTGGGTCTGTGCCGTTTACAATTGGACTCGACAAATAGCGAGTACATATGGTGATTCTTTAAATTTCAAATCAAGACAGCACTAGAAGCCAACCAAAATGTCAGCACATAAAGAAAGTGGGCTTAACGTTCCTAAAACTAAACTTTTGAAATTTCAAACACGGGTTTTCGCATGTATGTTTTACGAATTTACGTGAATAATTTAGAAATGCAACATTTCAGCAGTTGCAAGTTATTTGCAAGTCATGACCATATATATTTTTGCTAATATTGCCGTGTAAAGCTTCGTATTGGGAATAATGGCCGTACCCATTTCTAATTTGAGATAATGTAAATTCTGACGGACACATTTGTTTACAATTGAAAAGGCAGGGCTTTTGGTACTTTTTCATCTTTTCTCATAATGAATTAGACGTACATTTAATTTAAATACTTAGGTTTTCTAAAACTCATAGGTTTGTTAATTCTATTAAATGCAACGTTGATCTAGTTAGAAGGGCCCTGTATCAACTTTACCGAAAAATGAAGCACTTCAATCATCTTAAAGACCTGTAATTGCATGTTTTCGATACTACTATATTACCCATTTTACTATCATCTTGTGATGTTTGGGATATGAAAGTTCCTCAATTTTTTGAAATGTGCTTGTCGAATTTTTAAGAAAAAATACAGGAATGGCAATCGTCCGTAACTTTATCATAAAATGGGAAATTTTAAAAGAGGACCTGAATATGGAAAATTACTTATTATTATTACCTAGGAAACAGTATTTGTATTGATAAAAATCAGGACTTCTAATCCCAAGCTCTTTTTTTGCAACTGGTTAATGGGACAATTCACCGTTTTCTACACTCCATGATGCTCCACCAAAACAACGTTACATTTTTTTATTTAAATGAGTATGTAGTCCTGCCATGATTGAAACATCATGACCTATCACGTGATTTGCATCTTTATATGGTAGTGATGTTGCCTTACAATGTTGTAGCAGTTTTGGTATTCTCATATGCCACCTTGTGAATGTGTGGCCTGATATTTTTTAATTAGTGAAAGTATCGTAATATTTGGTTATGTTCTATAACACAGTTATTTCATAGCATACTAACTTAAGTATCACCACATTCAAATAATTAGCATTTATTTTAATTGCTATACAGTTAGCATTCATTTGACTTTCTTTATAATAACCATTCACTTGAATTTCTGTACAATTAGCATTCATTTGAAATTTTATACAATTAGCATTCATTTGAATTACTATACAATTATTATTGCTATACATTTAGTATTCATTTGAATTCCTATACAGTTAGTATTCATTTAAATTCCTATACAGTTAGTATTCATTTGAATTCCTATACAGTTAGTATTCATTTAAATTCCTATACAGTTAGTATAATTTGAATTCCTATACAATTAACATTCATTCTAATTCATATTGTTATGTATATGTGATACAATTGCTTTTGGGTAAGGTTTAAAATTCACTTAATTACATTTTTGTTTCAATGTATTTAATTGCAATGAATATTTGTCTCTTATTCGGGATTCTATTTTTAGTAGTTAGATATAATTTTAGCACAAGCTTTGTTTATTTAAGACGAAATAGTAATACGTGGTCATTGTTTTCTGGCAGCTGAAATTTTCTAAGTTGGAATTATCTTGTAAAAGGATGCAAGTATTTAGAGTAAATAATTTTTGAATAATGAATGTTATTCATTGTGAGAATTTACATCTACTATCTTTACAAATATAAAGGGTGCGGTGTATGAAAGTAAAAATGAAGATGGTAATGGACAAAGGCTACATGACAACATAAATATCGTATTTAGGTGAAAATTCCAAATAAACCAATACTAGCCATAATTGGGATTATCCCTGGCTATAATTAATCTTGGCAATCCACGATGTTGCGCTGGAGAACAATTAGATATAAATAAACATAAAGGCATTATATTTCAAGTTTAATTTCGCTCCAGACACAATACTTTATTGACAATTGAATCAATAAAAACAACAAACGTATTAGTTACAGCATAGTTTTAATCAGAAGTATTGACAGGTGTTGGCGTAGGCTCTCACTCATTAATACTCACTTAATATTATACTAGATCGAGACTGTGGCGTTAATCGTATAAATAGAAATAATAGTATATGTAGAGAGCATAGTAGAAGTAGAAACCAAAGTATAAGTAGAGAGCATTGTATAAATAGAAGTCAAAGCATAAGTATAAAGCATGGTATTATTAGAAAGCATAGTATAAAAAGAAAGCAAAGTATATGTAGAAATCATGTTATAAAAAGAGAGCATGGTATATGTAGAAAGAAAAGAATAAGTAGAAATCACAGTATAAGTATAAAGCATAATATAAATAGATATCATATTATAAATAGAAAGCATAATATAAATAGAAATCATGGTAAAAGTAGAAAGCATAGTATATGTACAAAACATGATATAAATAGATCGCATAGTATATGAAGAAATCATGGTATCAGTAGAAAGCATAGTATACATATAAATCACAGTGTAAGTACAAGCATAGTATACATATAAATCACAGTGTAAGTACAAGCATAGTATACATATAAACCACAGTGTAAGTACAAGCATAGTATACATATAAATCACAGTGTAAGTACAAGCATAGTATACATATAAATCACAGGTTAAGTACAAGCATAGTATACATATAAACCACAGTGTAAGTACAAGCATAGTATACATATAAATCACAGTGTAAGTACAAGCATAGTATACATATAAATCACAGGTTAAGTACAAGCATAGTATACATATAAACCACAGTGTAAGTACAAGCATAGTATCCATATAAACCACAGTGTAAGTACAAGCATCGTATACATATAAACCACAGTGTAAGTACAAGCATAGTATACATATAAATCACAGTGTAAGTACAAGCATAGTATACATATAAACCACAGTGTAAGTACAAGCATAGTATACATATAAATCACAGTGTAAGTACAAGCATAGTATACATATAAACCACAGTGTAAGTACAAGCATAGTATACATATAAACCACAGTGTAAGTACAAGCATAGTATACATATAAATCACAGTGTAAGTACAAGCATAGTATACATATAAACCACAGTGTAAGTACAAGCATAGTATACATATAAACCACAGTGTAAGTACAAGCATAGTATACATATAAATCACAGTGTAAGTACAAGCATAGTATACATATAAATCACAGTGTAAGTACAAGCATAGTATACATATAAATCACAGTGTAAGTACAAGCATAGTATACATATAAATCACAGTGTAAGTACAAGCATAGTATACATATAAATCACAGTGTAAGTACAAGCATAGTATACATATAAACCACAGTGTAAGTACAAGCATAGTATACATATAAATCACAGTGTAAGTACAAGTATAGTATACATATAAATCACAGTGTAAGTACAAGTATAGTATACATATAAATCACAGTGTAAGTACAAGCATAGTATACATATAAATCACAGTGTAAGTACAAACATAGTCTACAAAGAAATCAGAGTATAAGAACAAGCTTAGTATAAGTAGAAAGTATAGTATAAGTAGCAATCGTGGTATAATTAGAAAGCATATTATATGTACAAATCATGGTATAAGTTTAAAGCATAGAATATATAGAAATCATGGTATGAGTAGAAAGCATAAAATAAATAGAAATCATTGTATAAGTAGAAAGCATATAATAAATAGAAAAACCTTGTATAAGTAGAAAGCCTAGAATAAATAGAAATCATAGTATAAAAAGAATCATCGTATAAGTAGAAAGCATATTATAAGTAGAAAGCATAGTTTATGTAGAAAACATAATATAAATATGAAGCAATGTGTCAGTAAAAAGCAATGTATGACTAAAACGCGCAAAGTAAACAGCCTGATATAAGTATAGCATAGCAGAAATATAAAGCATCACGAAGTAATTTAATACTGCGTTTAGACTGGATCAAAAGCTTCAAGTTAGTATCCACCTCTAAGATGCATGGAATGACCTTTAAAATCTCTGAATCGGACAAAGGGCAAAGACTTTCCAAATTACTTTCACTTTTATAGCCGACGTTCTAATAAGGTTACTTACTATCTACCTCAGATACAAAGATGCTACTGCTTCCCCAGCGTAACGGAAAGAGTAGTGACTTGACGTCATCAATGCTAAGATCAGCAACCACTACTAAAGTTTGCATTTAAAATCATCTGTAATTTACTGCAAGGATGTTTTGTGGTTTTATGTGCAATTATATCTCTATTAATTAATTGTTGTAAATGTATCTGTATATTTGTACATATTATATATATATATATATATATATATATATATATATATATATATATATATATATATATATATATATATATATATGTATGTATGTATGTATGTATGTATGTATGTATGTATGTATGTATGTATGTATGTTCTTTTATGTTTACAATGTTTTACTTTACTTCCGTATTTTAATTTAGATGTCTGGACTATGCAGTCTGAAATAAAGAATTCTTATTAATAAGTCCTAGTAGCGGCCCCCTCGATGCTTCGCTGCTTACACAGGACATGTTTTGTTTAATGTAACCTCCACAAACATACAAAAAAGTAATCGGAAATTTAAAAAAAAAACACAACAACAAACGAATGGATTGCGGACAAAAATGAATATAAAGGAACCATCGTGAATTTAAATTTCCATGAATCAATTACTGAGCAAGCTGTTAAGATAATTCAGTGGATATAGAAAGAAGTTTTGTTCATAACAGACGGGTGAGATGGATGGGATAGGGTAAAATTGTAAATAATTAACATCTTAGACAGACCATCATTTAAATACCAGTTGCATGCTCCAGATGTCCGACAAGGATCAATGATATAAATCCATTGTTTAATTGCTTTAAACATAATTTAATGACTGGAAGCATAATTAGTGCCACACACACGTACACACGCAAAATAAAAATAAAACTTATGAGGTGGTATGGCCAGTTTTCAACTATCTCGTTTCACATGCACCTGTCAATGAACTCTTCGTAATTTTTGGCAACTAAACACATTTTTTGTAATATTAAATATTTGTAATACCTTTAAACTTTTTATCCACTTTCCTTCATTTGTTTTTCTTTTCAGTTTTATTCAGATTTGGTTAACTGTCATTTATTTTTGTTTCAACCCCTGATTTACGGCAGCTATAGTTTCCATTTATTAGTCCGAGACACGAACCCAAGCGGACAGAGGTGAAATGTCAGCGATCGCCTTAGACAACTCAGCCACCAGTGCTCCCTATGTACATATGTACTAGACTTCAGATGCACAAAATGCATACTACGTATGATTGGCCTTTGCATTAGATCTGTACGGCTGAGATTTGAAGCCTTAAGATGGTTATCTATTTGGTCCAGCTAAAAAGTCCGCAGGATATCATTCCAAGGATGTTATAATGAAATTAGATGATAGAGAATTGAACATCTGGCAATAAAAATTTCTGTAACTTATTTTGTTCCATTCACGTTTATGCTCCTCTGTTTAATTCTTCTTGAAAACGAGTTCACAAGTACATGTTAAATATCACAGAAGAACGTGCATGGGCGACTTCACATATCGACCGGGGGGGGGGCACATTCTGATTTCATCTATAAACATATGTTTTGGCCTACATCGGTAAAGCTTAATAGCTCACCACTACATGTTCCTCCCCCAGCCCACCCACTCCCCAAAAATTATTCTGGCACCACTGTATACATTTGCATGTTCAACATCAAGATTGTCCGATTTTTAAGTGTAAGATATCGTTTATGACCTTGCTTTAATATTTACTCCATCTTTATCCTGGTTTATTTTAATACTGATGTATCCCATGATGACACTACAAAATGAATTAATCGTCTATTAACTCGAATCCTCTGAGATCTCCTGCGTGAATTGATATCTTAGATCTACAACTTCAGTGTTCAGAGAATTAGTTTTATTGCAGTATCTCCTCATTTACACTTTTCCTTATCTTTAAAGTGGAATTATGCAAAATGTCTCACCCGAAACCCTTCCAGACCCTCAACACTACTTACCCCTGGTGGTCCCTAAGTATTTCACTATTCAGTTCTTAAAGAGGACGTTGCAAATTTACTCCTCTCTACAGGATAAATGAATCGAGATAAAATCTTCAAATAAATCATTGAGTCCCCTCAATATACCACTATGTATGTATGTATGTATGTATGTATGTATGTATGTATGTATGTATGTATGTATGTATGTATGTATGTATGTATGTATGTATGTATGTATGTATGTATGTATGTATGTATGTATGTATGTATGTAAAATCTATTTGTAACTCAGCTCCTTAGTCGCAAATATAAGTAAGTAAATAACTAATCCCCTCGAAGTTAAGTTTAATAGTGTTAAGCTTTGTAATTTGAGATTCTGATAATCAATGTAACTTTTGTTAATTCCTCTTCTTGTTTGTATTGATTGGATACATTTTTTTCGTCACGAAATAATATATCTAGAAATCTACCTCAAGTCGATGATATTGTTGCTTTTCTTCCGGACTCTATTTGCATAATTATGATATTAAACGTTAGACGTTTCAAAGTTAGTGATCTTGTTTTGGACTGCAATACGTAATATTTTGCCATGTTGCGTAACCGTCTTACCGTTTCAAATTTTAGGCAAGCAAGCCAGTCTTTTTTATGTCAAATTCACCTTCAAAGTACGCGTATTAGTCGTTATTTCAAACCATGTTTGAATGATTTGTGTATATGTCAAATCACCTATCCATATCTGTCAGCACATTATGCGATGGCATATATGGATTTGTGTAGTTTGCAGTTGGACTTGATTTATAAGCTGGTACATACGGTACTTTATCAATATATGATCATTTTTGAAACACAAAAAATGGAAGCATTTGCTCTTGCCAAGTTCTCTTAATGGTAAAAGTATATTTTTTCTGACATAGCAGAGAACTTGTTTGTTTAACCGGTACACCGTCTGATGAACTGAAACTATAAATGGATTCTTTCACTATCCTTATGCCCGAGGGAAAACTGTCTGAAGCTAGTAATTTTATCATGCTGCCTAGCCTCGTTAACGATATGGGGCTTATGCTTTGGGTATTTGAATCTCAATAGGCCGTGAACCAGTCTATTGATGACAGTATGTCCAGATGGGATCTAGTCTCTATTCTTATGCTTATCATTCTGTATGGGAGCAGGAGTACACTTATAGCAACACAAGGTAAGAGGAAACAATTTTTGGTCTTATTTCGTTTTTCTGAGAATAAATCTTAACAAGCGTGACATAAAATTAGTGATTAGTAAACAACCACAACAAGGTATACAATTCCATATGTCTTCGGGAAATTTTTATTTATGTAACTTTTTTTTACAATCTCTCTCTCTCTCTCTCTCTCTCTCTCTCTATATATATATATATATATATATATATATATATATATATATATATATATATATATATATATATATAATCTCTGTCTCTCTCTCTCTCTCTCTCTCTCTCTCTCTCTATATATATATATATATATATATATATATATATATATATATATATATATATATATAGAGAGAGAGAGAGAGAGAGAGAGAGAGAGAGAGAGAGAGAGAGAGAGAGAGAGAGAGAGAGAGACATACTGTATTAAGCTTGATATTGTTTCGATGGAGCCCTATTGTCCTTACATATGGATTATAGCTCCTCGGCCGTTGTTTGTAATAACCAATAAATGCCATCATATTTGTAACTCACGAAATTTAAAAGATTAACTGTAATACACGTTTAATTCATCTAACCGCAAGGTCAAGTGTATTTGTGTTACGTCCATGCATCCGCTGTCTCTCGTTCGTCTGTCAACATTTGTTTGTTAACAATATTATCTGGTTTGGTTTTGAGGCCCATAAACGTTTATATCTGACGGCCAGTATATTTTGTGGAGAAAGAACTGAGAATAAATACCTCAAAAAGGATCACCGACCCACTGGAAGCTACTGGTAAACGTTCTCAAGAACCATCTTTGGGCATGCAGAGACTCGAATCCACACTAATAAGAAGTAAAATGTGAGCCATATGTGACGGTTTTTGCATCGGACACATGGGGACCCTACCAATCTGGTGCACAGCTATCTGGTCTTATTTTGACCGAGTGGCCGAGTGGTCCAAAAGCGCTCTCATCACTGCCATCTCTTCTCTGTCTGCGTGGGTTTGAGTCTAAGATTCGGCGAATGTGGATATGTGAGAAAGCTTGCCAGTAGCTTCTCGTGGTTCGGTGGTTCTTTCCGCGGATTTCCCGGTTTCCTCCTCCACCATTAATACTGGCCGCCATGTATAGCCTATCGTGTGCTGAAAAATGGCGTTAAGCCTCAGAACAACAACAACAACAACCATACTTGAAAAATACGTTTATATCGTCAAGATTTTGGAGGGACCCTATTTTCGGGTACTAATGAAGAGATCACGCACCTGACTGGCTATAATTGCTACTACTCTTGAGATCACTCTTCGGATGCAATTTTAACGAATCTTGGAATATATACTAAACCTGCGAGATCTACACAGATTAGTGGAATGAACTTGTATTTGATTGGCTGAGCCTGCTAACACCATGAAAGTTATTTATCTGATCCAATTTTGCTCAAAATTAGAATATTGACTCTTATCACGAAGGTGTCCCATAAGGCTGAATTTATTTCCATTTTTCATATCTAAAAATAGAACGAGTTCTCAAATTCACACTGAAGATATTTCATTACTAAGGGGAATGTTTTGGTATATTTCTATAAATGCTAGTGTATCGGAATAAATCATGTCGCTATTTTCCCCATCCACGATATTTCACTTAGCAAATTATATGGATAAGGTACAAATTTTCATTTGGTTTGGTTTCGTGTTTTGCGGCACAGCAAGACGAATTGGTTATTTAGTGCCAGGGCAACAGGAATATAGCACTTGTCCCAAAATCACACCACGATAGCAGAAGCATGCTGGTATGAAGATAGGATAAGAACCCGTTCCTTTCGGTAGTGAGACCGACACGATGACCACTTATCCATCGCAGCTCCCTTCACGGATTGCCAACAACAGATGTAAGATGAAGCCGTGATTATTAAAACAATTAAATTTATATTCACTGCTCCTTCATTACGTATGCAGTACATATTAAATTTATATTCACTGCTCTTTCATTGGGTATGCAGTATATATTAAATTTATATTCACTGCTCCTTCATTAGATATGCAGTATATATTAAATTTATATTCACTGCCCTTTCATTACATATACACTCCTTTTATAGGCGATTATCACATTTCTACTTTAATGGCAGAACGTTAGTGTGCGGGACTTGCATTATGCACCCCTTTCTTGCGTTCTGGCACACACACACACACACACTCCACACACACACACACACACACACACACACTCACTCACACACACACACACAAATTTAATTTATTTATATGAATGCCAAAGACAGGCATATGTTTATAAAACAAAAATGTCTTTAAATATTTGAACAATAAGACAGGTGGATATAAGATGATTCCAAATCACGTTACTTAATGCTGGATAACCCTCTACCATTTTTAACATAATCTCGATATTTTAAATTTTCTTTTTACATCGACGTTCTTGCAATCAATCAAGATGTTGCAAAAAATTCCTTTAGCATATTTCTAGAATATAAGATTTTGTCATAAATTTCGAGAAGAAAAAGACTTAAAAGTAAAAAGTTTTCTATCAATAACAAAGATTCTTTATTACAGGCTCCGATATTTAAAGGCTCATTTACTAGAACTCAGTCCGAATAATTAAATACAACTTCTAAAAATGGCACGATTGAAATACATTTAGACGTTGTAAGTTGTGAAAGAACATTCTTTATGTGGAGATAAAACGACTTTTATCTTCCACATAACATTATAAATGTCTTTTTCTATAAAAGAACGTAGTCTCGTAAGTCTCTTTCCCAATGAAAGCAGCAAATCCATATCATGAACAAAAACACTAAATGTAAATCCATTCAGCTAAATTAATGACTGGCGTGTCTCCCATAATCTGCAAGAATGTATTTCTGGCTTAAAGGTATTTGGTGTGGGTAACATCGTTAACGGTTTTCAAGTTTGCTTAGATGAATGAATGCTTGATTAACTCTGTAGATAATGGTACTGTAACAACATTATTTCTGCATTCTGCACTATAATCGTTTTATCGCAGCTTTTTTTTTTTTATAGCGTAAACGCGTCTTGATAGAAAATGACCGGATTTCCAGCTACGGGAAAGAAATATGTATACACACACCGTAGGTTGAGAATTAATTGAAGGAAATACGTGAATGAAAAACAGTTTTGGTTTCCTGACCTATATTAACATACGTTAGAGCAGATTGCATGAAAAACCGCGGTGATTATATTCATGCTTTAATGACTGTTCTGTAAACAAAGACAGTTTGTTATCATCTGACACTATATGTGCACTCCCTGTGCAATGACTATTTTCTTTTTGGAGAAAAGGGATCGGATTCGTGAAGGGGGTAGGTGGATATGTATTATGTCCATGCTTTAAATCTAATCTTTCCATATCTCCACTTTCCATATCTCCAATGTTATTAGATGGCAATAGTTTCAACCTTTAGTATGGAAACAACAAAGAATTCGGCTGGAAAAAAAACATTCAGTCATTCTCTCCACCCCACCCCTATCCGAAGATAGAATGCTTGATGCATTGGAATGATGCAAGTCCAATTCCATCAGGATAATCTCAATTATGATAATTCTTTCAGCCAATGAAAGGTGACACAACTGTATTGATTATATGAGCTAGACCGTTAGTTTATGAATAAACTGAAATATTCCATGTAATTTTAATATCTTTTATTTTAAATAAATTTATTTTAAATTACCTACATACATTTTGGCAGCATGTGTAAATAAATATTCAGTACAGCTGATTCACTAATGTCGCATGAAAGCTCAGACAAGAAATTGATAAACATTGAAACAAAGAGAAGTGAAAAATGAATGACTGGAGATTCCAGGAAAATTTGCTTAAGTTTTAAATGTAACTTTTAATAACGAAAGACGAAGTCATTTTACAAAGTTCTGTACTAGACGTTTGCGAAAAACATGACAGTTTTATTTATCTGTATTCTCACTCAACACCTACTCTTATAGCAATTCCTGAGGAAACTGTGTTTGAGAATTTACTGCAAATGTGTATCAAATTGAGCATTTTATTAAATTGAGCATTTTATTTAGAATAAATCTTTGTTTTATGTTATTATACATGCTTATTTCTAAAAATTGCGATCTGTTATTTGAGTATTTTGATATAAGGCACGAATAACGAAAGTAAAATCTGTTGATATCAGACACGGATGATAACGGTAAAATCTTTTGATATCAGATACGGATGACGACAGTAAAGTCGTTGACACCAATCCAGCCGACTGAATGTTTTGTGAAATGTATATTTTTAACTCTTAAACTTTTTTGAAATCTCTTTATTGTACATAATACTATAAAAATTGAAATACATGATACTATACATAATACTATACATAATACAATATATAATACAACACAAAATAATACTCATAATGCAATATATAATACAACACATAATAATATACATAATGCAATATACAATACAACACATAATAATATACATAATACAATATATAATACAACACATAATAATATACATAATACAATATATAATACAACACATAATAATATACATAATGCAATATATAATACAACACATAATAATATACATAATACAATATATAATACAACACATAATAATATACATAATACAATATATAATACAACACATAATAATATACATAATGCAATATATAATACAACACATAATAATATGCATAATGCAATATATAATACAACACATAATAATATACATAATACAATATATAATACAACACATAATAATATAATAATACAATATATAATACTAAACAAATTGCAATACATAATACAATACATAATACAACACATAATAATATACATAATACTATACATAATATTATACGTAATGCAATACTTAATGCAATACATAATGCTATGCATAATATTATACGTAATACAATACATAATACAATAATATTACAACACATAATAATATACATAAAACTATATATTATATTTATATGCGTTTGCATTCGTCAACAAGTGTGTGTTAAATATAGAATCACAAACATTGACAAATAAATGCATGTATTTCATTTCGTCAAATTAAAATTTGTGATATTAAAGTTGCATGGAATCCGAGTTATATTGCAACTTATAGCAACTTTTAAATTTTATGATTGTCAAAAGTATACTGCCAATATGCACAATCCCTATCTATGTCACTCCTTCTTACAGATTAATTAGGCTGATTGCATCGTTCTCGTTGTTACTTAACGGTATACATTTTGCAATAGGGTTTGGGTTGGTGCAACAAGAGCTATTTAATGCAGAGGCAATGGAAATAAGATGCCTTGTCCAAGAACTCACCCTGGTAAATGAGATGGTTAGCTTAGATGGTGGGATTTGAAATCGTACCCTTTCTGTTGCGAGTCCGGCACGCTAACCACTCAAACTTTTACGAACCCAGACCTCGCATAGGTTATGGAAAAGGAGGTTGTGATTCCATTAATTTCAAATGAGGAAGGCTTCAAATCAAATATTATCCGACACTGTAGTTTTACTTTTTATAGTACATTATTACTTTCCTTCTAGAGGAAATTGATTTATAAATTTTTATGGCTTGTATTTTAACTTTAGAGCATGGAGTTTTGCATCTGCTGTTGTTTAAGAAATCTATATTTAGTGCCCAGGAAGAAGTTAGGGTTATGGGCAGAAAGAAGTTGTTGTTAGGGTTATGGGCAGAAAAAATTTAGGGTTAGGATTAGGGGGAAAAAGGAAGTTAGGGTTAGGGACAAAAATAAGTTAGGGTTAGAATTAGGGATAAAAATGAGTTAGGGTTTGGGTAAAAGACAGAAAAAGTTAGGTTAGGGATGGGGACAGAAAGAAGTTAATGTTAGGGTTAAGGGTTATCCGTGGTGGATTCACTAGATATTCTGAGGAACTATAACATTCTTCATGTCATTATTTATTTGTGATGTTTCACACACACACACACGCACACGCACAGACATACACATACACGACTATCCCCATTCATATACTCCATCTTTTGTTTTCCTTTGACGCCAGTCGCTTTGAAAAGACGTTAATTTGATTATTGGCAGTATTTAACATGGGTATTTCTGACAGTTTGTAAGCACCTGTTTCAACATTAGAGGAAATACTATCCGACTGGTCTTATTACTGTATTGACCGTCAGCCTATCACAGACTAAAAATGATTGATGACCGGAAACACGCTAACTGTTGATAGAGGCCTGGCATAGCTAATTGATACCTGCAAATACCACTTTAGATATGTGTTACTTGCCGAAAAAGGAGGTTTACGAAGAACATGATCTTTCTTAAATTCGGTGTCTGCATTTGAATGTACGCCAGTGTTTGTCTGATGGTACCACAATTATGAAGTGTTTTTACTTGTTCAGTTGTGTATCATATTGTCAAACGGATAAATTTTACGGAAAATACTTGTAAAGTTGTGTCTAGAAGTGTCTTAAAGAAAAGTTTCTATACACAGACAAAATCTTTCAAAACGAGAAATTACGCATTTAGCAAAAAGTGCAAAATTAACAAAATACTAGCATAATAGTACATAATGACGAGAGAGAGAGAGAGAGAGAGAGAGAGATTACGGTTGTACTCATTAACTATATCATTGTAGTGACCACCAGTTCAAACATATGTATGTATGTATGTATGTATGTATGTATGTATGTATGTATGTATGTATGTATGTATGTATGTATGTATGTATGTATGTATGTATGTATGTATGTATGTATGTATGTATGTATGTATGTATGTATGTATGTATGTATGCATGCATGCATGTATGTATGTATGTATATCCTTCGTACCATCATCGTCATCATCATAATCATCGTCATCATAATCATCATCATCATCAATCCCTTAACATAAGAGGTTGTTGTGGCACCACAGTTGACTTTACTACCAATTCTCTCCATCTTTCCCTGCTCTCTACTGCTCTTTGAGCATCTCCAAATCCCATGCCTGTCCACTCCTTAATGTTGTCTTCCCAACTTTTTTCTGTCTGCTTCTTCTGCATCCTCACACTGTGCCTTGCAAGATTGATTTTGCCAGTCCAGATTACCTTGAGACATGACCTTACCGCTTCAGTTATTTCATTTTGTTTACAGTGGTCAAAGGTCTTCAATATGATCTTATGGCTCGTTGGATCCTGTTGTATGCTTCCTGTTGGTTACGTGGTCAGTTTATGAGATGCCCAAGATAGATGTGGTAGCATCTCATTTGAAAGGTTTGAATCTCTTTGTAGATCTGATGTGAGTGTCCATGTTTCACAAGCATGCAGAAAGATAGATATGACAATAAAGCGCATCAGCCTTGTTTTTGAACCCAAAGCAATGCTGGTATATTTCCATATTGGTCTCAACCTTGTTATTGCTGATGTTGTCTGGGCAATCCTGCAAAATAGTTTTGGTTTGGAGCCCTTATTTGTAATAATTCATCCCAATTACTTGAAACTTGTGACTCTTTCCGCCTCCTGTCCACTGACCTTTATTTCTGTACTGATGGCATTGGTGTTGTTTGTCATCAATTTGGTTTTCTCTGCACTAATCTCCATACTTTATGCTGTGGAGGTTGTGTCGAGGCGATCAGAAAAGCCAGTCAGTCAGTTCTTATTCATCTCCTGCTAACATCAAGATCATTTGCAAAGCAAGGGTTTAAGCTGATGTTGCCCATAATGCTGCATGCCATAAGTTATTAAAGGCCATATTCAAATGTATAAAGACGATTTACAGATTCTGCTGATACTGAAGGTATTTCTCATAAAGGAGTCTGAGATTGAAGATTTTTTCTGTGGTATTGCTTCCTGCATGGAAGCCTGCTTGTCCTTCGGCAATAATTTTTCTCTGCTTGCGACTTTAGTCTCTTGTGAATTATATTCAGCATAACTTTGCTTGGGTGACTAATCAAAGTGATAGTTATGTAGTTTTGACATAGCTGTAGGTTTCCTTTGTTAGGGAGCAAAATGACCAAATATTGAGTCCGTGTGATGGGCCATTATCCTGTCCGCCATATCTTGTGACAGATTGTGGCTGTCTCGTCTCCTCCTGCTTGAAAGAGCTGTGCTGGTATGTTGTCAATGATGGCTGACTCTCCTTTCTTCAGTGACCTAACTGCAATTTCTACTTTTTCCCGAAGAATGGGATTATCATCAATTTCGTTTGCCTGAAGGTCTTACAATACTGAGCAGTATTCTGTCCATCGCTTGAGGATCTCTTGATCTTTTGCGAAGCATTCTTGTTTATGCGTTGTAAGATCTTTCACCAGTTGATATGCCATTTTGCCGTCATATCTACTCAAAATGTCTTCGATTTTGCAGCATTGTCTTTCTATCCAGGATTCCTTTGCCTTTTTCATGCTTTTCCTGATCATAGTTTTTTTTATCTCTAGCGCCTTCCTGATCTCTTTTTCCCTTGTTTTAAAATATATTCTTCATGCACAAACCTCAATGGTTGAAAAAAAGTATTTCCATATATGTTCCCTGTGTCCTTATATATATATATATATATATATATATATATATATATATATATATATATATATATATATATATATATATATATATATATATATATACATACATATATACATACATACATACATACATACATACATACATACATACATACATACATACATACATACTATGCGAAATAGATTTTGAAACAAATTAGGGAGTGGAATCCCCTTTACCCATTGTAGACACAAATGACTGTCACTTAAGATTTTAATATCGTTTTGTCTGATATTATTGTGGTATAAACTGTCTGTTGCCAAATTACACAGCAAGTAACGTTCGAAAAACATTATATAAGCTCCGAAATGGCAACTGACAGTTTATTCCACGATAATCTCAGACAAAAACAACTTTGAACTCTTTATAATTGTGATGTTTTATAATTTTATTGACTTTTTATTGACTTTATTATTGAAAAAAAAGGTTAAATCGCCGGACTGGATTCACGCGATGGTCATCCGAGAGTGATGAGAAGGTACGTTACTGGTTTTTTTAATGGATAGGTGTAGTTTTTCAGTCTTCTTGCGATTCTGAAGGGATACAAGACGCGTGAGAAAATTCGAATCGAGCGGAGGATTGTGATCGAGTTGCATTCCTTATTATTTTATAATACCGTTAAGGTAATTTCATGTAGTCAGAAATTTCGTCTTGCTTTATTAATAAAACTGCAGACTCCTGTGGTCAAACAAAACAGTCTACTAATGGTAGTCGATCCAAGGTTTTGAACATTCCTCAGCATGGTCTTAAACTTTTATCTAAATTGGCATACGTTTTTGAGTAGAAGTTCAATATTAAAAGCAAAGGATGTGTTGTTTTTGTTTTGACATACGAATGACTCCTGGATGTTATGATATCAGTAGTTCATTGTGTGTTGTGAATCGTTATTTCCCATACACGTGAGTAACCAATTTTCGCTTCATTTAATCTATTTTCGTGTTGATTAACGATTTAGGTTACCTACAAGAGCCACTTACAAGTGAAATTAAGACTATCAGTAAATGGTTCAAGTGATTGGGTCGCAAAAATCAACACGTGCAAGACATCGAAACTATATAATAGTTACGATGCGGGATCTCCCACCCACCCAACATCGTAATAATCAAGGTCGGCGTCTTACATTGTATGACTGTGAATCCAATTGGTATAATATTAGTCTTTGAAACCCCCTCCTCCCAGTCTCTACATCCATTTACCTAAAGTTTTAAATTAATTTGTAACAAGCTGCAGTGAAAGTGCTGTAGCCCCAATGTTCTTGGCAAATTTTGAATTTCCCAGCTTGTCTTTTCCAAATCTAGTCAAATAAATAATTATTCATATTCAGAAAAGAAGCAAAGATGTGTTATTTGATTATGTCAAATCAATCTATTAAGTTTTCTAAATAAAATATAAAGCCAACGTGCTTATTTCGTTTTAAAGGCGGGTATTGTGTACCTTCCAGTTCATTGTTTAGGTTAATTGTGTCTGCAAATTGAAAACACTCCATCCCATTTGCTCTATGATGTGGTGTTCCACATCGGTCTGTTCTTGGACCTGTTCTTTTCATTCTATACACTCAGCCACCCTCAAGTGTCATAGATCATCATCCAGTGTCTCACCAACTGTATGCTGATGACACTCAAATATTCAAATCTAGCCATCCATCTGAAGTCGAAGCTAACATCCAAGGCATAGTGAGGTGTGTTTCTGATGTGAAATCATGGATGACATGTAACAAGCTGCAGATGAATGATGATAAAACTGAAACCATCCTGATTACAAAACAAAGACTTTCTTATTCACATCTTTGACCTCAGACAATAAATATTAGCAACACCAACATTAAATTCAAGCAGTCAGTACAAAACCTCGGTATAACTTTTGACTGTACTCTCTCATTGCATCAACATTGCATGATGATATGCAAGGCTGCATGTCTTGAGCTGAGACGCATGACCTCCATTCACAAGTATCTGTTAGTGTATGCCACTAAAACACTTGTGTGTTCCTTAGTACTTTCAACACTGGACTATTGTAACTCCATTCTGTCTGGTTCATCTCAATATCTAATTCAGAAACTTCAAAACGTTCAAAACACTGCTGCTCAGATCATCCTTAGAATACCACCTTCAGAGAGAGCATGCCTCACTACTGCTCTGTACTGTACACTGGCTATTCATACGGTTCAGAATTAAACACAAAATTTGTTCTGTGATACGTTTCGGTGACAAGCTAGTCCAGCATACCTATCTGAGCTCAACCATATGTATATTCCTGCAAAATGCTTACGCTCCTCTTCTGACACTCGTACTCACATTGTTCCCGCTATGAAGATGAAATCATATGGACAACGTTCTTTTGCATACCAGTGCCCAGCAACGAGGAACGAATTGCCCACTGCACTTTCAAGAGCGCTCTTAAAACTCATCTAATTCAACTGCAAGAGAAACTTTCATAAAGCCCTAATAATGTTCCCTTATCTTAAAAACTTACAGCATTTTGTTTCTGTTTCTAATTTTGTGGTGTTTGTTTTTATTTTTGTAAACATATTATATGTCTTATTCTTTTTAAGTGTTGTAGAGCGCTTAGAACTTCTAAAGATTAGGGGCTATATAAAGTCCTCGTTATTATTATTATTATTATTATTATTATTATTATTATTATTATTATTATTATTATTATTATTATTATTATTATTATTATTATTATTTACTTTGCACTGTCTCTATTAATGGACATTATGATAGTTTATACCGAAATACGCGCAATTGGATCTTATCACATAATTATGTTTTGACCAGTGGAAATCTTCGCATTCATTCATTAACTGATGCAACTACAATTATGCAGTGATAAAGACATTTAAAACCAGACTGTCGGAAAAGGAACACCTGTCATCGTAAAACACGATCTTGTTTTGACTTCTGTTACCACTAAGTGGCCTCGATAAGGCGTGGCTCAGGGTAATATAGACGTGAAGTCTTATATCTACATAGAACAACGATATTCATAATCAAAATATATGATTATAATGTCTTGTAAACGTTTGTATAAATCATCACTGACATTGGACAACTTGTCATAGATTTAACGGCAAAATTATCCAACCATCTTTAAAGTTATAAATCTCAATGCAGTTATATTTTGCATTTGTGTTAGAACTTTTGATATCTTTAGCTGTTCCTAGTTGTCACTAGGTAATACGCGACTTCACTGGATTGATGCTTGCACATATTTGATTCGAACCGGTATATACGAAAGCAGTGTTAGAAAGCATATTTCAAGTTAAGCAGAAATGCAGTAAAAATGTTCTTAATTGCTAAATATTTAAAAATGTATGAGTCTGCTAGAATTTGATTAATAACACGTTGTGCATATTCGACATTTACGCGTGAAATAATAATTACTTTTTATTGCAAGCGACATCCTTCGATGTGATTGGAGATGATAGTACTATATACTTCCTCATAGAAATCCTGTGTTATTGGAGATGATAATACCATAGGCTCTCTCTCTCTCTCTCTCTCTCTCTCTCTCTCTCTCTCTCTCTCTATATATATATATATATATATATATATATATATATATATATATATATATATATATATATATATATATATATATATATATATATATATAGCTGATGAGTGGCAGATATTTGATAGTTTCATTCAGCTGTTTTGAAAACCCTTAAAGTGGATATGACTTTTAATTTTGAAGAAAGGCTTTGTTTTATTTTGACAATTCTAACTTGATTATCTCTGTGTTGGAAACTGTTATATCTCTTCTTCTGCTTATCTGCATATATAAACTGATGTTTTAAAATACACGAAAAAGTTTACCCAGTCACACTAAACAGAAGGTTCTTCCCACAATATGTATGTTTAATGGTGTCTAATTGCTACATTGCTTCATCGTTTACAGATATGTACCATTGTTGCCATATTTTGTTCTTTTGAATAACGTACAGAAGTAAGTATATGGTGTCCCAATTGTGCTCAAGGTGAGAAGTCCATAGTGATCTTTTGAATATGGATACAAATTTAATTCACCTAAAAATAATAAAAATTACAAAACAGTAGTGGTCGTCAAATGCTTTAAAAATTACACTTGACATGAGGTTTGGGCAACAAACCTGCTTTAATGTGCCTATTCAAAGATGATAAGGCACACCGAATAAGGAGGAATGGATATCTCTGTTGAGCTCTTTGCTTATATATATATATATATATATATATATATATATATATATATATATATATATATATATATATATATATATATATATATATATATATATATATATATATATATCGCTAATGCCTCATATTTCCTGCTTTCGTTTCAGGCGTTGATCCGGCTGAGAATGTTTCTTTTGAAGACATAGGTAGACTATTCAGTCGGAAATGATTTTCAATTTAAAATTGCGTTTTTATCTATTGCAATCTTTTTTTCCACGTTTCGAAATCTGTGGCTTTGAGAATTGCAGGCACCATGAATAGAACTGACATGCCGGTTTTGAGAATAACATTACGAGGTGCATGTCATTTAGTAAGTTTTTTTTAAATTTTGGTTGTTAAAATATGTTTTACAATTGTGGAAAAGTTAAATTGTGGACCTGTAGTACATACACGTTCACAAATATAAACCAGTTATTGTGAGTATTTATTGATGCAAGTCAAGATTTTCCAAAATGACCCGTATGTGTGCAATTCAATAATCACAGTTACTAAACGCATCATGCACAATTAGATCAAGAAACTGTACTAGTAGTAATACATATGGGCATTCAATCTTTGAAGACCTATATTCCACATAATATAATATGTAACTAAAAAATGCGTTCAATAAATAGTATGGTGTTAAATTCAAAACTATTTTGTAATGTGTCATCTCTTATTCTGCAATAAGGCTACTGTTAATGAAGTGTATCGTATTTCGTGTTTGGGTGATCACAAGAAATTTCGTTGTTGGGTGAACACAAGAAATTTCGTGGTTGGGTAATCACAACAAAGTTCGTGGTTGGGTGATCACAAGAAATTTCGTAGTTGGGTGATCACAAGAAATTTTAAATCCGTAGTTGATCATTAAAACTCAACTGTCTCAGTATCTTCTTTTCCGAAACTAACGTTTTCATTTTTTTTTTATTTTAACTGTTAAAGCGACAAAATGACATAATTTTCATAAGAGTAAGGCACCATTGTACTACTACAAGGTCGTTTCTTGATCAATTTTGTTTATAGGATCCACGCATTAAACAAGACACTGGATTACTAGTGATCATTAACGTTATATCTAAATGACATAAAGGATGACAATGTACCATTAGTTTCTCTTCTTCTAGAAGAAACAGCAATACATAAATTTGATTGCATTACTCTTCCGAACAGCGTTTTGGCGCTATTCCTGTCGACATTTGCGCTGCGCCTTTGCATTTTGCATCAGTATTAATAGCAGTGTTGATTATTTTCAAAAGCGTATAATGCAAACTGAGGAATTTTTGTCCATAACACGAAAGAGCTAGTATCATCCACATAACTTAGTGATAAGCAAGACAACGTTTCCTCTTTCCACCGGCAAGAGGTTGTGTACCAAATTTACTTATAACATAGTCGGATACACTGTACACAAACACATTCTTTCTACACATCTATTTCCAAAATGTTTTCTAGGAGTGCATTCTTCAAAAAGTAAAATCTCTGAATGTTGGATTTTCCAAGAGCGACCAATTTGAATTATGTTATGAAAAAATACGAGTTCCTTTTGTAATGGTGCTCATTATATTATATTGATTTTATAAACTTGAGTTTTGTTCTAAGACTCCTACCGCAGATCACAAATATGAGCCTGATTTTTGTTTCGAAAAGGAAGACAACTGTCCTACAGTGAATTCATTATTTTTCGGTAGATACCCAATTGTCGTTGACTTCGTGGTTTCTTAAAACTTAATATCTAAGTACTTTTTATAACAATCTTTGAAAACAATATAAATCATCCTTAACAATAATTATAGAAACCCACCAAAGTAATTTCACATATCCACTAAAATTGATGATCATGAAAATTAATTTCCGATGAATATATTTGGATATTTTTGCAGGTTAGCTATCATTTGATTAAGTTACGTCTGACTTTTTTATGATGTGAATACCGCTGAATTCAACAAGGAGATAAAGCTTCTGAGAGATTTCAAGTGGTTATGATGGACATATTTCTCTGGACTGATTTTCTGAAATTTAAAAATAACGTGCGGTCAATAATCGCGAAAAGATATGTTTTATTTGATAGCAGTTTCACTTAATTTGTGAATTGAAGAAAATCCTTTGAAAATATAAATTTAAATTTTTCAGATTTCAAATTTTGTTATTATTTATTCAACGACAATTATAAAATACTTTCTTAATGGTGTATATTTATTTATAAAATTATCATATCAGTTATATTTTCCTTCCATTGACAAAGGTGGTGGAAGTTTATATTATTTTTCACCGTTACATGTTTGAAACTTCGAAAAAACACTTGATTGTTTGTGAGCACCAGTTCACATTTTATTCTATTTTATTTTTCTCTTTGCACCAATAATATTTTATCAATCTCACTTTTGTATGCCTGCCGTTTTAATTCGTGTAAAGTGAAAGCATCTGTTCATGGTATTGATACAAGCACACTTTTTCTTTAATGCATTACATGTTCTTGAGTTTTTCATTATACATTTTTGGACGGTCATAGATCGTGTATAATATTTCAATTGTATAAATAAATATTTAAACGAAAAGGAAAATGTATTATTGTTACTATATAATTCGGCACACAAAAGGCAAGGCACATTACTTCTCCAAAACATCTATGTAAAATATCAGGAAACAATAACTGTGTATGTAATCTCAATGAGTGTTCATAACTGGATTATCGGATAGACATTGTGTTATGGCAGATAGGGACATTTAGATGCACTCAACTTAGTTATGGAGCTGAGTGGAAATTGCTCGAAAATTCTGGATGATTTGCTACATGAAAAGTTAGAAAAGCTCCCAAGATCACGTGGATAGTGCTGAACTTGATGCGCTTTTTGATTGATAGTCTCTGTCTACACGGAGCTTAATGTTTAATTCACATTGATGCACGATGGGAGTCGTCCTGATCAATAATCACGATAAGACTGTCCAAAGGCATTGTAAAGAATATTGTTCACTTCTAAAAGTTTAACCGACATTACCATAAATCAAAGCTCTTGTATTGTAGTACATGTTGTTTGTTTGGTGCCGTGTTGGGGATGGCACGGCAATTCAGTTCTTTACTTTCTTTTCATAGCACAACTGGCACATATTTGAAGTATAAATAGGTTATCTCATTAATTTCTTTACGAACTATGACATTGTTGTTGTTATTATTATTATTATTATTATTATTATTATTATTATTATTATTATTATTATTATTATTATTATTATAGGAACAAATATAAAAAATATAAGAGGAATTTGTGACAATCCCACTACCGCCTTTGACATTTTTATCATGAGCTAGAATATTTTTAGTTAAGATAAATGATATCTTCTGACTTAAAATTCTGTTTTCAATTAAACAATGTTTATTTTATTGGAATTATGAAAATGTGACAATAAATTTCAAGGTTTAAATTCAATGTGCGTCAACAAAAATAACGAAACAAAAGTCGTAGTTAGATAAAGTGGTCATTGAACATAACCAATGTTTGTAAATGTTTGTCCATTCATGAATATTTCAGAAATTTTAATGATCTACATTGACAATCAAGAATCATGCAGACCACGCAGAGCGCTTGCTGGGCGATTTAGCTCCTTTATACAAATTGCTGGCAGTGAACGCAACAAATGCTGCGAGTTTTCAGAAATCATTTGATCTAATGCTCCACAAAGCAAATCTTATGCGAAGCGCGGCATGAACTTTTTCTTGTGCCTTAAGCGCGTAAACATTATTAATTGTCATTAGATGTACAAGTTTGCTCATTTGTTTCCGGTGGATATTTGTTTTAAGATGATCAACACCAATATGGGAAAGGACTTGTAGGACCTGAGTAACGCTTTTAAAATCTATTGTTTTGCATATATAAACGCTAGCACTTCGAATCTTTCTATGATTTCTCTGACTTTATTTGCAGTGTTTGGCATAGAGCCAAGCTTTGACGTTCCAATCATCAATGTAACTGTCCACGAAGGAGACACAGCTGTGCTGCCATGCTCGGTAGATTATCTTGCAGAACACAAGGTACTTTGACACAAGATTCAATTCAGTAAACTTTAAAACCTTCGACTCAGATCTGAGGTATTAAAGATTAAAGATCCATCGGCGTTAAGCTCTTCTCTGTGTGTGTGTGTGTGTGTGTGTGTGTGTGTGTGTGTGTGTGTGTGTGTGTGTGTGAGAGAGAGAGAGAGAGAGAGAGAGATTTAACGTAGCTTTAAAAAATTTCAGTCATATCGCTACGATATATGCAGTATGACAGTTTATAGTGATGTCTAACATTAGGGCATCATGCCGCAGACATGTAGCATGATGTTCCACCAAGTCACATTATCATGACACCAGGTCGACCAGTCCTAACACTGACTTCTTAATGCTGAACGTCAAGCGAGGCAGCTGTTAGTGCATTACTACATTTTTAAAAGTCTCTGGAAAGACTCAGCCAGTGATCGACCAACCACATCAGAGGCGGACGCTCTAACCACTACGCCACTGGAGCGGCTCTTCTCAGTTAAAACATAGCGGTCAGTATAGATGGTGGAGCCAAAACCTGGGAGAAGCCCGGTAAGAACCACCGATCCAAGAGACGCTACTGGCAAGCTTTCTCCCATACCCCACTGACCAAACCCGAGACTCGAACCCACGCAGAGGTGAGATGGCAACGATCTGTAACGGTGAGCGCTTTAGACCACTCGGACACTCGTCTCCTCTTTATAGCTCGTTAGGAATAATCAGTAGAACAAACAACTTATACTGATCGGCAGGCGCATTATGTTACGGCAATCAGGATCTATGTTAATTTGACGTGAACTCGACTTATAGGCGAATACGTATGATACTAAAGTCATGCTGGTAGTTTACTGATGTAACTGAAGAAGTTCTTCCACAAATATTTCTACCAATGGGTTAAAAGACCTGTAATTTTAGACCCTCCAATACATAACTGTCGTCACAATTCTAAAATATTTAGTAAATTTGAAGCAGAAGTTATATTTAAAACAATAACTGTAATTTAGCTCTAGGTCACGAGGAGAATTCTGACTCTACTACAATGGCATCAACGTTTCTGACAATATGTAACAGGTTATACTGCCATCAAGTTTGACGTTGAATCAATCAAATGACGCGTTACATTCGCATATGTCAAACTATTTTGTGTTTTGTTACTCTGGAACTGATTTAGCCAGATAAACGAGTGGTTTTGGATATAATGAAGAAATTAAAACAAAATTCAAATCTTATTCCAATGTTTACGTGCTGAAGATGAAGTCCTATTGGGAAAATAGAGAAAACATTACTTTTTCAATTTACTTTTATCATAATCTTCTTATTTCTCCAGCAGTCGTGATGTTTTCTAATTTTAAAAAAAAAAATCATGTTCATATGAGAACCTTGAGAAAGAGTTTTTTATGTTGCCACAATAATTTTGTTTACTTTTTCAATCATTTACATACCTGTATATAGGTTTGTACGCTGTTAATTATTCGTCAGCACAAGTGATTTTTCAGGTTGTCTGGACGGACCAATGGTCCACTTTATTGACGCTGGATGATCGGCGCATCATTGACGACACAAGGATAAGCATTGAGCGGCCTTACACTAAAGACTGGAATCTCCATATAAGGAAAGTGGAATATAAGGACAGGGGACCTTACACGTGTCAAATCAACACAAATCCAGTCAAAACAAAATCAGTAATGTTAAATGTTTTAGGTGAGTATATACGAAAATAATAATTTTACATTAGGTCAAAAATCTTTGTTATTTTAGATGGATAATAAATCTCGCAGCTGCTCAATACATCATTCCCTCTCCTATTAAGCTCCACTTTTTCTTGCAAATTTTGAAAAAATTAAGAAATTTTAAATTTTCAAAACCCCCAATTTTTTTCACATCAATGTATTTTTTTTTTCATGCACACATTTTACAAGAAGAATCGACGTAACGCCAAAATGGCTGTTTAATATTACTAGAGGAATTGCCAGTAACGCCCTTCAATGACTAGCGACTGAACTCCCACTTTGAACTACCTATATGTGCATGTGTTGAGCAAACATTAAAAATTTTAAGTTTAAGAAATAAAGCAAATAAAATAAGAACCTCTAATCGAATTTCATTGTATTGGCGTACTTTACAAAATGTAACACGCACTTAAGACATTTTATGGAGGGTCAGTACGAGTTCTTGGCATGCTCTCGTACTTAAATATATATTATCGGTTATTATTGTATGACATATGTATTGTTGACTATAACGCTACTTTTGCGTAGGGATCAAAGTCACTACGTTTGTTAAGACAATATGTTTGTTATACATTTCGCCGTGTGACAAGCCACAGAAACGCCAGTGCTCAATTCTTAATTCTTGCGTGTTGTAAGTTCCTAAGGACTTCCAAAAGCACTTGGGACTGAGAACTTTACTTATGAAATGATCCATGTTTTTCAATCAATACATCATGATAAAGATTACATACATGACAGATTGTAGTAATATCAAAAGAAAGAAAACTTCTATCATTATGAAAAAATATATATTTCATCGGATGATTTCCATCATTCCAGTTCCTTCATTAATTATCAATGGGATGTCCAGTCGAGATACGACTGCAAGAGAAGGCGATACAGTGACATTGATCTGCAATGTTACAGGGGTTCCTCTACCGGAAGTGACATGGTACAAATTACCCATGGATAGGACCATATCAAAAGAAAGTAAGAATTATTGATATATTATCAATATAAATATCAATCTTGTACCGTAGCCAAATAGCTATAAGTATACAGTGGAAAGTGAGCAACCTGTACCCTGACAGACACATTGAACAATTTTTTGGTGCTAATTTTTGCTTTGGGGGAGTGTCTCCAATAGCTGCCATGAATAAAGTTTTGGGAAAATATATGATAATGATCTCGCCATTTTTTCTCAAGCTAACAAAGATTTCAGTCATTCGTTTATCTTGCAATTAGTCTTCTTTATATCATTATATACTATTACTTACACATTATATAATTCGTACTCCGTATGTCATTATTATTGCTTACTTACACAATATATAGTTAGTACTCTGTGTATCATTATGTGCTATTACACAATGCACAATTATACTCTATATATCATTATGTACCATTACTTACACAATACACATTTAGTACTCTGTGTATCATTATGTGCTATTACTTACACAATTAGTACTCTATGTATCATTATGTGCTATTACTTACACAATTAGTACTCTGTGTATCGTTATGTACCATTACTTACACAATACACATTTAGTACTCTGTGTATCATTATGTGCTATTACTTACACAATTAGTACTCTATGTATCATTATGTGCTATTACTTATACAATTAGTACTCTGTGTATCGTTTTGTACCATTACTTACACAATACACATTTAGTACTCTGTGTATCATTATGTACTATTACTTACAAAAACTAGTACTCTGTGTATCATTATGTACTATTATTAACACAATACACAATTAATACTTTGTGTATCATTATGTACTATTACTTACACAATACACAATTACTACTTTGTGTATCATTATGTACTATCACTTACACAATACATGAATACTACTTTGTGTATCATTATGTAATATTACTTAAAACTGTCACAATCTTTTTCGTTTTCCATATTTAATAAGCAACACGTAAATAATATGCATTAAGTTACAACTTTATTAAAAATTAAACTCGAGAAAAGTGTGTACGGCACAGTTTTTGTATTTTCCAGACTAAAGCGTTTTAAGTTTTTAATATATTGCAAAAAAAAAAATTAACAATGTATAGACAGATGTTTGTTATAAAAAAAATGACGTGCAAACAATTGCATTTTGTTTTCTCGAGCAGTGGGTTATTTTTACACAGTACATTATTTTCTCTATACTTTATTAATTTTCATCCGGAAATTTAGTTATTGGGAGAAATGCAATTTACATATGTAGATATTCTTAATACTCGTGTATTAATTGGGGGTATTTTTAACAGACGATGGGCAGGATTTGGAAATAATTTCTGGTTTACGTGATTCTGTGTTATAATGTTCTAACAGATATGCTTTAATGCCTCTCTTTAAAGTGAGGTTCCGGTCATTAAACCGAGATGTATCAACCTATTCAAATTAGACCAGCCCATGGTATCTTATTTGCAGACCCGTAGCAAGCAAGTACTTTCATCTGTTATGAATAGCCGATGCAAAAGTCTATGGGATAATGGATTGGTCTGATAAATTCATAGCTGCCCTGCTAGTGCGTTTTTATTTTTTTAAAACTTTTCTCATACAAATGTTGATTATTTTTTTGAGAACATGTCGAGAAGTTCTTAGTATATATAAGATGGAAACTGGACAATGATCTGTGACGCCTTTACATTTTCTTGTCAACATACAAGATTAGACAATGAACACTTTTCAAATTAGTCAGTGTTACAATATATCATTTAGTATGAGACTCAAGAACAACCAGTACATATCAGTGCGTCCAATCTTTTTTTAAAAATTATTTATTGGTTTATATATATATATATATATATATATATATATATATATATATATATATATATATATATATATATATATATATATATATATATATATATATATATATATAACATTATCAGTTTTCCAAATCTATGCATGTATGACTTAGTTTACATTAGTGTAGTTACAATTATAAATTAGGCGATATTCAGCCTGCCTTTAGTTGAAATTGCGTAACCATTCAAGACAAAAGGAGACTTTATGCGTCGCAAAAACGGATCTCTCTAAGACACAATTATAGTGCAACATGAAACGTTAATTAAAATGGTTTCATGTGGAAGTAATCATTGTGTCTTTGGTGTCTATCATTGTTAATTAAAATCGTTTCATGTAGAAGTAATCATTCTGACTGTTTTCCTTTTAGTCATTTCTCTTCAAAATCGCATGGATGTGTGTACAGATGTCCTCTTCGTACGCATGCTAATGGAAATAAGGAACTTTTGTGATTGTTATGTGCTTAGAAAGATTAACGTTTCATTGAAAAGATTTAAATATAATATTTACATGAATGCACAAACATAGGGCACTCCACATATGCACTCAGCCATATACAAACATTGCAGCTCATTTCAGTATACGAAACGTAGAGTACTCAACGTATGCATACATCTATATAAAAACAAACAATGCAACTTATTTCATTATACAAAACGTAAAACACTGCACATATGCACACAGCCACATACAAACGCTGCAACTTATTTCATTATACAAAACGTAGAACACTCCACGTATGCACAGAGGCACATTGCACTTTTTTCATTATACAAAACGTAGAACACTCCACATATGTACACAGCCACATACAAACATTGCAAGTTATTTAATTATACGAAACGTAGAACACTCCACGCATGCACAGAGGCACATTGCAACTTATTTTCATTATACGAAACGAAGCACTGCGGACTGCATCTTTAACCTCATAACCAATGTTACAAATAAGCGCAATGAAACTTCAAAGGAGAGAAGATATCTCTCCCCCAAGGAATATCTTGTATGCATCTAAAAAAAGAAAATTACACGTAACCTTATAAAATCTTGAAAGGAAGATACTTTTCTTTTTCATATGCAGTTTGTACAGAGAAATAGACAAATGTAATATATGTAGTTTGTACAGAGAAAAAGACAAATGTAATAAGTCAAAACTTGACAAAAATTGTTTTCACTAAAGTCATTGAGTGGAAAGCTAGATTCCATATACTATGTACTTCCTGAAAGACACATTTCAAATATGAGGTATTGGTACAAATACTAAACTTGACCATATGATAACACTAATATAATTTATATTTCTCCTGCTGGTATTAAATGTACCGTGTTGCTTTCAATCCAAGAAAATAATTAATAGCTATTATTAATAAACTGTCTTACCAAGTCCTATTTATTGTTTTTAATAATTAACTTGTCGATCTCGCGTTTGATAAGCTTAATTATGTTAATTAATTTTCATACAAATCACGCTTGCATTTTGGCCTGGACATACATCTTTTGACAGGTTGTGAGTAACATTTTAATTAAGCTCATTAATGCTAGCATATTCTAATTAATTCTTGTTGCAAAAACAAAATGTTTAATATTTTGTATTACGATAGAATAAGAATGTAAGAACTTCACACATTAACTGTTTATATACTTTAGCCTGGAACCATTATCAAATGTATAAATAGAAAACTATTCACCATTGGCACAAAACAAAAACACAATACAATTTCGTCATTGCTCACTTTCCTTTTGATTTTGTGCATCAACCTTTTCGAAGATCTTTTTTCTTTGCTTGTTTTATTTCTTTGTTTTCGTGTACGACCTATGTATATTTTGTCATTTAAAGAGCTGAGATTTGTTTTATAATTTAAATTTCTACGAGTTTTATGTTTCAGGATTATCCTGAATATATCATTTGAATATTTGTATATTTTATGTTAACATCAGCTAAAGATGGCATAGATCACGTTAAGTGGATTACAACATGGAGAAATAAATGGTCAAAAGTTTATCAGCAATAAGCGTTACGATTTACGAGCAATAACTGCGATTTTAAATTTGACCCGTCTGTTTCACTCTACATTGTGGGGTTTTTGTGTAACAAACAATGCTCTGATCAACCGTGATGTATTGGTATTATGTTACATCGACTGTTTAATTATGTTTAATCGTTTGTCATCCTTTGACAATATTTCTCTTTGCTTAAATTTGAACCGTGCGATCTTGATACTTTGATTAACTTAGTTGTTTGTTGTGTTCAGAAATACGTGGTTTCGTTTTTAAAATAAAGGCACATCACAGCACCTAAAATGTGAAACAAAAATAACTTGGTCCATCTTAGTTATTTTACATTCAATTTTCCTTGTTTCTTCTAAGCCTAATATTTCAGTTTTATTACACACGGTATGGGACGTAAATTCACTCAGTGTACCTGCATGATATGTTCCATTAAATATTGCAATGTCTAATAAACGAAAACGTATGGGCAGTGGTTATATGTGTATACTTCCTTCAATTGGGTCGTGAAAACTAATGTTCTAGAAATAAGGGAAGATATCGTTTGGAGACTTCAATCGTTACATTCTATTTTCTTAAACTGAAGACCGAGAACATGGTCACTGTAACAGATATTTATCTACTAAAATCGAGTGTCAGATCCTAAAATTCTCCAAAATGAAAAAAATTATTTATAGTTTGTCCACACTTGAATATGAAACTTTGGTAAATTAATAAAATTCGAAACTGTTAATCAGTGCCCCACTTTTTCTTATTCATTGCAAACCATGTTTTGTGAGTGCAAATTTCTTTATTTATTCGTTTCGTTTTTCATGTACCCAGGACTAGACACGGAAACAGGCGCCTTTACGCATCTTGATTCCTGCATATACTCGCTGAAGCCGAAAGGTATACCAGCGTTTGCTTGAAGACAGTTAGACTGACTTCCTTCAGTATGTTATTCACCCCTTATCAATGTTCGATTCCCAAGTGTTTTTAAATGCATTCAGTGCACTGGAATTTCACTGAACGAACTTACTTATAATAATCTAGGCTTTTATAACATATTCATACCGTAAATGAAAATGTTTTGTTAAGCGTCAATAAACAGGAGCGCTTATATTTATTGACATTGTAACAAACAAAAAAATCCTCAAACTGCAACACAAAAATATTATTGATTGTCTTAGAAATAATTTATTAAATTTCACATTACTCGGAGACACTAAGCAATTAAAATATTCACCGAACTGCTTTGTTCTCTCCAAACTTTGAGGCAATAAAGGACCTACAAATTAGTCAATATTTCTTAAAGAATTTTAGTGTGTGATTACGTGATCAAATTACATTGTTAAAATACATTTTGCTTCACAAAAACAGCATAAAGAACTCTGGGAATAATTCTTATATACACAATTCAATGTTTGTGTTTATAATGTCATACTCTTTGTGTATTATTCAAATATCTATGATGTTTGCTAGCTGAGGACGATCGCAGGTAAAACGTTTATATAAGCAAATAATATTAAATCCTTGAAGTTCAGGTTGGAAATTAAAAAGTCTTTATTTTATCCACAGACATAATTATGCAAACATATTGGTACGTACTGTGACACGACCCTTTGGTCTTGGAAATTTCTAAATCATGGGGAGAAAGCATATTTACAAAATTAAAGCAACTCTAAGCACAAACCTTATCAGAGGGTAAGAGTATTTATATTATGATAAAATGCAAATAACTTACGAAACGAATAACAAATTGCGGAAACCATGAATACTAATATTGGAAACAGGAACGAATAACAAATTGTGGAAACAGTGAATAAAAACTAATACTAAAAACAAACGAAAAACAAATTGGGGAATGTTGGAAACATAAACTATATCACTTCGTAAGACACTTAAGAAGATAAATTGTTGCTATAATTATAAAAACGGTATCAGCAACATAAAAAATACAAATTATCATCAAGGAAAATAGATGTCGAATATGATCCCCAATATATATATATATATATATATATATATATATATATATATATATATATATATATATATATATATATATATATATATATATATATCACGGAAGTAATTAGAACAGTCTATTTTCCTTGATGGACATGCAATCAATTTTTGTTTGACTGACGAATATTCCTTATGCACTTGCTTACAAAAATATTCTCGTTACGATCTTAGTTTTGTTTTTATAACAAAAACCAGAATGTCCGATTATATTATGATTAGTATTATTTTCTTTTTGCTTCATCTTTTGCACGAGTTCTTCCTTCCTCTTACGCTCATAAAATATACTGAAACTTGACAGAAAGTTACAATATTCAGTCGGGTATCAAATGTTTTCAGTAAAATAATAAAACATCATGTGTACAATACAATTATAAAACATCATGGTGTGTACATTAACATTATGTACATCATGGTGTGTACAGTAAGATTATGTACATCATGATGTTCATGAATTCAGCTGCTAGTAATTTAAGAAATAAATGAAATTTGGTTTGTTTGCCCGCTTCGATATTTGCAAGTTCGTACATTTGCATGGGAGAGTAGGAACGAGCTTTGTGTTCTGTTTACAGCTGCATGACGTAAAGAGTTAAGACCAGTTAATTTTCCCCATTCACCTGTAATTATGTATTTATTATATACTCAGTTTTTATTCTTTATCTTTCGTCACTTTAAAATGAATCTCACTGCTCTGGTAGCCTAAGTGGTTAGAGCGCCCGCATCGAATGTAGAAGGTTGAGGGTAAGAACCCCGGCCTAGTCTTACCAAAGATGGTATTAGCAGTTGTTTTGCTTGGCGCAAGACATTGAAAGGTTAGTGTTAGGACTAGTAGGCCTGGTTTCAGGATAATGTGGCTGGGTGAGACATGATGCTTCATGTCTGCAGCATGATATCCCAGTGTTAGACATTGCTATAAACTGCCTAACTGCAGACTTCGTAGCGATATAACTAAAACATTTTAACGCTACGTTAGAAATCCAAATCACCCCCACCCCACCCCACCCCACCCCTCTCTCTCTCTCTCTCTCTCTCTCTCTCTCTCTCTCTCTCTCTCTCTCTCTCTCTCTCTCTCTCTCTCTCACACACACACACACACACACACTCCATTCCGCATATGTGTTACAATGGATGGATGAAAAGGTAGTTATCTTTCACAGCTTATACAAGCACAAACATGTCAACAGCAGCAACGCTGTTGCGACGTTTCATTCCGACTTCATTGATGATACGATTTGGTGTTCTTTAATATAATATTGTAATATCAAAATCAATTATATATTTGTTGAAAAAGACATTTATTGTGAAATAATTTTTAAGCAATGAATGAGAAACACTACTCAAAAGCACACTAGCATCAATTCCTGTGAAATACACACATGAAAATACAGCTGTGTATGTTTCATTTGCATAACCGAGAACTTGGCTGTTTTGTGCGTGTTGTGCAGTGTTACGAATTACAGCAAAGTTAATGGAGTATATAAAAGCTATAGATTACTGGTCTTTTATATTGAAAACTATGAATGTTTTTTTAAACTTTACTGCACGACGCTATGAATGTTGTAAATTTCAGAAAAAGACACGCAGTTCATTTTTTTCCATTAAATCTAGTAACCATTCAATTACATATTCCATTCCTCTACTTGAGACTGAATTATAAGAAGTAAACACTACAAGAAGCAAAGTAGTGAAAATGTTGATAAATTCCAAAGCGAATCCACGCCATAGTAAAATAAGCATTCAACGAAAACACAATAGCAACTTGACCTAAGTAAAGCACAACAATACCTTTATCTTGTCAGCGTACCGTCCAATAAGTAATTCATATAAAATACAACACCTTTATTTTGTCAGCGTACCGCCCAATAAGTAATTTATCTGAAACGGTATTTTGGTTAACTTATGTAAGTTACATTTGACTCACATTGTTTAGGGCTGCACCTTGGAATAGCTTTCCCAGTTGATCTGGAATGGAAGGAGTTTGTTATTCTGTCAATCCAGCATAATTCTGCTCCTCTAGATACCGACCGGAGTAATAGGAATTGTCATTTACGCATGGTGTACGTGTGACTGGAATGACTAGCATTGACAGCAATGTTTACATTTGTTTCTGTACTGCCATTGGCAGATTGGATATTCTGAACAAAATATGGAATTCTTTAATTGCAATATTCAAGGAGGCAGTATCTTGAATACCTATGTTACGAAAAATCAAATTCATTTTGTTTTAGAACGCAGCAAATTCACCCTTATAATGTGATTTCGGCTAGAAATACAGTCTATAAAAATTGTAACAGAATTTCAGACGAGGATCTATTTTTGGAACCTGTGTGTGAAATTCTGGTGAGCTGGAATAACACAGACCTGCCAACTCTTACGATTTTGCCGTAAGTCTTACGACAATAACCCACTAGAGAATGATAGCAAAAAGTACAGAAATATGATCTTTTTTCTCTTCCGGATATTTTTTGTACTGGTTCGTTCGGGATCCGGATACTCGTATTAGACTCCGTATTCAGATTCGGAGTTTCATCTTAGACTGAGTGGATTTTGTTAGGGAACCAGACTACCTATACACTAGAACGTGAGATGCTTTAAAATGTCATCCAAACCGAAATGCTTCAGAGGTGAAGAGTACAATCATCCTTGTAAAAAGCTGGAACAGTGATTGAAAAAGTATAAAAGCGATTACTCTGATACTTGATAATGCTTAGAAAAAAAGTATTTTAAAAAATGACCATTTTATTTATTATACGTTGTGTTGTGTTGTGTTGACTTGAAAAATTCCCACGGTGGGCCAAATGACTGTCGCCGCCACATGAATTCCCAAAAGACGTATAGTATACGTTGCAATGAAATCAAGTAAGTAGCTGACCACATTGGGATTTGGATCTGTAGTGCCAGAAACTGAATTGGAGGTTATTAAGGCCGATTTGTAGGTTACAAATGTTTTTATTGAGCATAATGTTGCAATTGCAGCATCTCATGCTTCTAAATTATTCAAGCACGTCAGTAGCAAACAGTTATCAGTGAGGCAGAACAAAATTTTCTGCTATTGTATTACAATAGTGCAAGTCATTCAGGAAGGCATTGTTAACAATCTTTCATCCCAATACTTCAGTATAGCAACCGATGATAGCAATGATTCTGAGAAGCTGTACCCAGTTGTTGTTATATATTTTGATAACACGGATGGGGATTTAACTGAAGCCCTTTTGTCAGTTCTAACTTGTGATGGAGCCTATTCTGGGGAAATATTTTCACATTATTTCATGAGTATTTATAAAAGAGGAACGTAAGTTTGAATAACTCTATTGCCGCTGAATCAGATAATGCTTCAGTGACGAGAGGTTGCAAGAAAGGTGCATTTAGACATATAACTATTCTAAATTATTCAGTGTATCTGGATGCTCATGCCATTTGATACATTTAACAGCTAAAAGGGGGCCTATTAGTTTTGATGACTTATTAGTGGACATAAATTATTTGGATAAAAGTGTGAATAGACAAATGGAACTGAAAGATCTTCACACTCATTATGGGAAAGAGGAGAGAAAAATATGGAAGCTTTGTGTAACAAGATGGTTGTGTCTTCGTGAAGGTATAAAGAGACTGTTGGAACAATGGGAACCCTTAAAATTATATTTTGGTTAACAAAACAAGAAACAAGATGTTAAAGGCAAAAGATCTAAATCCAAACGTGGGATGTTAGATAAGGTATCTAGTTAATTGGATAAAGTTCTACATGTATATAGTAATAAAGACGCAAATAATGACAGTGCAGGTACAGGCAGTACAGCTTTGAGCTGTTATAAATCGGGAAGTCAGGCTTGTAATACCCTCAAGTCTGCCTCCGCAGGAGAGAGAGAGAGAGAGAGAGAGAGAGAGAGAGAGAGAGAGAGAGAATAAAACCAAAGATAGATTTGTTAGAGAAAGCCATATCACAGAAATCAGATTAAAAGGCCCTGTCTAGATGACAAGCACCATTGGTTAGAAATGACTTCAAAGACAGTAAAAAAAAATCAGATACAGAGAGGAAAAGGCTATGACTGTGTCTAAGGCTTTGCAGTCCCAGAGGTCAAAGATTTATTACTTATTTCTAGACTACATAATTCAATTATTTAACAAGTACAACTTGATCATGCAACTGGAGGAGCCTGTGATGCACAAACTTTGAGAAAACGTGCTTGAATTGTTAAACTAGTTGCTGATCAGATTTGTAAAGGCTACAGAAATTTCACAAACGACAGATGTCGATAATCATGACTGTAAGAAACTAAAGTCAGATGGTGCACTTATCGTAGGTTCAGAAACAAGAAAATACTGGGCTGAAAGTAAGCTGTATGAAAATAGCCTTTGTCAATTCTATAAAGATGTAAGGGACTATTACACAACTGTTTATGATTATATTGTTATGAGGTTTCCCTTGAATAATGAACTTCTGAAACACAGTGCAGTTGCTGATGGGTCAAAAAGTAATGTGATGTATTTCCCGACAAGATTTGTCTGTATGGAACCTAACGGAACTAAACTGGCGAGACAGCATGGAAGCAGTGTTTTTGAATTACCAAGTGGATGAATTCAATCCTGAGATCATAAACAATAAACGATTTGACAAGCAATGGGATCTTATTAGTAAACTCAAGGATGCTAATGGCAAGTTAAAATACAAATTGATGACCAGCATCTTGAAGAATGTACTTATTGTTCCTCATTTAAATGCAGGTTATGAGAAGGTGTTCTCATTTGTTGCAATAAACTACTCAAAAGTTAGTTTATTTATATTAATTGATATCTTGAAGCAATACTAGTCATGAAAGTGAAGGGGGAAGAATGCTTCAAAATGGAGATCGGCCAGAAGTTTATTTGAAAGTGCAAAAGTACCATGTACCAGTCACATCAGTAGCTACATGTTATAAGTTACAACATGGATATAAACATTAATGGTTATTACAATTTTACTTGTTGCCAGTCCTTAATAGTTTATACACCTTATTGAAGATTAGTCAAATTTACTGAAAAGTTTCGACAGACTCAGTAAGAAGGTCTCTTTAGGGTTGGCAGGTCTGAATAGCATATAATTCCCTTTTTGAGGAACTTCAAGAAGCCCGTAGGTAAGTGCAGTAATTACAATTGTATTACCTGCGATAGATATCTTAGATAATACCTTGTCACTTGCGTTGTCCTTTCAACGGGACCCCAGCTTTTGGTAGGAAGTCACAGCAGTCTTCTGTACTAGACAGCTCCGGTGGTCCAAGTGGTTAGAGCGTCCGTCTCAGATGAGCTAGGTCGCGGGTTCCAACCCCGACCGAGTCATACCAGTGACATTAAAATGTCAGTGTTAGCCTACTTTCAGGATAGCGTGACTGTGCGGCATAATGCCCCAGTGCTAGACATCACTATAACTACTACACTGCAAACATCTTAGCGATATGACCAAAAAACCTGTAATAGATATTAAATATTCAAATCACACATACACTTCCATACTAAATGTTTTGATATTTCTACCATTTATTTCTGCTTGTTGTTCAAACAATTTCAGCAGATATCACATTTTATTCACTCCATTCATCGTAATACTTCTAATTTTAAATGTTCTTCTTTACAAATTATTGATATTGACATTATTTTAGCATATAATCTCTATTTGATTACAATTCATTAGCTTTTTCACTCAGTCCTTAAACAAGTTTTTTATGATTGTTGTCTGCTGGGTTTTTTTTAATTTAGAGAAAGATCATTAACTAAATCCACACAAATATGATCAGCAATTTGGGAAGTTGTTTCAGATTTTACACTGAAATTGAGGTCACTCTAAAGGTGGTGTCGTCATCCATCATTGTTTTGGGTCTCCGTTTGAAGTACTGCAGGTAAAGATGTACTGTATATGATTCTGGTTTTATTCATCATGCCAGACATTGTGAAACTGTAATCATCCCTCCCGACACGAATATAGATTTTTGTATCCCCCTCCTCCTCCTCCCAGCGGAATATGTCAATCCAGATATATCTCCAGATTATAATCTTCATCTAATCTAATCATTTTCATGAAAAAGTAACACAGGGAAAGCTGAAAAGCAGCTGGAGTGTGAGAGCCCATTTCATTAGCGGAAAAGAAGGTCACTTAGCCATCCTAGGTTATCGACTCTGCAGCTTTGCTTTTCTTCAATATTCTTCTTTCTACGATTGCTTTTTGCGAATTTAGTGCTTGAATGGTCTTGTTAAATGTGTCGTCTCTGAGAGACGGATCAGCACATGACCTTAATGTGCCTTCTGTGCTATTTTCAGAGGCTTTAGAGAGCAGGACACATAGTCTGACATTTTAGATTTTCGAATGGTTATGAACATTTTTGATTTTCAGGAAAGGTTTAAGATAATCAGGGTTGGTATTTTGGATGCAGCGTTTCTTTCTTTTGTTGCCATAGACATTCCTAGACATTGATAATATGACTTCCAATCGCTTGCTTATTTGAAATTTCTTTAGGGACTCGATAAACTCATCAAAGACTCCAGCTGTAACTTCAAATGGTCAAACATTTGCTTGGTCGATTTTGAGAAAAATTTGACAAAACAAATTCCTGGCATCTAAGAGTCCATTTGTTTAAAAGAAAGTAGTTTCTAACACTAAATAATCTATTTTAAACACAATTTCTTTCTGTATGAAAATATGCAATATGGAGAAATACTGCACGATTCTGATGTTAAGTGATTGGACAAGCAATCGAGTTTATGATAATTCTTTACATCGTTTTCCTGTCTATATTTCTCTGAAACAGAATCTTTACAATGAATTTATTTTATACACTAGCAAACTTAATATTCACTCAACTGTGGTTTACTGTATACAGTCTTACTATTGCATATAATCAGTTTATTTTAGTTAATTTATTTCGTGACTGGTTTCAACATCATTAGTTTTCGAAAATGAGAACAAAATAATTGCAATTAATCATAGTGTTATATTTTTTAATATACTTTATTTGGTGGGGTAGGTGAACTTATACAATGAAAGTAAATGAAAATATCAATATTTAGTTAAAGTTTAATTTATTATCATCGACGCTATCAACAGTATTTGTAAAAATTCAATATCATTTTTAATTTGCTATTATTCTGATACTATTTTCTACAAAATCCATCTGCTTGAATCATTACCCTCATAATTGTTATTAAAACTGGTCCAACGTTTCGGAATTGTTCATAATTTACTTTATGAAAAATTCTCTTCATTTTGATGTATATTCGTGTTTTAAAATTACATTCTTTGTTTACGTAGGTTAAGTCAATTCACTCAGCGTAAATTATAATTTTTTTAACATTCAAATGTCTTTGTTCCAGTTGTGGAGATGATTTCATGATACATGTGCACAGATTGGGTAAATTATAAAGGAGATTGGGATAATTATAATAATTATAAAAACAGGTTTATATAATAATCTCATGTAGTAAAGCATACGTTTAGCATTTTTATTGATTAACGAACAGAATGAAAAAGCCAGATTGATAAATAAACGAGTAAAGCTATTTTCCTGCAAAAGTTGGTTGTTTTCAAAAATAAATGTGAAAAACTGGGTAAAATTATAAATGAGACATTATATGAACGTTTTATCCTAGCGATCTCATTAAAATTAGTTTACAAACCCAGTAATGAGGTCAGGTTTTTATGTTGCTACTTTCGCCTTTCTTTTTGTATTTATAATTACTTCTATTTCTTAAACCCTTGCGATATCTTTAGAAATTATTATACATACATACATACATACATACATACATACATACATACATACATACATACATACATACATACATACATACATACATACATACATACATACATACATACATACATACATACATACATACATACATACATACATACATACATACATACATACATACATACATACATACATACATACATACATACATACATAGTTACAGAGAGTTATATAGATTTATTGTACATCAATACAAACGATATAATTTTATAGGTAACGCAGTAACTAAACAAACCCTGATGTATTAATAACTATTTTTGTATTGCTAACACATTAAAGCCATGTAAAATGTTATGTCTCAGCCATTAAGCATTAAGACATCATTTATCTTGCTCCATGTATCTAATATCCAAAGACAATATGCGTTCATTTGCAGATGTTTATCAAATGGACCCAAGTGGCCGAAATGTGATTGGTCATATTGAGTCAGATGGTATACGTATATGGGTATCGCACTAGTGTGTGTAGTATCTGCTTTACACATGCGTGGTTAAGAGAGGTAAATGTCATTAGTGAAGTCAATACCAACCTGAATAACAACCAGTTTTTCCTGAACACATTTTAAATTGTCAGCTTGTTCCAGTGACGTAGCACGTAACAACCGCCAAAACAACTCCCGCAACAGTTGGGAGGGGATGCATCCCAGTTGATGTCTAAAATACCCATAAAATAAATTTCTTACTGGGAGAGACCATTTCGGCGAGGGGAGAGGCAGAATGTCTTGCTACGCCATTGTAAAGTTCGCATGGATTGTTTTAATACGCTTGACTCGTATCTCAATAATACACCAATATAGTATTCTTCAAGAAAACACTATTAATGTAGCATATTGACATGTTATGATTTATTAAATATGACTTAAATAAATCATATGAGCACAACAACTTGAATTGTAATTATTATTCCAATATTCTTTTATTAAAATGCAATCTTTAACAGCAGAAAATTGTGTATCAACCTGTAAAATACAAGAGAATTCGAAAGTAGATCGAAATTGCCAGATAGAAACGTTTGAACATTTACTAAAGTTTGAGTCCTTGTTAGCGTTTTTAGGTCATACTTTAGTTGTAATTGGGTATTGACTTCACTCAGTTTCTTTAGACAAAATCTCAGACTCCACAAATACACCGATAGTCACGTGCATATTGATAATATTCCGTCCTCATGCAACGACTTTAAACAGAATATGTTACATCTGATTTGCATCACAACAACAGGATCAAAATCATCGATAGATATATCACCAAATTTATCAAAAGAACATATTTTGGCTCCAGCAATGAAGTTTCTTTGACATTCTTAAAAAAGAAAACAAAATTTTGTTGAAATATTTTCTGTTTGGACTTGCAGATCGAATGTGGCATTGAATGTAAATTAATGTGGATATTATTGGTATGCAAAATAATAAAACTATGATGGTACCATCATGCCAACTTACACCTATCATATGAAAGTCTGACAGTTCCTAATTGAAATATACTTTCTGAATTACCAACAGGCCAAATGGAACTGAACTTTCAAATGATAAGCGCAAGTAGGTATGGTTAGACGTGTTATGTACCCAATATACATATATATTACTTTAAATCAAAAGATCACGATATAATATATTTTAATTGATGGAATAATACTGGCGTATCTAGTATTCAGAACTTGCGTTTAATTAACAACTAATTATCCCTCATTTCTAAAACGCTTTAAGTATAAATTCAGTGTTGTTTTCTTAATCAAGGCATTCTATTATTTTACATACAATATAAATGAATAATTAACTAATGTAAGCGAGTTTAATGATTCGACTTTGAATGTAAATGGAGGTATTCAGGATAGTATGATTTTTAGCATTGATAAATATGTTGTATTGGGTACAAAATACGTTTACTTATGTTTGGGGATCACTGGATCGGAGATTTTCATCATGATTTCTTTTTTTTATCGCATACACCCCATCAAGGATAACAACTGGCAACTCAAATGAGCCAAACTTTCAAAGTGAATTAACCTATCATTATCTGCCATTTATTGAAATAAATGTGAGATATAAAAGAATAACCGCGAATACATTCTTGTTAAAAATATTAAAAATTAGCTGTTCTTAGTAAAGTCTTTTAAGATCAAGTAGACTTTCGTAAAGACAGAAAAACGATGTACGTGTCCACCACTATAGTGTGTTTACATCTTTTCGTTCCACAATGCAAGTTACAATTACTGTAATGCAATTCATATTACTTAAAGCATTTTCAGGAGAAAAATGAACAGAATGACAAATGTTCTAACAGTGTAGTATATTATCAAATTTAAGTATGCTATAGTTCCGTAAGAAATCCTTCTAACATCATATCATAGTCAACCATCATATAAATAATCTTTCCCACTGAAATTTATTTACATGCAATGATCATTGCCTCTGAGAGAAAACGAAAATATATCCTTGATGGCGGTTTTGTATTTTGGTCTGGTGTGCTGAAAATCATTTTCTAGATTAGAAGAAACCATTGGCGGACGGCCTTGGCGATGGCGATTTTTACAAGCGCTTTCAAACTGGCAATAGCTTGGAGCAAATTGTTGTTTAGAAGTAGACATCTCATGAATCTTTTCATTTAATCGTTTACAAGAGTGACGTAGATGACATTGTAGTTTAATTATTTTCAGAATCACTTTTTACTGATCAATGTACATGATCTGAAGATAGAGAATACATATTTTATTTTTATTTTATTTTTAGGAATTTTGACATATTCTACGTTTGCTCATTTTATACGCATACTTTGATCAGCGTTGCCCAATGTAGCTTTCAAACTGAATAGACTATTTGTAATCACTTCATATCAAACTGAATAGACTATATGTAATCACTTCAGATCAAACTGAATAGACTATATGTAATCACTTCAGATCAAACTGAATAGACTATTTGTAATCACTTCATATCAAACTGAATAGACTATTTGTAATCACTTCAGATCAAACTGAATAGACTATTTGTAATCACTTCATATCAAACTGAATAGACTATTTGTAATCACTTCATATCAAACTGAATAGACTATTTGTAATCACTTCAGATCAAACTGAATAGACTATTTGTAATCACTTCAGATCAAACTGAATAGACTATTTGTAATCACTTCAGATCTTCATTTATGCCACTCATAAACTGGATTGAAGATTACTTATTATTTTTACTAAAATGGCTGGATATTTATATTAGCATTCATACTGGAAAATTTACTTGATATCTGTATTTATGACCTTGGGTGTGCTTTTTTCATTATTTATTAAATTGTCTGACAACATATTTTAATGGGTATATTATTATGTATAAATGAATGTTAAATATTTTAATGACTAATCCATTTTTGTTTTCCTTAGTCAGACACTCTTTATTCAGTATGTTGGTATAACCAATGTTAACGTTTATTTTTCCACACGTGAACTGTCTTGATTTTAAAAAAAAAACTTGTTAAATGGGATAACAAATTAGCTGCATTACGTTCATCTCACCACTTTACTCTCTTTACCAGCACAAATTCAACTATAGATAGTTCCCTTCCTACCATTACAAATTATCGTCTTTACAACTGAATCTATTATGCAATTTCCTTCTAAATTAATTTCAGCACGTATTGGTTTATGTTGTTTTGAGTAATAATTATTTGTCTAATAATAAAACATGTGCATCGCGAGCATGGCTCAAAAGCTTTATTAGCTTTGTACATGTTATTTTTTTCTGAGGATGTACATTTGAAATCACATTTTCTCAAGTTATCCATAACTCTTGGATTTTTTTTTGAAAGAAACACAAAGTGAAAAAATATCTATATTTGCGTTTATCACATGCATAGGTTAGACAGTGTACATCTTTGGGTGCAGGTCGAATGACCTTTTTCACCTTATATAAAGAGAAACCACACATTTCAAGTTTACTATAGAAACATATGACCTTACTTCATCCCTTTATAATTGATGGATTATTTATCAGTTAGGACTGAACGACAAGTGAGAGGGAAAAAAGTGACTTCACCATGGAATTAGTTCACATTGTGCCAACCAGTAGAACCATTTTTTCTGCCTCTTTTCGACGCGAGTACTTATTTGCTTTCGTAAGCAATGTTTCTACATCAGTAGATTATTATAACTATTAGAGAAAGTATTGATACTCATATAAAGACAGTACTTCATTTTTGTCATCTAAAAAGGACTGGATAATTTATGAAACGATTTCTGTGTTACCAGGGATAGGAACAGCTGGAGAGATCCTTATGATTCATAATGTGTCCCGCTACTGTGACGGAACGTACGAGTGCGTTGCTTACAACGAAGTCGGTCCCGCAGTAACTAGGCAGATGAACGTCCTAGTAGAGTGTAAGTATTTGATTTTAAAAAACGCCAACTAGAATGTATCTCAAGATACAGTATGATTTGATATCATTCGCATTCAGCTAGAGTGTGTCTCAAGACACAATATGCTTTGATATCATTTGTATTCAGCTAGAGTGTGACTCAAGACATAGTATGCCTCGATATCATTCGCATTCGACTACAGTGTCTTCAGACACAGTATACTGTGATATCGGTCGCATTGAGCTAATGTGTCTCAAGATACAGTATGCTTCGATATCGGTCGCATTCAACCAATGATATATCTTGGATACGATTATTGTCGGAATTGTCCTTGATGAAGAAAAGAATGGAATTTTTGCTGAATATGTTAGCCGCCTTCAAATTAGAGGTTTTCCGATTTCTCTTCGTGCGTAAGAAATACTACTTTACCAAGCATAGTTAAGCTTCAGTACAAAAATACGAGGATTTTCATGTTCCAACGGTATGTAATGTTTAGCATAGTTACATAGATTATGATACAAAAATAAATTTAAAAAGAGCGTGGTAGAAGAGCCAATACGTTCCAACCTAAACAATGTTTTGGACAACAGATAACTCACACACACACACACACACACACACACACACACACACACACACATACATACACACACACACAGAGAACAAATAGTTACGTCATGGCACAGAGAAGAAAGTTATTAAATATTTTGAAAAGATATAAAGAAACGGAACAACTTATAAAATAATTAGAAGCATATCCCACCCTAAAGGTATACATAATGCGAATTAAAAGCACAACGCAACTGTACTGCTTAGTATAGTCTCCTAATCTTAGTCATTACTTGGAATCTGGTTCACGCATACATGCCACCAACAGCCAGCATATTCACTTCTTGATTTTATATCCCAATGCATTATCAAATACGCGTAATAAAGATATAAAGCAGTTTGGCAAATACATATATTTTAGTCTTAAAAACATTGCAAGAATTATTATAATTTTATATAGTTATATGCAGGCTGGAACCCGAATAGTATGATCTAAAACAGATCCATTCAGACTTCCTGTATGTTAGCCCCATCAGTTGTCCTTTGGTCAAGAACATCGATGACCTTAGAAGAAGATATATCCCTTTCAGATCCTCCAGAGATTACGCTTCCAACACGGCGTATAGGACAATATCCCGGGCGGGAGACCATTTTAGACTGTGAGATCACGGCCTATCCACATGGGGTCATGTACTGGATGAAGGATGGAATGGACCTAGATTTTATGAATGAAGAAAAATATCGGATAGAGCTTTACAGTGGAAACGATGACAGCAAAAGAAAAACTTTAAGTTTAAGAGTGAAGGATATAACAAAGAACGATTACGGCGAATACACGTGTTTTGCAAAAAATTTCCTTGGACAGGATCAGGAGTCCATGATTTTGTATGGTAAGATTACGTTTCCTCTTGTCTGTGAGAAAAAGGCTATTAATTGAAATCGAAAGGGAAAATCCACTTCTATCGTCTATTGTAATATGTATGTGCATTAATGTGTATACTTTGTGTTAAAGGACGTCTTTCCAAATAAACTAAATCTGTGTATATTTTCCATTTAGATGTTTCATTACGAAGTAATACTGCACAATCATTCTTATATTTTCTGTCCTGGTGTAAGAGAATCATTCGTATAGTTTATTGTAAATTCATGTGATATGGATGATGACTGACACACGATAGAAAAAGACTAATCAAGAAAAACTAACAGTAACTTGACTGATGCATATATTTAACTAAATGCGAAATATTAAAATGGATCCATTTTATTCAGGGCAAATGAAGTCGTTTTCATCTATAGAAACAAAACTAAATTAGGGTTGATTACCAGTTGTCTTTATGTCATGTATTTCTGTCCATAAAGACAGATCATTATGTTAAATGTTCGAACCATTCATTGAGGTGAACATTCTCTACATGAACGCACGCTCTTTCATTTTCCTGACTTCATAAAATGAAATAAAAAAATGATAACACTGAAGACTCTTTCAATCTGATAATGGCTTGCTACAAGGACATACTCCACAGTGTAAGTTTTTCTCTAATTTTCAGACTATTCTATTCACGATGTGAAGGTTGACACAACGACATCTACCGTGCGGCGAATATTCCATACGGTTACGAAAAGCAATGCAATTCCTTCGCTTCAAGGGACTGAATTGAAACCAAGCGTAGTAGTAAATCGTTTACCTTACCCAGAAGGCAACAAAATCCAGGGTAAAGACATCTCTGTCATCCAGTCTCCTCCCGAGAAACACAAGTCCCCGGGGCTTCAATGTTCCGGGGTCCACGTTCCTGTTTGTACGTTGAAAACAAATGGTTCATGGCATAAATATGTTGATTGCATTTGAAAATATAACTGCTTGATCCTTGCTTCGTTTTGCGAAAATGGAGACTCAAACTGGATATGTCTTTTCTTTTTTAGTTTTTCATTCGTATTCAATAATATACCTAAAGCATTAATTAGTAACACATTAATTATCAGTATGAATAGTCGAGGGCTTAACATCTACTGAATGCATATGGTTACTACTGGTAATAACTTTTTTAATTGACTTAATTGCTAAATGTGTTAACTACCTGGATGAGTATAGTATGAAATTCATCCATTCTGTTTACGAGTAGTCTAACCGAGCATTTGTTCTTCTTGTAATCTTTGCATGCAAGCTTTGCTTCTCTTATTGGGGTTTGGATTCTTGGAACGTTTCCTACTTACACTCATGAAAATATTATAAAATTAAACATACTTGGCTACCATCTAAAAATATTATAATTTCTCTTTTTCCATTTATTCTCTTTCATTAAGTCTCGTAGCTTCTTGCCTAGTACACACCAGTTTTGCTCTTGCATTAAATATATAATGGTCATTTTTATAATTTTGTACGTCTTATACATTTTGTAGGGGTGTCATAGTCATCTGATATCAGACTGGGAGAATTTTAATGAAAGAGACCATTTGTATTGAAGTGAGATTTAATTATTTACGTGTAATGGTATTTTACACCAGTAAGGTTTAATAGTAATTGACATATTATTAAACGTCAAAGTATGCGTGTTAAAATATTCCATAAACCATTGTTAGATGACATTTCTTTTTTAATTAAATTTATTTGATCAAAGAAATTAAATTTTAGGAAAAGGATTTTAACAGTGAACATTGTTAGCATATTTCAAAGATATCATTTAGAACAATCTCATAACGAATAAATCCTAGTCTTAAAATATATTAACGATTATAAATTAATACAAACAGTATATAACACGAACATTTTCGTAATTGTTATATCTACACATTTTGAGAACATCTGAAATATCTAGTTTCCATAGCGTATCCAGTCGGCAATTGCTAAATAACCACAAAAATATGGCATATACGTGTAGTAAAAACCTTTTATAAGCTCCAGCAAGTATTTATAGTTGGTATATCTCCTTAGAGTTTTAAATCTGTTTTCTTTTATTGGATCCTTTTATTTGGTTTAACATTTTCTGTTTTAGTCTGTCTTTTTTCTTTGCAGGTGCAGACAAGCCGTACAGAAATACAAACGCCATAACATCTATTCATAGTCAAAAGACTCTTATTAGTCTACTGGGGAACATTCTTTTCTTCGCATTGAAAACATTAAGTTAGCAATATTTATTTTTAAAAGCCTAACCATCAGTGTCCATTCTATCGCTAGATAGGTTTCTTTTGCAAAGTCTAAGTAAAAGACGAGACCTATATAGTTTAGCTGACTAATGCAACACATATAAATTGGCTAAAGAACGATACTGCCAAGGTAACCATGAAAGCTATGGACGATTTAGACCATCGAAAGTTATATATACTTTTGGGGTTCATTGCTGACAATTATTTTCGTTCTACTTGTATTTTAGGTGCTGATTCCTCGTGGATCCAAATGAAACTCCATGTTATTTGATAAATCGTTCGGATCGAACCAATAATTGAAAGAAATTTAATTCAAGGAAATGTTTAGACAGGTCATTTAAATTATTTAGCTTGTGAATGTATAACAAGGCATACAAATAGGATTGAGGCGAGTTTTTAATTTGCATTGCTTGTGTTGCTCTTGTGTGAAAATGTTCATACAAAACCTGGCTGGAGAATCGAAATGAACAGCAAAGATGATTTCCATCAAAACCTAGTTTCAAAAAAAAGGAGAAAGAAAGACACTTTCGTATTCTTTTCACAGTTTTCTGTTTTTTATTTCTTATTGGAGGTGATTTTCCACTGACTCAGCAACTATATAAGAGCTTTACTGTCCTTATGATATGGGGCAATAGTTGCTCCTTTTCAAGGGTGAATTATTACACTGAAAGTCACACTTAAAAGACTCCAACAGGTATATGATATATATATATATATATATATATATATATATATATATATATATATATATATATATATATATATATATATATATATATATATATATATATATATATATATATATATATATACGTCCCCGACAGGCATTTCATGTAAGTGAATAAGTCTCCCACAATTATTTCAAATAACTGATATATCACATCCATGAAATATTACATTATAGATTAATGAGTAATCTTAAGATAGCAAAACAACTTGATAATAATTATTTAAAACATTTGTATTCAACTAGGAAAACAAAGAACTGTAACCAGAGAAACGAAATTTGTTTTTCTTAAAATTGGAAAGTTCATTGATTTAACCGAGACAGTGACTTTGTCTTCATGTGAATATTTCCGAATTTTATTTTATTTTTATTCAAATGCGGAATTCAATTCATCTCATTACATCGTGTATTCTTGTTGAAAATATATGTTATTAGAAAAGCTGATGTCATGTTTCAATGTGGCCGTGTTCATGCCTTCCTAGGTTGAATTGGACCTATGAAGACAACTCATCTCTCAAGGATTAATTGGAAACAATACTTTATTACAGTGTCATAAATAAACAGGGTTTATTAAATTCATTTTTTGAGAACGAAAGTTATACACTAAGACTAATTAGTGCAGTGTAAAAACAAATTTATTAACTACAAGTTTGAATCTCGAAACATTGGTTAATGTAGTGGTATGTTTGTGACATGCATCACAAGGAGGGTATGTTCCATGCGAGCCAGTGGTACGCATGAAATATATTTCTTTTGAAGGGATATTCATTTTCATAACATTACATTCCGCAAATTTTATATTACTGTGGATACTTTAGTTTATCATATTCTATTATTAAATCAAAAACAGAATTGTTTCCTTTGCAAAGTAGCATTCGGATCATTCATATATATGTACACTCGGCATCCTTTAAGCGATATTTGTTTACTACGTTGATGTCTTGTTCAACTAATATCCAACGGTACGTTTTGATACAAGTTCAAAAATTTTTCGTAGACTAATGTGAAATGTACAGTTGTGTTAAATGCATGCACTGATCTGGAAAGTGCCGTCATAATTGAATATGGTTTTTGAGAAATCAGAATGAATGGGCTTATGTATGTGGCATAAAATTATCTCTTTACCTAATTAATCCATTTAGTACACCGCATCTTTGTCGGTCCCCAATGCTTTCAGTTTAAACAATATTCGCTTCTGTTTTTGTTAGTACTATTTTATTTGTGGATATTTGTCAGACATTATACAATAAAATGCGTGTACATGTATGCATTTTATTTTTTTCTAATGCACAATTGCAGGACACATAATGTACAATAATTGTATAGTATGTTTGTTCCTGAATGCATCAAGTTCCTCACATGTATATAAATATCATTTAGACCCTGAATATAAATCGTATCTCTTAGTCATCTATATCTTTATCAGCATTTATCTATCTTGTTGATGGACCGGTCTATTAGGATAGTAATCAAATTATCTGACACGATTTACGTATAACAGTCATTAATTAACAGCCAATCACCACCTTATGAATACGTTAAACCGTCACTTAAGAATTGTTATTAAATTAGTCCTTAACTACCTGACAATAGTATAGTACTGATTCAGATCATGCATATTTTCCTATCTAACAATTTATTCTTCAATAATTTACCGTCTGTAACTAACCATACAAGACGTGTGTTTTATTTGCCAAATTTCGTAAGACAAGCAAATTTAATTTTAAAAATATTTCATGTCGTTTTGAAATGCCTGCTTGTAAGCTTTTGATAAAATGGATTGCGTATTTGGAAGATAGATTCAATATACCTATATCATTTAGGTCAATAAATGTAGCACATTATAATGCATTTACAGTCGTTTGTATCTTCATTGCTTATGACTCAGTATTCATTTAAATGCAGCTTTTGATTTCCTTTGGAAAAGGATGAACGGTCGATACGAGACCGTGCCTTTCTGGTGGACAGCATATTTATCTACCTCATCATCTTATAAATAAACATAATTATTTATAAATGGAAGGTGACAGGTGAAAGTGCACATGTCTACCAACTTGTATTTTCCTGCCTTGATCATGCATAGAAGTGGAAAAAGATAACTTCTCTCAATGGTGAAGTTAATATTGATTTGTGCTTCAAACTTCGTGTAATCTCAATTTCCAAATCACAAAATCTCATGCATATTTCGGAGAACACTTTATTGTACCAATAACTTAATGGCGTAACACACCATATTATGTACCAAAGATATACTGGGGCAACACATATGACTGTGTACTAGTGATTTACTGGTGTAATACATGACTGTATACCACTGATTGACTGGTGAAACATATATGACTGTTTACAGATGATTCACTGGTGTAACACATTACATGACTATTGTTACTGGTGTAACACATTTATCTGTACAAGTGATATATTGGTGTAACACATGACTGTTTACAAATGATGTACTGGTGTAACATACGTGTTTACAAATTATTTACTAGTGTACGACACATGACTTTGCGCCAACGATTTACTGGTGTAACATATATGACTGTGCAAATGATTTACTGGTGTAACAAACTTGAATGTGCACCAATGATCTACTGGTGTAACACATTTTAATGTGTACCAATGATTGAGTTGTGTAACACTATGTACCAATGATTGCGTTGGGTAGCACACATTACTGTGTGCCAATGATCTACTGGTGAAACACACATTACTGTGTACCAATGATCTACTGATGTAACACATTACTGTGTATCAATGATTGGCTAGTGTAACACACATGATTGTATGCCAATGATTTAGATGTGCAACACACATGACTGTGTACAAATGTTTAACTAGTTAACACGTTCCTTGTGTATGAATGATTTACTGGTGTGCTTTATTAGTTCAAATATAGAAAATGACAAGACTCTTGAAACTTGTGATATTGCAAAAGTTGACTGTCACTCCAAGAAAAGATGCACTGGACCGTACAAGAAATTATGACTGGATTCTATGCATTTTTTGCTTCCATTGTAATGTCTTCTGAGCAGTGCGTTACTATTTATTGGATAGATCCTTTAACTCTTGTACGTACAACTTAGGGTAGAAACTTCTTTAAAGCAAAAAAAAATCTCAATTGCTGGAAACCTTTAGTAGGTTGAAATATCAGCAGCAATATTTTACATTACGTTTTAAATTTTTTATAAATTATTAGTTACTTACCTTATCTTAAACTCAACAAAACCATTTTTGTCTGCAAATCGAATTAGTTAATGATTCATTCTTGCAACTCAAAGATGAAAAATAAAGATCATAATTCCCAGCTCATCTTTAATAAATAATATTTGGCAAATTTTATTTTAAAAGGACTACAATCTCGATCTCTTTACATTAGAATGGTATCATATGTTTCTCCATTGAAACGATTAAAAAACAGCAGCATTATATGGGAGCTCATTAGCGTCAATGGGACTTTCATGTCAAAAAGTGTCAAAGTGTCGCGGAACTTTGGTGCCAACGGGAATTTAACATGGGGAAAATTGGGCCTGTATAGTGTCCATAAATATTGGGCCTTTATAGCGTCAAAAAATAGTGAGTCTGTTGAGCGACAAGGGAAATGGAACAGGTAGGGTGACGTCACGGAGCTGGACACTTATGACAATGTTCAAAATGACTTTAGGACATTCGTTACTTTATTTCGTATAGTATTTGAGAAGAAATTGCCCATCGTATCCCGAGAAATTGTGAGCCATCACCATAACGTTCGATGTTCTCTTGACACCACGTCTTGTCGATAGAGTTTAAGATCCATTGGGCAAAATCGGCCAATGTGTTTGATCCCCGAAAGATTTTTTTTCACGTCTTCCAGAAATCTTGCTGCAGTGAGGGCAATGAGTACAGATTGACTCTTGGATGCACTTCACACACGCTCGGTAAGTCACGCAAAATTAGGAATGTGAATGCCAGTCCATACTATGCATTCGAAATCGAAAAAGATGTAATTACCTTTCTCCTGGTCATTATCTTTTTTTCATGTTTGGATTGGTATTTTTGAATGTAGCATTTATTTTCCAAATCCAAGATTTGGCGACAAATGTGACATCTCTTCTTTCCTGAACAGACGTGAGGTGAGTCTTGGCACTATTAGTACGTATGCCTTGTCCACAAGTAGGGCACAATCTTAGCAGTTAACAAGTACATTTCTTCTGTGAACCTTGCGTATTCAAATATTGTCGGTAACAGGTTGGACTGACAAAAGAGCGCTGACAAGCTGGGAGTTCTTGACCTTCGTCCAGACAGGGTTTGGAGGCCAAACATTCCTCACATTTCGATCCGCAATGTTTGTGTTACTCTCGATTGTTATAGCCATAGTCACATTTCTCACAATAATAACTGTAATCCCAGGAATCCAGAGATACTGGTAATGGTATCAAAATTTTCATCGTGATGATAGACGTGAATGTACTTTTCGTCTTTGAAATCTTTGCCTCGAAATAAAAGAGGTCCACGCACTTCTTGAGGGTGCACTTTCATGTTGTAGCGTGGAGCCAAAAATGTCTTGCAACTTTTACATTTCAGGAATGCCGCAGAGGTATGTCTTTAGATATCGTCGCTTACTGTAACAGGAGTTCTGCTTCTTTTCGTTAATTGGCTCGGTCCGATTGTTGAATATTTTTCCAGGCTCTTTTCCATTTTGCCGTGTCTTTCCTGTCGGCATACGATCCTCCCACCACGATGGCACGGGCTTGTCTTGAGGGCTGTTAATTTGGACGAAGCTCTTTTCGGTGATGCGAAGGTTGTCTACCAATAACATCTTTTTGCGTCCTGTCCCTTGGCGAAGAGAAACGTGGGCCATGAACAGTGTCACTTTTACGTCGTTGATTTAAGACTTGTCGTTGCATAGTTTCACTTGTTGAACTTATCGATGACTTTGAAAGATGTCAATTCTGCTTGGCTGCTAAACTTTATCCAAACAGGGTTTTTAATCTTTCGTGAAAAATGGGAAGACCTATGACATGTTTTATATGGCTTGACATTGCTGTTTCAGTGTGGTTTACAAAGAAAGTGTCTTTGGGACACATGTCTGTTTTCTTTGGAACATCTATATCCTTTTCTGTGGTATTAGCTGCGCGTATTCTGGTCAGGAACTTGCAACATTGTTATAAGTGTCCAGTACTGTGAAGTCACCCTACCCGTTCCATTTTCCTTGTCGCTCAACAGACCCACTATTTTTGACGCTATATGGGCCCAATATTTATTGAGTCTCTACAGACCCAATTTCCCCATGTTAAATTCCCCTTGACGCCAAAGTGTTGCGACACTTTTTAACATGGATGTACTGGCGCTACTGTGCCCCCATATACTACTCACAGTAGTGCTGTTATTCCCGTAAAAGATTCTACAGCTAAAAGCAAATTTCATCAGATTGATACATGTATCAGAAGTTAATCTGAACTAATAGTCAACGCTTGACTTCGAATGTCCCTTTTCTTAACTAACCGGTAATTGGTAGCTGGGTTAATAATCATCTCCGTACACATTTAAATTTCTTTGTTGAGTAATAACCATCCGCAAGTTAACGTCTTCGAAAAGACCTTTTGAAGTGATTCATATACGGATTTTACGTTCATCATCAATTTCAACAAAGGTTGGGAGTAGAAATGTGGTTGAAAAGCAAACCTAATTTATCATCGAGTATGTTCTGAGTTTTCAATGTTAATGTCAGCCTAGAAGACAATGGGACTGACCCTGTACATAGGTAGGTAGGTAGGTAGGTAGGTAGGTAGGTAGGTAGGTAGGTAGGTAGGTAGGTAGGTAGGTATGGTTATGTAATGAACCGTAACGAACAATTCCTGCAGCCAGCTTAGCTTGAAAGTGAATGAATAAATTTCAGCCAGTCGTATGGTGCGTAAAAGCCATTTTATTATAAGTAACTGTTCCGTTATAGTGTTATCCAAGTAACCATATCAAAGTGGCCATATCCAAGTGACAATATCCTAGCGACCATATCCAAGTAACCATATTATAACGGCCATATCCAAGTGACAATATCCTAGCGACTATATCCAAGTGACAATATCCTAGCGGCCATATCCAAGTGACAATATCCTAGCGGCCATATCCAAATGACAATATCATAGTGGCCATATCCAAGTGAAAATATCCTAGCGGACATATCCAAGTGACCATATCCATATCCTAGCGGCCATATCCAAGTGACAATATCCTAGCGGCCATGTCCAAGTGACCATATCCTAGCTGCCATATCCAAGTGACCATATCCTAGCGGCCATATCCAAGTGACCAATTGTATGAAAAGTCTGGAAAGTAAACCCTAAATTTACAGACATATAATAATGCACAGAATGGTAATAAACCCTAAATTTACTGACATATACTAATGCATGGAATGGCAAGCGATATTATATGTTTATATTCCCACTACATAGGTGGTGAATGATTAGGGCACAAGATGGCATGCCCATCCATTATGGACATTTCATCACCCAAAAGTGACTGATCCAATTAATGAACTAAAATCCTTCAAACATGCATAATTTGACTGCTGCAATAGCTAGCTGAATACAATACATGTAGAAGAGCATACCATTAAAAAAAAACCTACTAGGTGATAAGTACGTGATCAAGAACCTAACGTTCGTTATTTTTGCATTAATAAAATAGGTTGATCAATCATTATTCTGGCGTCCTCCATTATGTATCATTCATCCAAAGTAATGTTACACTAAATACTGTATGAATATTATTAAATGAAAATCTGACCCAGGTCAGATTTAAATGGACATTCACAGGCAACTTTGTAACCGAAGAAACCAAAGAAGGTACTTTTACTTTTCCTGAGATACTACTTAAACGTACAATGTACACGTCTCCTGATACTATTGAATTTAAGCTGTATAAAAACGTCTCCCGATACTATTAAATTTAAGCTGTATAAACACATCTACTGATACTACTGAATTTTAGCTGTATAAGCACGTTTCCTGCTACTATTGAATTTAAGCTGTATAAACATCTCCTGATACACTATTGAATTTAAGCTGCATAAACACGTCTCCTGATACTATTAAATTTAAGCTGAAGCCATGCATACATTGAATAAATCAATCACAATTTGAGATCCTTCTTTCCATATAATTAAGAACTACAGTTGGCACTTTAAGGTGTTATTGAAAATGAGCTGTAACTATGGAAACTGATGTATTAGATCAGACGTAATCCGACATCCATGTTCAAATATAATATAACCTAAATTACATAGTATGCAGTTCTCTAGAGATACTTTTTTTTATATAAAAAAAGGTTTGTAGATTTCATGCAGAGATAAAAATGCTATTTAAATTATAATGGAAAATTTGTGTATTTTAGGTAGATAAAACTCAATCTGGCATCCACTATCAAAATAATAACCTACGAGTTACTTCTCTAAATATACGATTTAAAAAGCAGAAGATGTGTGTATTTTAGGTAGATCCAGCACAATCTGGCATCCACCGTCAGATAGAATATAATCTAGGATTCAATTCTCTTGAGATGATATTGAAAATAAAGACATACATAGATCTAAAATCAATCGGTATTCACGCCAGAAGGCGCTTAGTCAGGTAATGATAGCATATAATATCCTAATACGACTTGCGATGGAAGGAAACGTGGAAAATTGTGATCTGTTGACGCATAGATATTTCAAGCAACTGAAATTGAAAAGCATAGAGACCAGTTCAAAAAAAGGAGTAGGGATATATTTGATGAAAATAACGTTCGAAGAAAAAAATGAAAATAAAAAATAAAATCTGCATAAATAAGCATGGAAAATAAAAAAAAAATCTTGCATTCAAGGTATAAGTAGATGCAAAGCAGAGACGAAAAGGATGGAATGAGGATACAAGTTTCGAAAAGGATTAATAGTGTATTCTTTGCAAATATTTTGGAAGATTGAACATTTTTGTAGTGTTGACTTAACTGGTTATTTGGAGGTGAAGTAGTTGCACAGGTTGAATGTTGTTACTGTTTACAATGGAAGCCTTCATTTCTGCGGACAGAGCTTTGTAGTTTTAAGTGGCAGAGTTTTATTGTGAATAACAAAAAAGACAAGCAAAGCCTTATAGGATTCGAGTTGGACAGAACGTTACGCTAAATTATGTCGAAATTCAAGTATTTACCCAAAGCCGGAATGTGATGGAACAATACTTAAATGAAATAGTTTCTACAGGTAACAACAAGTGAAACCTTCACAGAAACCCCCTTAAGTGCGAAGAACATGCCCCTCGGTATTTATCTTTGTTAGTAGTAGCAATAGTAGTAGTGATGGTTGTAGATTTTTAAGTGAGCATGACGGAATACTGGTTAGAATGACTTGGATTCTTGAAATAATACAATATGGAAATCTGAAGATAAACGAGAGAAGAAGAAAAGATCAGTTTTGTTGTGAGTGATGGTTTACCTATTGACGACAAGATTGATCCCAGTTCAATATTGTGACATGGGACGTTTGCTTAAGGGGTGTCAAGTAGTTTCAGCTCTCATTTCCGTCCTTCTTGCGTATATTAGGAGCAATTAAAATAATAACAGTGTACACTCCTTTGTACCAAATAAACTTTCCCGTGAACATGAACGCTGTGATTTTGGTCCTAAATTGTTCTTTTGTATTTAATTTAAATTTCGATTTTTACTTATAACACTGGTCTACAATTTTTAGAAGTCGTCTGCTTCAGAGATAAAATATGCTATTTGTTATGGAGTTTGATGTGATGAATTTAAATGTGACATTAAAACTACTGAGTGACAAATGTTTAGAACAAAGTTTTTACGTTTACGTCTTTGTATATTGTGTAGATAGAATTTTAGTCATCAATTGTAAACCTAGTCTCGTCATGTGTTTATGATTGCTTTACATTTTTATGTAACACTTAGAAAAAAACAACCAAAGTTTTATATAAGTAAAATATGTATATATAAGTATATAGTCCTTATTCAGTGTCTACTCGGCGCTTCTTGGCTTGTCTCTTGTATTCCTTGTTACGTATCTGCTCGTTCAAAGTAAAAAAGAAAATAGTGGAGACAAACTTTTTAAGTTTTAAGAAAAATAATTTAATTTCTCAGGAAAACACTGAAATAGGTAGGTAAAAAAACAAAAGTAAAACAGGACTTATTATTTGTGAATAAACATACCAACCATTTATCCTAGAATTGTGAATAAATACGAGTCCTATTAATAAAACATTTAACTTAGTTTTGTTTGAAAATTACATTGTTTCTAAGATAGAGGATGATGACGTCAGATGAAGTCTTTTTACAAATGTCCATAATTTCAGGTTAAACCATAATTTGCACTGCATAGTTCCAAGTTGGAATGAATTTCACTGAATGTTTTGTCCTAAATCACTTGTTAAGTTCTCCAGGCAATACATTATTGTTCAAAGGGTAGATGAACTCCTATAACTGTCAAGGCACATATATTACAAGGTACGCCTCACAAATTATAGATGTAATTTAGATTGAACTCTTTCCGGCACATGGAAACTATACCATTCTTCAACAAGGTATATTATAATAATCTAATCCAGCACAAGAAATATGATGCTTTCTTCTTCTCAAGGCATAATATACACTGTACTGCGACACAGCCGAGAGATGTTTGACTGCTTCGGACAAAGCTGAGAGATATTTTATCTGCTACACAGTATATGACTGCTACTTTTCACAGGAACCTAAGTCTATATAAACTAATACTGAGTTGTCATTACGTGCTGCACTCGCACGGATTAAGCGTGATATTTCATCATATAACAATGCATTGTACCCGATGTAAAACATGTACTCGGAAAAGATCTTAGCCGCAGACAATCATTTGTCATTTTTTATATCTAAACAACTTAGGAAAGTCAAGAAACATTTACGTTCTAAATAAACATTCTTATGAAAGTTGAGCAACATATATACGTTCTAAATAAACAAACTCTTACAAAAATATCAGTTTCCGTGAACAATGATACAAAAATGAAATAAAAAAGACTTTAAAATTTTCCACACAAGTAATTAAAATACAGTGTCCTAACATCATTAAAAGGGGCATCTCTTTTCACTGTCCAGCAATAGTCTGCAAGCATTGATGGTCTACATTTGCTCTGATAGGGTTTCCCTATCGTTCCAACGTCCTGTTGAAACTGTTCGCCGTGCTCGTCGCTCACTGCTACGCAGTTCGGTTGACATTAAAAATTATGTATATTGCACAAATGACCGTTCAACATTTAGCCGAAAAATGAAGGATCTTTGAAACAAACTAATGAAACTTACTGAATAATTTTTATCTGTAGAAAGCTTTGATGAGTTTTATAAATTTATTTTTAAATCACCACACATAACATTCTGTTTTTCGCATAACAATAAATGCTGACTTCTTTAGCATTTATTTGGACCAAACCGAGCGATAACTATGACAGATGCAGTACTGGATACAAGAGATAGAGTAGCATTCGTTGGATATACATGTGAATATATGATTACTGGACTGTATAAATTAAGACTACCGGTGCTGCTAAGATGCTAATGGAATTTTAAAACCGGATATTTGCATCATTTAATTTGGAAGAATGTTGGTTGGATAAGTTTCTCCAAGCTCGAAGCCCAACATTTGTCGACTTTTATTTCAAGAGAGTGAGTTTATTTACAAATATAGCTAACATTTAAGCCACATTTATCCAATTTGTGGGGATGCAAGATCAATACCGTGTGGTAGAAGCAATGAGCTCATGTTTAGATTTAGTTTCTCATACGGACAATTCTACGAATTATACACTGGCCATATTTTGAAATAACCACTGCTTGTGATGGTAATCCGCTTTTGCTCAATGTTCATTGGGCTTTAGATTAGAAAGACAGTTGCAATATTGTTGATGGTAATAGTGAATAAATATTTCAAAAAGCGGGGTCAGGAAAAATACAGCCGCAGCCAATAAACAAGAATTTCATGGGCATATTTAATTGAATCAGTAGAATGTGATAAATTATGTGTGATTTCAAAACGCATATATTTGTGAACAATCATCACTGTAAACTGGTGTAAAATTTTTCATTACATATGCAAAAATTAATCAGTCTTATGTCTCCCAATTCTCCCTACATTTTGTGCAGTTTCATTGTAAATTTCCAGCCACATGAAGTTTTCAACAAATAAATACCAATCAAGATAAGGCAAATATGATCGAGTCCCCACACAGTTCCATAAGGCAAATTTAATCGAGTTCCAACACTTGTCCGAAAGGCAAATTTGATCGAGTCCCGACACTGTTCCATAACTTTTTATTTTTACATGGGTTATTGTATGAAAATCCAGAGTGGAATCCATTTTACATTTATTTACACCAGCAGATGGTAGATGCAGACGGCAGTCGTATAAATATCGACATTGGAACATTGTCATATATGTACATACAGCACCAGCTGACAAGCAAGAAGGATATGTATGAAGCAGATTTGTCCTTAAATAAAAATGTTTATCTAATGCAACATGGCATATGGGCCATAATTCCATTGGAAACCTAACATCATGTATTTAGTAAAAAAAACGGAGACGGATTTATAATGTTATATATATATATATATATATATATATATATATATATATATATATATATATATATATATATATATATGTGTGTGTGTGTGTGTGTGTGTGTGTGTGTGTGTGTGTGCAATTATATTGTATGAGTGTTAGTTTTAAAACTCTTTATTTCATTTCTGTTTCATTGCATTTTATTGTAGTTAATGTTTTGTGGGATTAGTTATTCTTTTTGTAATGAGATAAATGTTGTTTACTTACGACGAAGATGTATTCCGTTAGAAATATCAATTAGTCCGTCTTACCCTGGTAAGATTGTTAACAGGAAGTTAAAAATGATTGGTCGATATCAGGGCATACATTCTTTTAGTTTATATAATTTTCAGATATGTAAAATGTATCTAATCTATTTCCTTTATTTCCTCTATATGTAAATGTATATTTTTTTCATTTCTGTTTCATTGCTTTTTTTGCAGTTAATATTTTGTCGGATTAGAGATTCTTTTTTTTGTAATGAAATAAATGTTTACTTAAGACGAAGATGTATTATTTATATTATTATTATTATTATTATTATTATTATTATTATTATTATTATTATTATTTTTATTATTATTATTATTATTATTATTATTATTATTATTATTATTATTATTATTATTATTATTATTATTATTATTATTATTATTATTATTATTATTATTATTATTATTATTAAATACAAATTTATACCCACAAATGATGATCAAATTATACTGTTTTAAATTCTTTCATCGCAAGTATTTATGAATTAGCAAAAACGGGGAAAGTAGATCAATTTGATATCAATAAAACCTTTAATGGGATTTGGTCAATAAACATCTTTATATAATGCAGACGATAAAGTAGCAAAATATAGTAAACTTAATGCACTTAAAAATTTCACAAATAATACTATGACGAACATTTTAGCTTTATATAAGCTCCACTGAAATATATCAAAAACATAACTAATAAAAAAACACTAACTGTATAGAAGAAAAGAAGAATCAAGACATAAATATCAGTACTTTTAGACAGATTCGAATTGCTTCCAGAGACTGTTTATGTCCAAACATCGCTTTGAATGGAAAAGTTAACGTCACCCGCTAGTTGCAGTCCTTTTCAGAATTATTTAGTATACACTAATGGGTTGGGATACTATTTCAGATAAAAACAAAACAAAAAGTATTTATCATGAAACTTTGAACAATAGTTGACTAAGAAATTTAAAGTCGGGACAATGATGACCTTTCCAGTGATTATTTAAGGCATTGTAAAATATCACGGTACCTATTTTAGTGTATAATTTTAACAAATTATTGTATCATATACTTCGAAAAGTGTTGAACAACGGCTATGATATTAAAAATGGGAATATGCATATACATGAACATTCTAGAGATATTAGGTTGTTAAAAATCCTCAGAAACATTTACTTTAAATTTAACCGAAGGACTAGCCAACTGGATATTTAAAAAAAAATATTCTAGGTGAATTGCAAGCTCGATTTGGAAGTGAATATTCCACGGCAGATAGTATAATTACCATAAACATTTTGATATACTCAGTTTTTTATAGAAACTATAACAAGATAACCGAGATAGATTTTCGGATTCACAAGAAGAACACTTTTGATGGTAATGCAAATACAAAGTTTATTGATGAATGACTTGAAAGAGAAAAGATCTCATTACGTGCTTGTACAAGATCCAAATATTGGACAAATTAACATAATCTGCACGAAACTAATAAATATAAATACAAATAAATAATCTTTCGCCGTACAAGGACAAAGAGGACATACAATGAATGACTTCTTTTGCTCAGTAATAAAAATCATGTATTCGCGCAAATAGCGAACACTTACGTATTTTACTCAAATAGTAAAATTATAAATTGATTGGACAGATATCATACACTTCCAAAATCCTGGGTATAACAAAACCTCAAAATTAGCCCATGGTTAAATACCACATGCATGGAGTAACACAAAACACGTCATTTTCACACTTGGCTACCAGTCACACTGGTCAATCAAGCAAACATTATAGGTAATCACTGATCACCCTTCAATTCCTTGGTCAATCAAGCAATCAGTGCCAACCAATTTGGTCAGCAATGATCACCTGCTACTCAACCATCAACACTCAGCTCTATGCCGGCTATGGTTCATCTTTGCAGCTGCTATGGGCAACTACTTATGGTTCGCTCTGTAGCTAGTACCACGTCAACTACAATCACCTTGAATCACTTTGATCAGGTGGATTACTCCAATCAGTTAAAAATACATATAACACTGTAATATACATGACACGGGAATATACGATAACAGGTAATGATGTTATTATACGGCAAGTTATACAAATTACATTATCGGTACAACATTACAAAACAATACACAGGTTCAGAAGTGAACCTATCTCCGATAATATTCATATGATACTAAATGTTTCTTAATGAAATGCAACTTTATATTGCTAATATAAATTTCTTGCTAAGTGACACACAAGGATAGAAAATACTGCGTTATATTACTCAAGCCAAAGCTACATTGAAATATGCAAAAGAAAAACGTGATAGTACAATAACTATAACTTGCAATATACATAAAAAACAAATAACTTACATACCTCTATAGCAGAAGATGTGCAAGTCCCTAAGTATACTACTTACTGACAAGACGTTCCGTATTGTAAAGATATCGTTTTAAGGTGAAACATTTATATACAGACGATGCAGCCGTGGTAGTAGCTGTCAATCGATTTTTCCCAATGACAGCACTTTGTACGTGCAGCAGAGATATACTGAACTCACTATAATATATATATATATATATATATATATATATATATATATATATATATATAAACCACCATCGAGTACCGTTGTACACAAGAATCGAAATCTGAGTACGTTTATTTAATAAATAAATAAAGTGATATATGCAATTCCGTGTCAAAAACAAAGATTTTATGCTCATTTTGTTGATTATGAAAATGATTTAAACCGTATTTACAAGTGCTTACTTTATCTTAAATTGGTAAATGAAATATTAGTAATAAACTGCTTTAGATACTAAGAGCTATATATGCTGAGTGTCAAAAAGCACACAAAAACGGCATGACAAATATTTAACTAGCCGGCTCGAGTATGACAAGCTTTTATTGCATCACATATTTTATTTTCATGTCTTAGCAGAATAACAGAAACGCATTAAAATTTGCAAGTTATTTTGCACTGTTGTATGCTAATGACTTTGTTGCCTCTGACGAAAATGTTATTTAACTTCAAATAATTCTAAACAAGCGAAAATAATACAGCAACATCTAGAAACTAAAGATGAACCTGAAGAATTAAACTTTAGTTTCTAGAAAGGTTGAATATTTGAGAAGAAAAGAAAGTTGTTGATTATTTTTGATAGAAATTGTGTCTTATAATAAATACATTGGTTGTGGTGTTTCTTTTTCTAAAACATGTGGATTGTGTATTTAACTCTAGCCGTATATTCTGTACTCTAGTTATAATTTGAAAACTTAATTGTTTTTGTAAACTGTCTACAAAAACTATTTCAAATATTTAAAACTAAACTAACAAGGACTTTGTGTTATTGGTTAGAAGTTGGGGCTTTTACAAAACCACGCTGTAATATTTCTTTTTGTAAATATATTACTGATATCACTATACTGACTCAAAATGCTTTTCTTGTCTAGACTGTCACCGCAAGTAGTAAGATACAGTACAATAGATAGGAACTTGTATCTAATTATTATTAATATTTATAACTAATGATAGATCACAAACAAAGCTATAACCTACAGCTGACAAGGTGCGAACATTGTGATTGTAAACTAAGCAAAGTTAGTACGGGTTTGGGTTAATCAAAGGGTGAGTTATGACTAACTCTAATTATATTTAAGCAACGTTGTAAATATCTTTCTCCAAGTCCAAAGTGGAGAGTTAACTTCAATGGATATATTACGATTATATAAGTCAAGAAAACAATGAGTTTGACTTTGCTATTAAATGTCCCATATATGATAATTTGTGAAGTGTATATTTACCTTCATATGTTCGTTGTACTGCAAATCAAAGAACATTTTATAAATTGATGCAAAGAATCTATAATAGTGTTAATAATGCATACGCTTGCTCTCTGTCTCGCAATATATATGAACATTCTAGAGACAGTTTCTTAATACTAGAATTAGTTTGGAGCATTTTGTTTGGTTGTAACAATGATTTCATACATACAATTTTGGAGGTAATCTTACGTTCATAGAAATAAAAATTATTATTATTATTATTATTATTATTATTATTATTATTATTATTGTTATTATTATTATTATTATTATTATTATTATTATTATTATTATTATTATTATTATTATTATTATTATTATTATTATTATTATTATTATTATCATTATTATTATTATTATTATTATTATCATCATTGATCTATTATTATTATTATTATTATTATTATTATTATTATTATTATTATTATTATTATTATTATTATTATTATTATTGCCTGTAATATGTTCACATTAAAACATCTGCTATAATAGGCATTCTTACTATTTTAAAATGAAGAGATAAAACTATATACCTGCCCTATTACGAAAACCTATCCAAGACATGAATATACATAAAATTGTGCAGTCTAATTTGTATGGAACTCAGCTTGATTTATCATAGTTCAAGGCATCTATGTGGTGTTGTTGGTCAAATATCATGTACCTCCAACTGAATGCTTTAATATTTTCTGAGTGTTTTTCAGTCAGCTACGAACAAATCTTTGTGTATCACAATTGCTTTTATGTCATATGCAACCTAATTGGTTAGCAAATAATATTAAATAAGATGCGACTGGATCTGCAATCAAGGTTAGGTTCAGTCTATATGACCAATGGAAGATAATGCGTTGATTGTAGAATAATCAAAGAAATTAGTATTTTTCAGCGGCACATCTTATCCTGAAAAAAAAAAATTGAGATTCTGTGATGTGTGTCTCAATGTAGAGAATGGTCATTGTTGTATTTAGAATCATTACTGGCGTTTATCGATTGTACTACAAACATTATCAAATATACTGGTTAGTTTACAAAGCTGAATGAACTTTATTCGCGACTGTGGGAAGGACTGAATTTGGTATGACACTATAGTAAATGAATAAATTATACCCGATACATGTTTTCTGTTGATGATAGTCCGATTCCTGTGTTTTCTAACCTACATTTAGCGTTGTCCTTCTCTATGAAGCAGTCAATCTGTACGTGGATAGAATAGTTTGTCTATATCTAATATCTTGTGAACTCAAAACGGTCATGTTATGACAGCCAATTTCTTTTACTAAATTTACAAGTTTTTCTAGTATATGCTTTGACAACACTCGATAACGTCAGCGTTTGTGATGAAAACTACATATTCTTCGACGATACTATATATATGGTAGGTTTGACAATGTATCAAGATAAACAGGTTGGATTTTCGTCTTTATAACAAGTTTGGATGGCAATACAAATATAATGTTTATTGCTATATGACTTGAATGAGAAAAGATTTGATTAATACATGCGTTTATAAGTTCCAAAAATTGGACAAACATAATCCACACGAACCTAATATTGCAACAAATATAACTACAAATAAATGACTTTACACAGTATAAGGACAATGGTCAACGATTCAAAGTAATTTCACAACACGAAAAAAGGATGTGTTTTACTCAAATAGTAAAAATGACATTATACTCACATAATAAAATGTATTCACTCAAATAACGAAAAATGAAGTATTTTAATAGTAAACAAAATGAAAACAAAGGGATTGATATTATACAAAATATTTTTACATTTTCAAAATACTGCATATAACAAATACCAAAATTAGCCCATGGCTAAAATGTTAAGTACATGGTGTGACAAAAAAAACCTCCATATTACCCTTGGCTACCAGCCACCTTGGTCAATGAAGCAATTAGCATTATAGGTAGTCACCGACCACCTTTCAATTCCTTGATCAATCAGGGAATCAGCGCCCACCAATTAGGTCAGCAACGCCCGATCTCATGCCACCTGCTGTGGTTCAGCTTTACAGCTGCTATGGTCAATGTATATAGTTAGCTCTAAAACTGGTACCAGGTCCACTGCGATCAGCTGAAAATACATCTAACACCATGTACTAAGAATGGGCATATAGGATAAAAGGTAATGGCGTTATATACGGTAAGGTATACAAATTATATCATCAGCACAACATTACAAAACAATAAGTAGGTTCAGTAGTGAACATATCAGTTTTCTATATGAATCCTATGGTAGTAAACGTTTCTTGTTTAAATGCAATTTATATTGCTAATATAAAGCTCATGCGAAGTCACAAGCACGAATATAAAATAGTTGCATTATACCACGCACGCAGAAGCTACAAAGAAAATATGCAAAAATAAGGTGGTAGTACAAAATCTATAACTCAAAATATAGATTATATAGATTATATAGATTATATATATATATATATATATATATATATATATATATATATATATATATATATATATATATATATATATATATATATATATATATATATATAAGAAATTAATAAATAACTAAATAACTTACATACCTCTACAACTAAATATGTGCCAGTCTCTACGTTTTTATTTGTGTGGTTACTCTCAGATGCGGGTATGTGAGAAAGTTTGCCAGTAGCTTCTCGTGGGTCGGTGGTTCTTCCCGGGTATTTTCAGGTTTCTTCCTCCACCATTAATACTGGCCACCATGTATGGCCTTTCGTGTGCTGAAAAATGGCGTTAAGCCCCACAACAACAAAAACTCTCAGACTTACATTAGTTAAGTAACCCCCTTGTGACAAAAGTAAAAAGTATTTTATGTGTTCATGTTTTGTTTCATATATGTGTGTTTATTGTATTAATTTTATTAATTTTGTTTTAATAACATTTTGAGTAAGGGATAGTAAGTACATGATTCAAATCTTATTTCTTATAATATATCAAATTTCTGGAGTTGTTATTTAATTCATTGTCATAGTTTACTGTAAGTCTAAAGTTTAATAAATGAAAGCTAACTTAAATTAATTCATGTTTAATTTCTATTAAGTATAGTTTTATAGATTAATAAATAGAAACCTATTATAATGTTTCAGCTTTGTGCATAGGCTTTTTGAGATCTTAATTAGGTAAGAGCAGCATTCCCACTACGCTTACGCGATCACGTGAACACTAGCTCAGGTACCACTAGTTTCTTGTCTATTGCATGAATGACAATTTTGATCGTGAATATATCAAATGACTATAATTAGGTTACTAATCAAATTGTCTAGTTTAGTCAGTTTAATCGTAATCAGTAAATTTTGAAAATTTAGCTGTAATATTTATTGGGAAAGTTACATTAATAATGTCAAACTGTTTAATAAGTGTTATTCGCATTCGTTTAAGTTATTTAAATCTTTTTTGCGAAATATGAATCAGAAGTCCGTCTTCCACTGTGTTAGGTCATCTTTTAATCCAGTATGGCGAGTGCCCTTTCTCTCGGGTCACAGAAAAGAGTCTCAATATTGCCCTTTGGCCGATCCGTTCTTTCTCTCTGCTCAAAACGAAAGTGTCATCGCTTATTGCATTCCTTTTCTTTTGTATTTTATTATTTAATATTCTAGCTCCATGGGCTTAATTAAAAGTCCGTTTCGTTTCCGTTCGTTTGATTCTGTAATTCTTCATCTGTTTATCTGACATTTTTGGAACTACAAGGCTCTTTTACTCAGTTTTATTGGTATGGTTCTTCTCAGATTAATATCATATGAGGAACTCCCAAATATCTTAATCCTATTAAGATAGCAAAACTGCACCCGTTGGCAAAGCAGAAAACATTTTTTAATTAATTAATCTTAAAAAGGTATTTTATGTATTCATGTTTTTTTTCATTGTGTGTGTGTTGTTTCTTGTGTTAAGTTTATTTTATTTTGATTTTATTAATTTTAAATTAGGGTTTGTACACTATTCAAATTAACTTTTTCTTCTATGTATCAAATTCCTTTTATTTTTTTTTATAATTATGGTTATTGTACAAGTCGAATATTTATTAATTCATTTTAATTTTCAGCATTAGTATTAAAATTAAGTTCATTCATAATTTGTAGTATAGGTTAATCAACTAAATAGTTTAATTTTTTAATTATTTTAAATAGTTTTAATAAATAAATAAATAAATAAAACGTTTTCTGCTTTGTGCATGGGTTCAGTTTTGAAATCTTAATTAGGCACGAGCAGCATTCACAATACGCTTCAGCGATCACGTGAACACTAGCTCAAGTGCCACGAGTTTCTTGTCCAATACATGAATAATTGTTATTAGTCCTAATCTGGCCTTGTTGATCGTAACTAATAATTTTGAAGGTTTAATTATTTTAATTAGTTTAAATATCATAGATTTTAGTTCCATTTAAATAATGTCATGGCGTATTAGAGTTGTCGAATCTCTCAAAGCCATTTTGTGAATAAGTCAGACTCGAATCATAATATTGACTCTGTCCTGTCTCCCTGGTCCTTAAAATTCTTCCAAGCTAACTGCGAGTAATACACCAATCGCAGTAAGTCATCAGATTCCGTATCACAAGGATAAATTTTATCATCAAGCAGTGCACTAATTATATCTTTCAAATTATCTTCCATTGCTTTAATTTCAATTCCGTGTCCGTTCCTTTTCGTAATTGTGTCGGATTTCAACCATACACTAAGTTCACTCCTTTCTTCTTGCTCCGTAGAAACCTTCCCAACTAATTGTGAGAAATACATCAATCGCAGAATGTCATCGGTTTCTGCATCCCAAGAAGTATCTCATCAAATCGTGTACTTTCTCTGTTGACTTTCCATCTTCATTAAATAATGAAAATGGGGACAAGGAACATAATTTAATTTAAAAACTTCAAATCTCTCAAGCAGACTGCTGACTGTCAAAATGTTTTGTAATGTTTTTTACTGCGAGGACTGATTAGAGACAAGACTTTCCGTAATGTGCAGATATCGCCTTATGGGTATGCATTTATACATTTGTACACAGATGATGCAGCGTACATCGTCTATGAGCTGAAGCATTCGGTTTTACACATCGAAAACACTTCGCATGTGGGGCATAGAATGAACTGAACTCAACTGTTTCGCAACAATGTTCAACATCCATAAATCATCCTTTGGTATCTTTATACACAAACAACGAAACCCAAGTAGTTCTGTTATTAGTAATTGTCAACACATACGTAACCATCTATGTACTGGTCCTACGCAACTGAACACCCTTTAACATTTTTAAACAGACCCTATTCACGTACACAATTTTAACTAGATATAATTTGAAGACATGAATAAAATCTATAACAATTTGATATACAAGAATTTACAAAAAATATATACACATAATACTCCTATGATCGCTTTTGTTCCCGTTAGATTGTTGGATACAAAATGAGAATAAATCTGTAAACGGATGTGGGTGAAGATAGGATAGATTGCAGCTTATAATCTATTTTGGAGCACCATTGTCCAAGTTTTCAAGAATCAAAAAAATCTAAATAGCTGAAAACAAGAGTTGCATCTTCGTCCTGATTCCATTCCTTGCACTTTTCTAGTAGCTATGAGTCTATGTTCTTTATATAAGTAACAGAAAAGAGCGATGACAACAAGCTTTGTAACATTTAATTTCCCTAGAATAAAGAAAGGAAAATTTAAGGAAAACGATATTACGGTTTTATGAATTAAGTCCAGAAATAATCTAAAAATTGCAAATAGCGGTCGTAGTAATAAAACGTCCTGAATGAAATGTTACGTATATATCATTAAATTGCTTGTGTGTAAGGTTTAACATTCTTTTTATTTAATTTTTGCTTCATTGTATTTAATTGCAATGAATTTTTTTCTCTGATACGGAATTCTATTTTTAGTTGTGAGATATTTTTATCACAAAGTTTGTTTACTTATGACGAATAACTGTAACGTAAGAATTATCAGTTAGTCAGTCTTACCCTGGTAACAGTGTCAACAGGAAGTTAAATGATTGGTTTGTATCTTGGGCATACTTTCTTTACTTGATCACTGTTTATAAACAACCTTTTTATGATTGTTTTTTTAAGTGGTTTCATACTGGCGGACGTGCCAAAATAGCGTAATGAGAGACCACATGCCCAATCTTGCGAGACTTCCAATGAGGCATTGGGGCTCTAAATACGCAATCCTAATATTTTCAGACAGAAGCATTCAAAACCTTGAAGGAACAAAGAGTACGTTTTAATTTGTTGCTAAGATTGTTTTTTGTTTTCGTCTGTTATTTGGATTGAATAATTTATTCCCCTGGAGTCTCAACAAGTTGACATTTTGTTTAGAAACCAATCTGAAAAAATATTCAAGGAAATAAATTCTGCAATTATTCGGAAACAAAGATTGTGATTCAAGTGAGGAATTATTGTTAGTCATACACAGGACCACATCTGACGTCATCCCCTTCCACATTTGCACGTGGATTCTTATTGGACTATTTAGTGATAGGACATGTGTTTTCATTATTAGGATCACATTTTGAATTATATTCACAGATTGTAAGTCCTATTTGCCAATTTATTTACATTGTTGTCTATGGAAATAAAATATTTTGGTAAAATATACAAAGCTTGTTGGCTTTCACTCTTTTCGTTTTTACTGTGTACGAGCCCATGTCACGTAACAAAAACTGAGTTTGAGTCAGGCTGAAATCCAACTTAGATGTCGATGAGTCTTGTGGTCAGAGAAGTGTTGTTGTGTCAATAGTCCTTTGGTGAATCATACAAAAATATTATGTGACTGATGTCAAGATTATATTCACGTAACAACAACTCCACCTAAATAATCTGATTTTTTTTGTTCTTCATCATGCCGATCAACGTAAGGGAGTTGTCATTAGTAAACACATTAATCGGCGAAGAAGCTGACTAATGTAAACTTCAAAATGTTGTAATGCCAGTATCAAAGCCAAGTATTCCTTCTCGATTGTAGAATAATTTCTCTGGTGCTTATTTAATTTCTTTGAAAAAATAGTACAGTGGATGATCAACACCATTTCATCTTCTTGAGTTAATGTTGCACCAATCCCAACACCACTTCCATCAAACGACAGTTAAAATGATTGACTGAAATTTGGAGCTGTAAGAACTGGTGCACTCTTAAGTATGACCTTTAATTTATCAAACGCATCCTGCTATTTTCAGACCAATGAAACTTGGTTTTCATTCTCAATAAATTTGTCAGGGATACAGCAATTATGGAAAATTGGAACACACTTTCCGATAGCATCCAGCCATGCCCACATATCGCATCACTTACTTTTTACTGACAGGCACAGGTAAATCAGATATAGCCTTGACCTTAGCATCTATAGGTTTAACGTGTCCGTGTCCCACAATATTTCCTAGAAATATTATAGAAGGACAACAGAACTCTCTTTTGCATAAATTACTTGTCAGTGAGTCTGGCAACGAATTTCCGAATTGTTGTTAAGCGTTCTTTCCAGTTATCGTTGTAGATGTAAGCATCACAATTATCTAGACCAGAGGAAGGTAAACATGTTCATTAAACGTTAAAAGGTATTTGGCGAACTCTTTATCACAAACTGCATCACTTAATATTGATAAAGTCCATCTGCCAAAATTTCCTTTGCATCTACCTTCAAAGGAATTTGCCAAAATCCTTTCAGAAGGTCAAATTTGTTGACATTTTTCCAACTTTATCAATGCAGTTATCGATTTTTGGTAGTAACACTGTTTGGTTTACCTTTTTATAATCAGTGCACATGCGGAAAATTTTATCTGGTTTCGGAACATGTATGCATGCTGAACTCTAGTCTCGTTTACTCGGTTCTATAAAATCTTTTTTAAGCAATGCTTAATGTTTTTTCAAGTATTCTTGTTTGAGAGGATTCATACTGCATGGGTGTTGTTTCACAGATTTGGAATTTACAATTTCAACGTCATGGTAAAATTTGTTTGTTCTCTTAGGAACACCTGGAAATAAGTGCTCATATTAAAATAATAACTGTTTAAGTTCATTCTTTTCTTACTGTTGCAAATGTGAAAGTTTCTGGTCCAGATTGTTCATAATTTCTGAATTCCGATGATTTGTTACTTTGAAATCAATAGTGTTCGATTTAATTCATTCACTTAAATCTCCACTGAGTGGGACAGGTACAATTAAATTAACTGCATGATTAACCTAGCTATCTCTCTCAATATACTCCTTTAGCATATTTATGTAACAAAGTTGTTTTTATTTTCGCCTCCCATAAGTATTTATGATATAATTTAAATCATTTACTTTCTTTTCAACCGTGTAGGAACCATAATACTTGGCCTGAAGAGGATTTTATGGTATGGGAAAGATCGTCAGAAGCCTATCATCAGGCTTAAAACCCCTTTCATTTGCATTTTATCATACCTTAATTTCAATTTTGACTGATTAGAGTGTAGAGTGCTCTTTGAACCTCACAAGCCTTTGACAAGTTAAGGTTAAAATGGAAACATAATCATCTCACCTACCCATGATACAGGTATACAATTACATTGAATCTTTGTTTTCGTAAGTTTCTAGAAATTACTTATATCTTCGAGAAAACACATGGTTTTATAGAATGAGTAAACTTTCATCGCTAACGTACACCTTTTAAAGGACTGAAAAAGTTGGGGTTTTTTCGACACCTAGTTCTAGTTAGTTCTTTTTATAATGCTTGTGATTACAACATGAATGCCGTAAAGCAATCTAAATTCCTATGGTGAGCATTCATTATGTTTGGTAAAGAAAAATTTCGAACGGCGTCTATTTTCATAATGCCATGTTAATATTCTAGGAACCCATCATGACATCAGATGGCGATACGAGTTGGACAACAAAGACAATACTCATAAACGTATTATTTACTTTATTGCAAGGTAATATCTTTATGAAAACAACAGTCAGAATGATGTAATTGTAATATGGCAAGATTATATAATAGAATATAAAAACCTTCTAATAACTGACATTTAATATATGACAAACTGCGGGATCAGTTCAGTAGCTGGCAGACTGTAAGATACAATGAAAAATTAATGAAAGGAATTATGAATGTAGCACTTGCTAGCAGCAATTTACAATAATGCAGACGGAAAATAGCACTTTCAAGGTGTCCGGTACATTTTACATCAATGAAAAATGCAATATACACGAATTGAGTTATGAAAGTAGCAATTGCAAGCATCTATTTAAATTAATGCATCAAGGAAGAATAGAAAATACATGCATTATAATTATAGCGGTATTACCGATCCATATTTATTTACTAAGCCAATGGGATACGCTCGGAGGGAATCTTACTAAAACTTATAAACATATAAGATCATACAGCCGAGAAAGGTCATGTATGTGATACTGCCACGGTAAAGCGAGTACTTTTGTACAATTATAGTAGAGAAACTTTGGAAAGAAATTTTAAAAGCTAGAGAAAACTTTTCTGATTGATAGTTTAAATTAAAAGTGAATATCCATTGCATGTGATATAGAGACATATAATTGGTATTTTAATAACATGCTCATATTTTTAAATATTTAGTAAGTTTTAATGTTCCCATATTTTTCATGTGAAATTGAGCAAATATATACACATGACGACGTATCTTATTATGGGTATATTTAGACCCTGTACTTGAAGTGTATGTATGTTAATGAATGAATTATGTATAAATCTTTTCATTTGTTTTATTTCATTAAATATAATTATTAATATGATTATATTAGCATGGGTCTAATATGGTGCTAAAAATCGTGTTTACTTAAGTCGTAAATGTGACTCGTGTAAGCACGTGCTGTGTATGATGGCAAATTCGTTACAAGTAAACATTCAGGAATAGCTATGAAAACGATTGGTTTATACTTGGTCAGGCTTTCCTAATATCCAGATGTATTGCGAAATTACACGCGTCCTCCGTTCGCGTGTAATTGAAACGACGTATTAGCTTCGTTTATATGCTTAGGTATTGGTAAGAAAGTTCAATCAGAGTCAGACAGTCAGAATAGAGAACAGAGTCGTATCCTATTGTAACATCTTAGAGTTACACAGCTTCTTTTACCTTAACAAAAATGTATTTTTGTGCTAGAAGTTGTCTTTTCGTATGTCTATGTAAAACGTGTTTTGTTTAGTGGAGCTAATTGTACTTCGCTTTTCTAAATAATTGATTTCCTGGAGAACAACATTAATAGTTTTCACAATCACATTTTCTGAAAATATTCTTAATTGGAACGGAGCAACACAAACTGTGTTTGACTGTGTAATTTATAGATTTTTTTGTGATCCTTTGTCTGACGTCATCATTCGCCATTTTGGACCGGTACTGAACTTCAGACTGGGTTAATTTAAAACCGTTCTCAGGACTTATGTTTTAATATCTTTAGAACAAACGATTTGGATCATTTCCGTAAATCATAAGTCTTGTTTTACATATTTACATTTTTTCATGTTTTCTAGGAAATTTTTTTTTTGTTAAAATGTACAAAGCTTGTCTTCACTATTTCTTTGTGTTACTTTGAACGAGCCAATACGTAACAGGTAATAGTCAAGAAATTCTAGTCTTCAAAATTAGGATGTATCCAAGTGATGCAAGAAAATAGCAGTGACATAAATATAACTGATAATTCACCTTCCCAGTAATTTTAAATGACAGAGCAAATATTCGTGTTGGTTATGGGTCGATTTAGCAAACTAAATTTTTATATAATAAAGTTTTCCATAATTGGAACATAATTCTTTGCTTTAACATAGCTGAACGGCAGCTATTAGCCAGCACATGATACTCTGAATTCGACAAAATATGTCTATGTATTATTTCAAGGGGCAATTGAACCATTAATATAATTGTCCGGCTGATAGCCATCGTATAATCACGCCATCCAGGTACAAAAGATTGAAATGTTAAAAATAAATTCAGATTATTGCTGACTCACGACGGTACTTATTTGTGTTGTGAGTATATAACAAGGGGAAAGAATTATAGTAAAATGTTAGCACAATCTCTCTCTCTCTCTCTCTCTCTCTCTCTCTCTCTCTCTCTCTCTCTCTCTCTCTCTCTCTCTCTCTCTCTCTCTCTCTCTCTCTCTCTCTCTCTCTCTCTCTCTCTCACATATAGACCTCAATTCTGAATCAACGTTTAGTGAATTCGAATGTCTGTACCGTCTAGATTTTAGACACTTTTGTCTCGTTCGAGAGCACATCTTCATACCCTTCCTTACATTAGGTGGAGCTACTTAACCCCACCCTTTAGCCCTCCCCAGAGTGGTACTATTAACACGATCGTTATTTCTTTCGATAAAGGTATAGTAACAATCGCTATTTCCCAGTAGAATATTCCATTGGTGAGATTACCTATAACGTATAAGATTTAAAAGACTTACCGTTCGTGATTTGGACCATACGAATTAGTTTATTTTAATCAACAAAATTCTGCTTTAAATTATCACATTACAATTTTAGTGACTGTTGATCATCAATGTAAACTTTGTTTATGCTTAATAGGTGTCCAGTTGATGGTAATGCAATTTTCGCTGCAATCTAATTCAGTTCACATTCACATATGTACAAAATGATGTAGCGACACACACTACACCATTTTATGCATTCAAGATCTAACCTCTTCAATACTATTCTTATAGAATACTTCTACAAGACTCTGGCCCAGAACACGGCTCATAAAGGAATTGTCCACGTCTAATTCCACGTTGTATGTACCACTTCTGCTTCCATTATTACTGCCCCTCTTCTGGCACTTTGCTTTTCAAAGAAAATATTCAAGAGATCAATATCAAGGAGTTATTATTACAAAATCTAAATGCATTTAAAAAGCTCTAGTTAGAAACGGAAAATGTACGAAAACTTCAGAACGATCAATTAACAAATGACCCACACCTGCTACAAAGTGAAAGGTGATTGATTGGTCGTATCGAGCCTTGATTAAATGTCGTTTCTTCGGCGTTCTTTGCTTATGCATTGCGATGATTAGGACCATAAAAGGATTGGCAAGGTTTAGTTCAAGCCGCTATCTACTAATGGATTTAATCCGAGTACTGATTATTCTTAACTTTAAAAATGAATGATATCGTTTGTGCATAAAAGAAGTAAAATTGTACTGTTATATACATGGTTGGACATCACACTGGTTGAGAAAACTCCAGCTGACAACCATTCTTTTAAAAATATTTTCCTTGAGCAAAATTGATAATCTTTCTGATAACAGACTGAATACTTCAATCTGCTGCAGACTGACTATCCCACATTTGTTGGTCAAGATTTATTTTCTACATAAGGCTCGAAAGTAGTCTTCCCAGTCGAAAGATTTCAATGGGCAATATTATTTAAGTACAATCGCTTTAATGAGTAAACAAAGACAAATGTCCATGTTCCATTTTATCTTGAAGCCAAAGGCTTTCAAAAACTGGATGACAAGATGTCTTTGGATAAGGAAAATATATCTCTAAATACACATGAGAAGTTTGACCAGTTTTATTATGTCACGACGGCATATATCGACTCTTCTTTCATTACTAATTATGGACACAGATTACAAATATGCAGATGGTGATGTTCGTTGAATGTAAATAATAAATACATCTGGTCATTTTGGAGAGTGAAGTCTGTAATAAGAAGTGGCTAATTGTTTAGATCATACTAAATAGAAATTATATCAATGTTATATTTGAAGTCTCGAGTACCATGCACTATTTGCAATGATGTAAGATATTATGACGGTGTGCTTCTGAACGTAATCTTAAGACCGGTATGTGAATTATGGACCTGGACAGATATACAATATTTTTTTATGACCTAGGACTGGCATAGCAGTGTTCCATGCCTATATTTTATTATGAATGTGTAAGCACTTAGTATAAAAAAATCAATAACAAGTTAACGTTAAGATCAAAAGCTTTTTTCTTAATTAAAGAAAGATAATCAGTACAAACGAATAAATTCCAAGACAAACACCTTTTTGTAGAAGGTGATGTGAATAAATATGTTGTTATTATAACCGCATTTGTCATCCACTGAACAATTCCTATACTTAATGTCTTCATATCTTAAAATAGGATAAAATAAAATGACGTCGCTACTTAAAGGAAACTCATAACAATATACTGGTGTATTGTGTCCTTGAATTCAGTCATATTTAATTGCAGAAATAATTCCTGAGTTAGGTTCCTTTAGGACATGAGTTATATAAATAATATCAGTTGTTTTACTGTTGGCATAAATGTATTGCTAGAAAAAAATACTAGTTGATACATTTCAGACCACCAGTAAAGAAAATCATTAACTCATCGTTTCTTAGCAATAAAATATTCCGTTAAATTTCCCACATGACTGAAACTGCTATTGTTCCATCAAATCTTTATGAACGAATAAAACTGAATCTTTATCAACCAGCATTTGTTGATTCAGACGAAACGAAAGATTAAACATGCAAAGCCATCACTTTTCTACAGGTATAAGCTGACATGTGACATGCTTTGCCTTCTCGTGCTTCTATATTGAGGAGTGTTACAATATATTTTCACCAGTGCCATACTTTCAATAAAGATTTTTCTATCAAAGGGACCAGTCCAAATCTTGGTAATTACTCTAAGCCGCTGGTCAGTAAGCACTACTTCACTCTTAGATCTAAGTCAGTAATACGTACGCTTCTGAGCTTACATGTTTAATCTGGCATTTGGTACAGTTTTTCAGTCCGTTTTTCTATGTCACACACCCAGAGTGGACAAACGTGGTGTCCACACTCTACAAGTTGTATTGTAGACTCAGTGAATCAAACTTTATCAATCCTAACTTATTTTGAATTTCATTCATACAGTAAAGCGAAAACTATTTCAAATTGCAAAACGAGAGTATGCGAAATAAACACAATACCGAGTTTACTTTCAGTTTGGGGAGGAAATCCGTTTGATATTGCTCAATAACACGTCTCGGTCTAATGGTCTTGACACATCCATACGCCATATCAAACCTGTTCTTTCCATCGACTAAGTACAAAACTACAAATGTAATTTTGAGTATGCATCAACCCTGCGCTTGTCATACGCTTAGTGACGACTGTCACTATATCAAGTGACAGTCACCCAGATGATGCGATGCCTGGTGGGATCACTGCCTGGGATTTTTCACTAACTTTAAATCTGTATAGACTTGTTTTCTTCAAAATCAACTTGAGACTTTTTAAAGTGATTTAGATTTGCTCCCGTAAAATCATTTTATATTTTCCTGTTCAGACAGATATTTTAAAAGCACACTAACTTAAGGTATTATTTCTCGAATAATGAGGCTTAAATGTTATTAATTCCCCATTCATTTCCATAAATATCGTACCCAGGCCTTACTCAGCAAGGCACGTGCTAATGCCAAAGACGGTAAGCTTCTCGAGGAGCCGTTACATATCAAGGGGTAATGACCAGCTATAAGAGTTATATAGAAGAACACGTTCTTTAATCGCAATTCATAAACATTCTCATGTATGACAGTCACCCAGATGGAGGCATAAAATCAAACAATATTAAAAGAATCTGACTGAAAATTTAAGGAATAAAAGTTATATATATATATATATATATATATATATAT